>VXBQ01016275.1:135367-294878 GCA_013400175.1 Phainopepla nitens
AGGTTATTCCTCCTCCCAGCTTTATTCTGGAGTCCCATGTTACAGGTGAGGATATGAGTCCAGTAGGTTTCCAGCAGGATGTAGGAACTGGATGGAGGTACAACCTGGCCATTGCCACATCCACAGATAATTCTCAGAGGCTCCTGTTGACATGCTGTGCCCCTGTTTCTGGTGTGCCCTGGCTGCTGCTCCAACAGCACAGGAACAGCCCATCTCCTGCATTCCCCGTGTGACAGGCAGGTATTTGAACACAGCTGCTGCCTTCCCACACACAGCACAAGAGCTCCCAATGTCTTTTGCAGCCTCCATGACCCCATTCAGGCAGTGCAAGTTCAGCCTGTGCTAAACCAAAGCTGGGAATCAAGGTAATGAGGTCTCTTCCTCCCTTTCCCCCAAGCAGTCTTGCAGGCTCCTTTCCAGCTGGAGGGATCACAGGAGAGGAGAGGCTGGTGGGCTTCTTTCTTGCAGATCTGGCCACAGTCCACACCCAGGCATCTGTTAGAGAGCCCACTAATGCTCTTTTATAGCAGATTTGGCCAGTAAACCTGGTAACAGCTGCACGAGCTGTGCCTGTGATCCATACAATTAATTTGCAAGCCTGTCATTGTTCATCACTAGATGACAGCAATGCACTTCTGTGCCTGCCTTGAACTGTTACTGGGGGCACGACTCCAAGCAGCCTTGTGTGACTCTGACTTGTTTGCCTGCAGTCATCACAACTCCACCAGAAAACGGTGTGAAGAGGATGCACTTGGGGGGATAACTCTGCATGGATGAGGTGCCACAGTCCCAAAGGAAGAGGAGGCACCAATTCAGGAGAATACAGATTGAAATAAACAGTGGTGGAGCTCAGGATTTATCCCAAAGAAGAGACTGAAATATTGGCTCTCTCCCTCTCATCACCACAGGGCCAGAGGAATGTGCCATGCAGGACTTTCCTACATCCACAGCACCAGTGCTGCTGCAACACAGGGCAGAGACGTGGAAAGAAAAGCTTCTAACCATGTGATTGCATCTAACTCTCCCTGCCAGGGATATACATGCTGGCTGCAGAAAAAAGGTACCACATGAAGAGTGAAACCATGGAGATGGGGATGGAGGAAGTAGGAAAAAAGTAAAAAACCCCAAACAAATCAAACAGAGTGGATGCATGAACAATTCACAGCCAAACACTGCTTCAGCTGGAGCAAGTATCGTTTAATCCTCCAATCTCCATAGGAAGGCAGCCTATAAATTGAGTTGCATACATATATATGTACACCCACATTCACATAAATCCTTGTATGGGAAAAAGGAGCATGAATATCTGCAGCTTCAGTAATTCCTTGCCCTTCTGGCAAGAGAAGAATAATTTCTTGCTATTTATGTCTATGACAAGCCATTTGTTTACACACAGTTTTTTCATACTGCCCCTTTTTCCCTTCTCACCTGAAATTTTGCCTTCGCTGTATAGTTTTTCACTTATGATAATTATTTTAATTCTGAAGTAAGCTTTAGGGTAGACATTCTTACAGAATATAAATGAAGCCCTTGGCCACTTGAGGTCATTAGACACTCCATGACAAGAAAATTATTTATGAGCAAGAAAAGTTAGTCTTCCTCTACCTGCAAGGAATAAATTGATCCCTGGTAAGGGGAAAAAAACCCCACAAAAACCAACCAAACATAAAAACTTCACCAAAAATAACCAAACCCCAACAACCCCCCCAGACAAATACAAAGAAACACCACTCCCCCCCAAACCAAAACCCACACAGCAAAAAAAAAACCAACCCCCAAAAAATAACCCCCAGCCATAAAAGCACAGGGATAGGTTCAACTGAGACAAAGGAAAGACTCATGTTTGCATTGCTTCTGAAATAACAATTGCTCTGGATTATCCGCTCACAGCTGTCAGGGAACCAAGTCTTTTTTCTCTCTCACTTTAGTATAATAATCTATGGTTATTTCCTTCTGGAGTGGGATCATCAACTAACAAGCTGGTCATTTTGTCCTAGTGGAAACCATCAGCCAGAATTGCTCATTCTGCATAAAATATCTTTATTGAGTTCTCATTACTACAAGAAGAAAATCTTCTTAAAAGAGCTTATTAAAGGAAACTGCCAGTTCAGACATTCACCTTCATGACTCTCATAAAAGTCCCTTTTTTAACAGAGGTGAGGGAAGTGGAGAAGGTAATAAACATACAAGCAATATTAATGTAATAAGTATTGATGACTGACTGGGAAGAAAAAAAAATAGCAATTTTCAGCCACACAGTTCCTTGTAACGTTTAGGAGGACCCAGTCTGACTTCCCACTAGGCAAGATCTGTATGTCCAGAGATCAGAAGGCAGAACAGAAAACAGCAGTGGCTGCTCCAGGAGATAAATGCCCTATCTTATCTTGGCTTTAATTTGTCTAGCCCGATGAAAGAGAAGTGGGCTGGTTTTTTTTCAAGAGAAGTAGAACAGGTTACAAGAAGTTGAATCCTTGAATTTTTTGGCAAAGCGGTGAAAATCATTTTCTGCAGAATGAGAAGGCCTTAAAATGAATATCATCCTAGAATAGCCCCACCCTCTTCAAAACTAACCTAATTAGTTCTTCAGAACAAACCCAGGTGGCTTTAAAGTCATGACATCTTTTGAAAGTGAGCACTTTCCTCTGGTTTTGTGATTGTGCACAGCTTGTGTTGCTTTGTCCACCAGTGCAACATGTGATCCAGCAGGCCTGTACTTAACTGCAGACCTGCCTCATGATTTTTGTGCACTTCCATTCTCCCTCCTCTTGCAAACTTCCCTACCTCGTGCTCTCTCCCTTCCCCACCATCAGCTGCATGTGCCCCTTAGCCCAGCTGCTGGTCTGCAGGAAATCTCTCTCCCAGAAGAGTGACTCTTATTCCCACAGCCCATTTGGTCCCTTGCATCTTGGAAAATGAAGTTCCTTAAGAAAACAGGAGACAATGTCACTGTGCTTAAAGGATGCTAATGATTGGTAGGGGACTGGCTGCTCCCTGTAATTAAAGGGAATGTGGAACCACCCTCAACTTTTGCAGCTCTTCAGGGAAGTGTTGTTGTTTTCCCTCTTTAAATAAATTTCAAGCAGACGACAGGTGAACTCTAACTGCAACTCCCTCTGTAGGCAATAAAGCATTTGATGGAATTTCTGCACATCTGTGAGTGAAGTGATGTGGATTAATCAACATATATCATCGTCTACATGGAACGTATTAAAGCCTCCCTTGGACTGCTCTGCAAGTTCATCCCCTTGACATTATTTTGATATTCATATCTCAGCCTTTATTTGTTCCTCATCTTTTGGGGTGATGGATGAGGATTAGAAAAAACAAATCTCAGGGAAGAGTTTTCATTTGAAAAATATTTGCTCCAACCTTGCACACTGTATGTCAAGGCTGATAAAACCAGATTAATTTTCTCCATTGGTTTTCATTCGTAGGATGGTAGGAAAAACTGGTTGGTCATTTCTTGACATTTTCCACCTCCACACCTCCAAATGGAAAACATGTAAAACTGACATTTCTTTTCAGAGAAAATATTTGATTTACCATAAAAATCTCCAGTAAGAGCTTTGTAATTAGTAGAAAGTTCATTTTAACTTACAATTGGAATTTGGAAAATGTGATTTGAATGTTAATTTTGCCAATATGAAAATGTGAAACTAGAGTACTCTGAAATGGCTGAAATTTACAAAACAATGCCTTCCAAACTTCATTGGGGTGGGGAGGAAGTTCAGCCAACGTCAGGTTGTGGTTTGTAACTTTGCAAAGATAAAGTTTTTACCCAGTAGAACACATTTAAAGAAAAAATTTATCAAAGATCACAGAACTATAGAGGAGGCAGTGTTTGTCTCAACACAGACATTACTTGATTAAATCATGGGAATACTGGAAATATCAGTGTTGATTTATGCATTACTCTTTAAAATTTTGGCTTTAACAGCATCTCCCACTGAGTCTTGAGAGATTCTTGCAAGCTTTGGAGGACTTGCTTCAAAGAATATATCAGCTTGTTCTTTGGTGTCATATGAGCTTTTCTGTCTCAGACTGATATCAGCCAACTTTCTCTAAAACTCAGTTTTGTCAAAAAAACGAGCCAAACTGAAACATTCAATTTAAACCATGATATAATAGTATGTCTTCAAATTCCATTCTAAATTTATCCAGAGCCAGTTTTACATGATTTAGTGTTTTCTTGTCAGTACCATTCTCTAGCTCAAATAGCTATTTCTTATATTTGTAGTTCCTCCTAGATGAATCTTCTGCACCTTAAAACTACTTTTCAGCCTACCTGGCTAAACAAATGGGCCTATTCATCAACTTATCCTCCAAAATGTTCCCAATTATGAATGTGGTTCAAATGCCAGATCAAATCTTTCTAAATAAGCCTCCTCATCAATCTTTGTGGGTAAACATCTGTCACGCACCTAAGTAAACTGAAGGGAAGAGGAGATTCATGGCCAGACAGGTACTTGCTGTACTCAATTTCTCTTCACTGTTTCATCCCTCTGGTTTCCTGCAGCTTGGCAGAGGCAGGAAGCATGTTTGCAGCAGCCAGCTCTGCATTTGGAAAGGTTCGCTGAGGCCCTTTTTATGTCTCTATGAGGACATGGAATAAAGTCACAAGGGAAATGTTTTCAAGACAGGCACAAGTACCTGATCAAATGCCACCAGCAGCAGGACATGCTGGATAAGGAGGACATCCCAGTGAGAAAAATGCCCCTGTCCAAACCTAATCGTGATTGGAGCAACTAAAAGGGCTGGTGAAGGTGTTTAACCCTGTCACAGAGCAGCAGCCAAGCCCTTACAAAGAGAGCTCAGAGTTTGATTTCTGCAGGTACCAGAGCAGCCGGTGCTACCAGTGCTGGAGAAAAGCCACTGGACACAGCAAACTGACTGAGCTTTTACACAACTTCCTCAGCCAATTCTCACATGTGCTTTTCTGCTTAAATCAATGGCATGAAGAGGAAGGACTTGCCTTGTGGCAGGATTATGGTTTATTGGTATCACCTGACAGAGAATAAGAAAGGAAGGAGCTTTAGGGCATCATACACGCCCACCAGAAACCTGCTGCTCCACCCCAGCAGCTTGCTTCCATTACACTGACAATTCACATCTCTATTGCTTGTCAGCTACAGAATAAAACAAGGCATCTTTAGCAGCAACAATGTACCCTAATTAGAATTTTAAAAGAAATTACTTGCTTAAGAGCTCACTCAACACTATTAGGAATGCACATTACTTTTTGTTATAGAATGGGAGTGTTTTGGTAGTGACAGCCTCTTTTGACTAAATTTCTCTCTGCATCCTGACAGTGTAATGTTGATTTAGCACTATGCCTGTCAGTTATCTTAGAATGATAATTCTGTCTCCCAGCTGGGGAATAAAGCTTTAATAAAAATATTTATGGAACATATGATTTTTCTTAATGATGCCTAAGTTGGGCAGGCTCAACTCACAGTAGCTAAGCAAAATGCCACCCAAAACAATTACAATCAATTCTTTTCAATCTATCAGCAGTTGGACTTGAAGCATTAACAAATGCCAAACTGGGAGCACTTAGAGCAAAGTCACTGAAATTAAACCAGCATCAGGGAAAAGATGTACTGATCAGCAATCTGAAAGGACTGCTCTGCAACTGCTTGGACATCTGCACCCTTAATGCCTTATGCTGCCTTGGTTGGGTCTTTTTGAATCAAATGCTCAAAAAGTCACTGCTTGGCAGTTCCCAAAAAGTGACATTTAAAAGTGTGGTCAGGGGAAATAAAGTGAAATACAACAGACAAGGCTCAGCAAAAGAACCCATTCATCTTTCACAAATGAGCAGGTGGAGAAACCAGGGCAGACTTACAAACACAGGCAAAGGAGGAACCAACTGAGCAAACCAAGAACATATGGTCCAGAGATGCCACTGAACCATCTGCCTCTATCTGCGATGGAAATGCCAGAGATGGGAGTAAATCCATCTTCTGAGCTGTATCTGGAGAGTCCCTCATCCCACAGGAAATGCAGCTCTCTGAAACAAGACATTTCAGGAAGAACTGTTCTCGTTTACTTATGAAAAGCTTATGTTGTAACTTCTGGCTGTTCTCATCTAAAACCTTTCTATCTTGCTTCCATCCAAATTGCACATCTCACAAAACATAACTGGCAGCCCTAAAATCAGGAATAATTTGCTGGAACAACCAAAGTAATCTTGGTAGTTGGCTGAAAGTCAGCTGAGACCGTTACAATAGTCACAGAAATGTCGACTGAAAAACCCAAAACAAACTCAAAATCAGTTTCATCAGCAGTAACAGGTTTACAACTTGAGTGTTTTTATTTATCCAGGAACCAGCAAAGAAAATCAGCAAAAGGATGAAATGAATGTAGCTTCCCCAGGGCTAAGGATATTTTAGAGGTAGATTATCTCCAACTTTTTCCATCGGAGAAACTAAAGATGATAGCCAAGCCTGATACCACAATTCTATTTTGTAAAGTGGAAATACTCATCAAAAAACTTTTGAAAAAAGAACAGCATTTGCTTGGCAGCTAATCAAGCAAGAACTACTGTTTTTCTCTAGGAATAAGCAATCCATTGTTTCAATGTCAGCTTTTATTTGGGGAATACACCACAGTACATCAATGAAGATGTGCAGGCATGCAAACTATTCTTTCTGACAACTGTCATCTTCAATTACTCTTTTCCTGCCTACCTCAGTCCTCTTGTCTTAACCTGTTGTAGGGAATTCTAAAATCCCCCTTGGGACCCTGCATCGTGTAACAGTTCTGGCAAAAAGGGATTCCAGCCTGTCTCAATTAGATCTGCAACTTGGTGCAGTCATTACACAATTGCACAGGAGCAGCTGCAAAGAGTAACAGTAGTATAAAACACACATGCACAAGTGCAGCCCAGAGACACATTTCTGTGCATTTGTAAGCTGTATTGCTGTAAATTAAAAATTATATTTAAAATTACTCCTGAGTTTTTAGCCAGCAAGCAAGTTCAGCACAATCTCACCCAGAGATATTAAAAGAGGCAGCAGGGGTTCCACAGGTGCCCTTCCTCCTAAAACCAAATGAGATCTAAGCTCTGATAAAATAGGAGCGTACATGGACTGGAAGCAGAGACCAGGCAACTACTATATATATATATATATAGCACCGAACTAATCTCAAATTCCTATGAGAAAACCACTGGGAGCTGAAACAACATTAATCCATTTTCAAGCACTTGGAAATCAATCAATAGATTTGTACTATTGGCAAGGCTCAGCCCACATCTCCTGAAAGAGCTGCTGATCCGCTTTGGAGAATAGCAGCTTTGTCTTTTCAGGAGAAAATTTTGTTTAGCTACAAGTCCAAGTAATTCTCTCTGAGAAAACAGATCAGCCTGATCTTCAGCCAGATGCTTGCCATTAAAAGCCAAACAGGCACTTTCTCTGTATGAGGGTCATTGATACACCAAGTGGCTTAGAAGCTCAGTTTTAGTTCTGCAGGTGATGCAATTCGTGTGCTTCTTGCAGTCTAACCTGGACCACACAGACCTTGAGGAGTCAGAGCACTTGTGCTGGAAGAATTTTAAGTACCCCTACAGTTATTCCAAGTATGAGCCAGAAAGCTGCTGCATAAACCTCCCCCAGTGCCAGTGGGACAATATATGATATACCAAACTGCCTTGAATCCCAGAACACAGGAAAATGCAAGAACTTTTAAGTAGCATTTAATTCTCTTTCCTTCACACCCAGATTGCTTGTTCTGTTTAAGAACGGATTGCTACTTTCCCAGTTTCTTCACAATAAATCTTCATTACGATCTGGTCAATACATGACCCTTGTCCCCTTGCAATCAACTTTGCCAATAGTTGCAGATCCATGATCAATGCCATTATTTAAGCCTTTCCACTTTGCTGTTAGTTACACATGTAGCACACCCGATGCCTTGTGTTTACAGTACAATAAACATGTTACTGATGGAAACTTCACACACACCTGTCCCTACAGGATCTCAGTTTTCCCTGGGAAAGGTGATGGCTTTATAATTGAAAAATTCTTGGGAATATTGTTGTCTTCACAACCATCAAAACAAGTAGATTCCATGGAAGAATAACTGTATGATTTTATTTCAGAATTAAACCAGAACAACAGAAAGATTGAGAGACTGTACAGTAATTAAAGTAATGAAAAGCTTTCATAATCTTATTTGCTATGTTTTCCTAGCTTGCCTTGGTCACCAGAAAGTTGTAGTTACTCTGTTTTAAGTGGCAGCTTCCAGTGCTTATTTATATACACACACTGTGCACTGACACATTCACAGCTGGGATATTCTCTGCCTCTATCAGCTGCCGTTTTTTGACTCAATAAACCCCACCATAAATTGGCCTATTCTGTCTTAGTTAAGGCAAATCTTCTGCCTTACGGTTATCACAGGCAGCAACATTTAATTACCCACCTGAATTTATTCATTTTCATTTAGGCCTGCTGCACCTCCAGTGCTGTGACTGATGTGCTCCAGGAAGTCATTTGCTCTAAAGAAGAGTAAGCGTCCTTGGCATTTGTAAGGCAGTTATCACCATCAGGTGCTTTCACTGAAATCACAGGGCAAACTGCTCATTACAACTGCAATTCATACCAAGCCTAATTTCCAACATGATGCAAATTCAATGTATCATGTTGGACTGTAGAAGAATACATTTGCCTGCCTGGTTTCAAGGTTCATCTTCGTTAGGACTTAAGCTCCACAGTTAGTTACAATAAATCATCTCTACCAAAAAAAGGCTCTGGTAGCAGCAGGTTTCCTGTCTTTGTTTCAAATCATCTCTACCTGTAATTAATGCTTCATCATTGTCCTTGAGGGAGAGCATCTGTTTTCACAGATCATGCTAATGCTTGGTTAAATACAACCGTCTTTACTGTTCCCCAAAACATATTTGGCAGTTCTTAAAGACAGATTGTATCAGATATTTCAGAAGGTTTTTACAACAGCTTTCCTAGACACTTTATCATTCCCTTTGCTGGTCTCAAGCAACGTTTTTTTCTTTTCATTAACTGACAAGGAATTCCATCCTACTTCCACTGCCTGCAGAAAAGCTGCAGTATAGACCATTATCATTATTATGCTATCATTATTCTCAATTACAGTAAGCCACAGTCACAAACAGTGCATGATAAGACCATTAGCAGCCCACCTATTAGTACTGAGGAAAGTAAAGGGTGAAGATAATTAGTAAAGGGATACCAAAACTTGCATCAAACAGGAATTTCTCAGAGTAAGAATTTCAAGTCCATTCTCCTTTCAAGAGAGACCTTTGCCAACAGAGACAGTGCAGAAAGGGCAGTAACTCCAGACACAGTTTGCTTAACCCCTTCCTTTCCTTATCAGCCCAGCTCAGCTGCAGAGACGAAACTCATGGTCAATGATCATGTGTGATAAGAGACCTTAGGGGTTTTTTTCTTTCCTTTCTTTTTCTGTAATTGTATTTCTTTTCTTTCTACAAAATACTGATGCTTTCCCTGGTCGCTACCATTTCACCACAAAGCACAAAAGACACCAAAACACACACCATGGTCTAACAGGGCAATGCCATGCAACACCTGCAAAAAACCACAGACTATTTTCCCACTCTAGTGCAGGAAAACAGCAGCTGGGGCACTCCAAGCTTATGGCACTTGGCTAAGCTCTCATGAGCCTGAGGTAGGAGCACAAGTGGCAGGGCAGGCTCTAACTCTCCCTCTGCAGTAACAGCTTGCTGGGGTTCAGTGGCTCACACCACATTTCTGCTTTCCCTACACTGCAGGCAGAATGGGGATAAACAACAGGGATATAACAGCTCTGGGATGTAACTCCTGCATCCACCCTAAGCCTACGCAATTGCTGTGAACACACCATAAAATCTCATTCATTAACACAAATTACAAATACTTGCTTGCTCCACTGTAGGTAGAATAAGGCTGGCTCAGAATTTTATTCCTCTAATGGTTAAAAATCACCTTTTTGCTGTACATTACTAAGAGAAGCACTGGGAATTAAAAACCACCACACTGATTGCCACTGTTACATATCTGCTGAAATAAAAGGATATTTAACAGCCAATATTCCATGTTTCTGGGAGATGCTTAACACCCACTTCCCATCATTTCACTCTACAAGTTGGGGTACTTTCAAGCAAGGTCGCAGCACCAGCACCTTCAGAAAATTCCCAGCTTAGAGAGATCATAAGAATATAATATACTTGAGTTTTAGTCTCATATAGGATTAAAAAGAGCATAGACTCCATGAACTGTTGGTTAGGGCATTTGGGGTTGAGCCAACACAAATCCATTGTCAAGACAGAAATGATATTTTAACTGCAAAGTGAAAGAGGATAATTCTAATGATCAGAGTTTACAAAGGCAACAGTCTTAAAATCAAATAATCATATTGCCAGCAGAACCATTTTATGGAAAGTATAGCTCATGATAGAGTTTGATAAATAGCACATCATTAGCAGAGACTCAAGGAGCCAGAGGTTAGTGGGAGTTAGAGTCCAGCCAGATTTGTAGCAACGTTTTCAAATTAAACCATTCATTTACAACAGCCAGACAAACTAAAAGCTGAGTTTTACAGTTCCTGTACATTTGTTACCCTAATCAGGTACCAGCCATCATTTTCTCCCCAGTATACTGCAAAAAGAATGATTTTCCCTCTCCCCCTTTTACATCCGTACAATTGTCTGGTGTTTTCAGGTAAAAGCTGTAATTGTCAGTACGTGGCAAGCGTAACAATGGGGGAATTTGCACATCTGATGTTCCTTAAACAGGAAGAAAGTCTGGCAATCCAATTAGCTGCCTTTCATGGTAACTAATTTCTAACCTTGGGTAAAACTCTTTCATGTAAACCACTTTGTACTCTGAGCTCCCACTGTGCCTGGCATTTATTTGTCACTGTCAAAAAAATAATACCATAAACCAACATATTTTAACTCTGAAAGTTAAAAAGTAAGGGTCTTACAAATGCAGCTAATAACGGTATACACAATCCCATTCCAAGCTTCTGTTGGATTAGTCATTGTAGATTTTGTACAGACGGTATAATGGAGCAATCATATGGCAAGGATTTCTGTTAGGGAAGAACCTGTTAGGAATTCAGACAGCCAAAAAAGAGCAGGAGCAAGCTAAGAAGATTCCGAGTCATCCCAGTATGAGAGCAAAAAAAGCACCAAGTGATCTCACACCCGTGGTCCACCTCCAGCAGACAAAATGACAAGTTCATTTTCTGGAGCCTCAAACTGTTTTGTCCAACCCAGTGAGCAGGAAGTGACCAAATTTGAGTATAATATATGAGTAAGAGTATAGAGGAAGGAGAATGTTAAGCTGTTGCCTCCTTCTAACAACGAATTTCAACAGATTATTACTTCAGAAATTGCGAAGGCAATTTCTGTTTAATTATTTCAGAAAGTCTCATCTGACTCTGAGTTACACCGACCTGCAGGCGAGCTCGTCTGAAACCTCTGAGGCAGTGAAAAGAGACTGCTCAGACAACAGATCCTGGGAGCTACAAAGCTCCTCTCTGTTTTTTCCTGAAAGGCTCCACATGACAAGGATCACATACAGCACTCACACATCAAAGAGTACCCCAGTGCCAGGCACAAGTTTTAAAGCTTACTGCAGCACATAAATACCACTTACCTCCCGTCCTGGTGCCTTAACTTTGACTTGAGGCTTTGAATCCACATCAGAAGTTACCTATTACTTTGATTCCAACAAAGCAGTAAGGGCATGTGTGCTTTGCTATCATCACATAAAATAACCCTTAGCCTTTTATCAAATTAGACTTGTTTTATTGTAAGACTGAGCGATCCTTAGAGAATGAATAAGCTTTTTTCCTCCCTTCATGTGTCTATAGACAGATGACAAATCAGGTTAATATTTGGTGCAGAATTAAGTCCTAAAACAATGTATTGCAAAAGCTAACAAATAAAAAGTAAAATAAACAAAATAAAAGACCAGGCAAAAAATATTAAAATGGAATAAAAATGCTCATAGCCCTTATGAAATTATCAGTACAACTTCCCCTATACAAGAAAGATAATTCAGTCTCTGAGCAGCTGCAAGAGTTGCCTCAAAAGCAGTCAGCAGCTCTCAAATTTTTTTTGTATTCCTGGAAGTACTCCATATTACAATATTTTACTTCTGTGAAACAAAATCAAGAGCCCTCTTACATACAACAAGCACAGAACAAAAATATTTTCCCTCTCTCTATAATTTCAGAAGGCTTCTCTACGCTCTTAACAGACTTGAAAAACACAGAGCAGCACAACCACTACTCAACAACCATCCTTCTGTATTGCTAAAGGCACCTGTTTACCAAATGCTAATTGAGGCTAATCAGACATCAGGAAGGAGAAGAGGCGTTTTCACCTTTTCAGATCAAAACCCCCAGTGGTTGTGGCTTGTCCAATTACCCCGTTCTAACTAGAGAAGCTGCCTGTCTGTTTGAAGTTACCTTCTGCCTTGCTGACCAGTTCGATTCCTGGCACTGAGTTTGCAACTTGCAGTTGTTGACTTGTCTGTTGCAGTTATAGAATTATCTGTGTACAGTTTCTCTAGTAAATTCTTCCTGGTTAGTGTTTTGCGAGCAAAATACATTTTTGAAGTAGCACACAATTTTACTAAAATATTCTGTTAAATCATAAGTAATTTTTCTAATTAAAATGCTTTTTTAGTGAGGATAATTCCTCTTTGTAGGCAAGTCCTTCTATTCTTTTTAACCATGAAAAGGAGTTCTTAACAGTGTGTATGCTCTCATAAATATTCTTATATTCCTTCTTAGATATTTAGCAGCATTCTTGTTGTCTACATTTCATTTGTTTGCACTTTATCAAAACTGCAGTGGAAGCTGGCCTCTCGCTGTGATCCATATCCTTCCTGGATTCTCTTTCTAGTCTGATAAAACATTAAATAATATTAAAAAAAGAAGAGAAAACAAACTGAGAGTTTTGTTTTATGAAGCCATACAAATTTTAATTTTTCAATTCTCACAAATAAAAAGACATCCAGTTCTGGAATAAATAAAAATTAGCTCATTATTATAAAGATAAATTAACTGTAAGTGAATAATGTTGATATCATGGGTGCCTGATTTGCAATAATTTACTCACTGAAGAACTGTAAGCCAGAAAATTTGCATTAGAATGGTTAAGTACTCTAATTCAATTATGGAATTACTATTGGGTGATTAAAGACTGAGAACAAATAACAAATAAGTCTGACTTCATATTATTTATCTACTAGCTGCTAACTACATGACTTAGCAAGCAGTTTATTAAACTTGTCCCTATGAGAATTTATCTGGTATTGTTAAAAGTAAATGTGTACAGGCAGTCACTAAGGAACTACCTTGCCTTCCTAGGAATGGTTTGGGATTGGGAAGCATGACATTGTATAGGGTCTTTTTTCAAAAACATTGGGACAAAAATCTTTCATGAACTTCAGGTTATAAAACTAAGAAGAAATATTCCCACACTCTCACTTGGGACTTTCATAAATAAATTCATAGAACACTGGATGAAACACAGAACAAAATAAAAATTGGACCATAAATCTGTGGCTGGCTTCTCACTCAACATGGAATTTCAAAGAAAGAACAAATGCCTTGCTCATGTGCAAGGTCTTAGATCAAAATGAAAAGTCTTTGCTATCTGTTGGGAAGTTGGCTTGGTCAAGTAGGTACTTAGTGAGGCTCCAAGTTCCTCTTCTGGCAAAAGAGGATTTCCTTGCAGTTAGACACCCAGCTTCATGAACAGGCAACTCATGGTGCTTCAGACTCCTCCTGGGCCCTAAACATTCCTTGCCTGTGCTCACTCTTGGAGAAATGAAAGCTGGATATCTACAGATAGGCCAAATTGTAAACACCTCTTTGTTTAATGTATTTATCCTCTCATTTGTCCCTTTGGCACTCCAAGGTGATTGTTAATGAAAGTCACAATTCTGCAAAGTATTATTAAATCTGCTTAACGGGCAACAATTTGCATTGAATGTGCATCTGGGGTGTGAACACTCGTACAAATCCTCCAACACCACCAAGTTATTGTTCAAGTCTTGGATTACAGTTGTGCTCTTTGGCATGCTGAGGACCACTTGGCAATGGCTGGGAAACTGAAGTGTTTTGATCACTAATTATAACTCTGCCATAATTGCATTACTGGGCTATTGACCTCTCCCTCACCCCAGCTCTTTAACTGAGTCTGTCATTACAGCCCTGATAGATTTTAAGTTTTTTGGGACAGCAGACTTTCTATAAATGCTCTGTACAGCACAAGCTATGATGGGCTTGACTCTTCTAGTCACACAACAGACAAAAAAATAAAAACCGCAGAATTTTTAATAACAGCAATAATTAGCATACTGTTGTGTCCCAAGGATAAAACATGGGCCAATGTATATGTGCGTTCAAACCTGGTATTCACAGTATTTTCCATTAAAAGATGTTGGCAATTTAAATATTTCTGGTCATTTGCTCTTACTGTACCAATCACATTTCTAATTTCTCCCAGGCTCTTCCAAGAAAATGATTTGACACACAGTGCAGATCCTCCATGTGAAAAGGACCAGAATTTTTTAATTATAGTCATTTCAAAGGATCTAATAGCAATAAGGTTCCCATAAATGTTCAGAATCTAACAAGCTTCATAGCACTTTGCAAGGAGTAGCAATCATTCAGCAGAAATGTTAGAATGCCCTTTATTCCCTTTCTCTATTTCCCAGCAAGTATCCCGGGAGAATCATGAGTTTTAAATTTGCTCAGGCATGAAGGGATTGTGCTCCCCTTGGGCCTTTGTATTATGATAATGCATACATAAAGGTAAGTTTTATTAATTGGAGATCTATCCACAGGGGTTACTGCAACAAAGGAGGCAGGGGAAAGGGAACAGAATGGAAGAAGGAATGACCCTACTGTGCAATGATTCCAAGATCCAAAATTCAGTCTTGGTACACTCCCCTTTGAGCCTGCACTTCTTTACTTGTGCACTGATTTAATGTGAACTGTTCCAGGCAGCACTAACTTCTTACAACTCACTCCAATTTATCGTCTTTTAAAAAAAATCAATACTCCAAACTCACCTTTGTACTTATCTTAAGAATTGCTCCCAGGCAAGACTGGAATTCATTACTGTAGCCTTTGCATAAAAGTACTGTGGGTTCATGCTCTGTGCCTTCCTAACAGCTCTCCCTGCCTTCTTAACACCAGGAGCACAGACGTGATAAATTTCTCAGTATTTTCCTCATTGCTGTCAAATTACACTATATTTCACTTTTTCTTATTTGTGTCTTATATCTGTGACTCCTCTCATTATTGCTTTTTTCTTATTTCTTTCCACATTTTGATAGCTGAGTAATATACCAGGAAATTTTGATGGTGCCAGACTCCTTCTCCCAGGCGCAAACAGGAGTAACCTGTTGCAGATGTTTTCCCCCATCCCCAAAGACTGAGCTCTAGAGTTGAGCTTCTACACTTTGGGAAACAAAAGCCTACATGACAAATGCCCTCTCGGTTTCATATCAGCTAACTAGGCTTTAGAGGGAAGGAAGAAAATAAAACATGGTGTCAAAGGTGCTCTCCTGCTCCATCACTCACCCGCTCCGAGAGCCAGCAAACTTGTGCTGTGAAGACAGTCTGTGAGCTCTGATTTGTTAGGGGGAATGCCGTTTTTGTGAAAATGCTCCATATTCACCAGAGTAAATTAAAAAGGCACCTGCATCCAGCAGATTGACCTAATTATAATGTCACAGGTTTGTATTGGTTTCAAGTGAGACACCCAGAGAGCCCCTCAGGGCAGAGGCTGATCCAAAGACAGTAAATACTGCAAAGAGCCCTGTCATGTATCAGTGCCCTTGAAGAGGGGAGCAGGAAATAACTGGCATAGGTTGAGGACATACAAATAAGCCTTCAGACATATTTGGACAGGTTAGAGATTTCTTTAGGTAGCAGGAAAAAAATTACACTTTAAGGAAAATAAGCGGGTTTTGTAATTTTTAATAGCTAAATTCAGTGTTATGTTAAGAAATCACATCAATAATAAAATTCCTTCTAAACCAAGACTGCTCAAATTTTAGTTTGATATGAAAAACTGAAGTGTGGCATTCAGGCAAAGCTGAAAGAAAATTTGTTTCCAGCTTTAGCCACCAAACATAAAAAACCCCATTATTTGCTTGGATCTTCTATTGTCCTGCAGAAGTCAAGATATCAAATATTCTACAAATATCTCTTTATACTTTATTTCATATAATTTCAATGGAAAAGCAAATAGTATGATCAATAAAACCAAATGCTTTAAAGTGTCTGTGGCTTTTTGGGTTGCTGCTTCTGTCTCCGGTGCTTAAGCAGAGCCTTTTCACAGTTAAAAGTGAAAACACTTGAGGGGCTTTTTCCTCCGTTTTCTGCTGGAGACTCATTCTCTTTTGAGCTAAAGGGCACAACCAGAGTGTAGCTAAAATAAACTTCATAAGATCTTACAGCTGACAGCTGTAGTTTTTAAGATGAGGTTTGACAGGCATTGGGAAAGGCATACAGTGACTTCAGGAAATTCAAGCAGAATCAAAGGAGGCATGAAATGGGCCTCACTCCTCCATCCTGCTCTATGGCTGGCCCATATGTTCTGGATATTCCCAAAGCTGGCTCAGAGCAGAGAAGGCCCTGAACAGCCAGCAATGTTTGTGCATCAAGCTACAGAAAAGGGAACCAGGCACTTTGCAGATCCCTGTTTTGCAGGAATTGAGCAGGCTTGGTCTCCTCCCTCCGTTATGTTCTTAGGGTATTCTGTGCCTCGGAAATAAACTCCATGTTGTATAGCATATGAGGGCTGGTAAATAAATCTGACAGCACCAAGCAGAGCTTGAATCAGAGATGTCTGTCTCATTCCACTATCAGCCTGGCAAAGATGTTGTTTTTCATATCATGCTCAAACACATTTGTCTCAAAGGCATCTGAGCATCCTGGTCTCCTGTACATTCACCTGGTCACAAAGCAAAGTCTTAGTATTTAACCTCATGTCTCCATTTAGTACCCTACCAATCCAGCTGGAATAGAATTATTCACAAGTTTTCATAGAGCCCTCCCACACCTGCCACATATCAGAAAAAGAATAATTTATTAACAAAGGCCTTGCATAGTTGATATCTTCTCAGCTCCAACCCTGCTGGCCCTCCAGGTTACCTCAGTTCTACAGCAGAAAACAATAAGCAACATTCCATTTCCTAACCTGACAAGTAAGGGCAAATTGACTTAGAAAGTTTAATTACTTTCAAAAAAAAAAATACTTATGGCATTGGTTGCCATGGCAACACATTCTCATTAGGTGGCTCAGAAATGGCAGTACTGAAGAAACAGTCTGTCTTTGTAACTGCCAGTCCCACAATAAAAATATTATTATTAACTGTAAATGCTTTTTTCCTGTTTGGAACTACAACTGCAACAGCCAGGGATTGCTTTTGCATGTAGTGCTACAGAAATTTGTGTGCTTGTAGTCCTGTGAGCTGCTGCTGAGGCACTGGGAAAGAACAAACTCTGTTTGTGTAGCATACGACAAAAACGATGGGTGGGTTTGGAGAATCGGGAACAGCTCGCCATTGTACAAAGCTGGATTACTCAGAAAAAATATTCAAATGAATGTTCTGGTCTTAGTCTTTTCTTAAAGCTTGCTTAAAACTGTCCAGGGACTGCCAGTGCTTTTGGGAGGGAAGTGGTGAAGCAAACCAACCAATGACTAGGGAGCCTGGAGCACAAGAAGTTGTTGCCAAAGAGGAAGGCAACGTCCAATTTTCTGCTCTCATGAATGTGAAATCCTCACTTGCTTCTCCAAGTTTTCCTCTTTTTCTGGCTCTTCACAATCCTTCTCTCCTTTTCTCTCAGGATTAAAGCCGGGGTTAAAAAATGTATCCTGGAATAATCATCTTGGGAACCACTGACAAAGTGATGCACCGTCTGAATATAAGCACTTCCTTTTTGTTTAAATATTTTATCATTTAATTATTAATACAGTTTTTTAGAGTAGAAAAACCCTACAGTTCTTTGTCCATCATCTCAGCTCTACCCTTCAACAAACTTGATAGGTATACATGAAGCATAACTCAATTCTCAATTTTCCCTTTTTTACTCTTCTTTCCTTTTCATCTCCCCTCCCTGTCCCCCAGTACCAGCTGGTATATTTTTGCTGGCTTTAATTTGGTCTTGATTCATGCCACCTAACCTTTGTTTACACCAAAACATTTAATTTTGAGGAGACTCTCTGGGTGATAATAACCAAGGTGAGCAATAAGTTCTTTAATAGCATTTGTGCTACTTTTTCTTAGAACAATTGCAAAAGAAACCCAAGAATAGGTCTGAGCTGCAAAATGCAAAACAGAGGTTCTCTCAGTAAGTCTATATTCTGCACAACAGTTTCAGAAGAAAATAAATATTTCTGTTAAGTGAAATAAAATATATTTTTAACCTTCTAAATTATGTATTTTTACGCAGCATAATAGGGAAACAGAGAATTTCTTTCCTTATTCTTGACAAGATAAAAAGATACAAACGAACCCAAGTTTAATATTACCGTGCTCTCTTCCAACTAACATTTCCCAAAATGATATTTTGCTGTTAAAAATTCATCTGGTAATGCTGATGCCTTGCCCTTACCAAACAACACACTGGGATTTAACATAGCTGAAAGATTTTCCCTTGCTGTTATCCCTGGATATTTGTATTGTAATAACCAAATGAAAGAACGGATGTATAATGAATATATGGCACAAGCTTCCTGCCAGCCTCCAAAAGTGCAAAACACAGCACTTTATAAGGATTTTTTTTTAGCTTCTACATTTTTACTCTGAAGTTTTGAAATTCACAAATTATATGCATTTTCCCCACTTTGCTATTGACATACACCAGGAAAAAGTAGTAGGACAAGGTTAAGGAGTAGTATTCCATAGGACCTGGTAGCTTGAGCCTGTCTGATGGCATAAACAAAGTGATGAGGGGATTGAAATTTTCTGGAACCCAGCATGCAGTTACTGCAGCACAGAGCAGCTATTCCAGGGCAATTGATGCTTGGCTTCTACCAACTGCTGCTCCTCACAAAGGGGCTGCAGTCACTGCTGCACTAAATCAGCACCTCCAAAGCAGCCAATTTGCACCAGTGGGGAAAGACACTCTCAATATTTCTCTTGTTAACTTTCAGCTACAATGAGCTGCATAAAGAAAGATTGATGCATCAGCTACATTTTGGGCTGATTTGCAAGGAATAAATCATCAACTGGACCAGTGCCAGCAGAGCAGAGCAAAGTACAGTACCACCTACCCACGGCTTGTCAGCAGATTTCCATCTACCAACACCTATTTAAACTCTCTTTAAGTTATTCATATAGGGCTTGGTAACTGCTGTCTGTCCCAGGCAAAGAGCAGATGCCAGATATGGTGTGGTGCTGTCACACTGCTTCTCACCTCTGTTGCTCACTCGGGCTGACCACTGCTAGATCACAGTGACATATGGACCATGCCTGACATTTATCTCCTGGAAATCAATAGGGATGGTATTAAGAATCTATCCAGAAAGGCATAATAATGAGCACAGCAACTCAGGAGATGGAAAGAATAAAAGGAATATAAGTGGGGGTCACAGCTGGGTATCAGAGCTGGGCCACCCAGAGGTCAAGCAGGTCCCTTGCCCAAAGGAGCCCACAAGTGAAAATTTACAAGCAGAGTTCAAACACAATGAAGTAAGCAGTGGAATTGTGAGATGGGGATTTCAAAAGAAACCTGTCAGGGCCCTGTTTCTTCTCAGCTGTTAATGTTTCAATGTGTGGAAATAATTGAGAAATTTTATGTCATATTTTTTAAATATAAAATCTGGATTGTTCATAACAATTTGTAAAATTACAGAGCAGAAGAAAGCAATATTTGGTTTAAGATTGAATAGCTGGAAGGAAAAAAAACCCTAAATTTTATTGTATTGATTTTGCTCACTGAGGTCCTCAAGATCCTTTAGCTTTTTCTAAAGGAAATAAAACCACTACTTGCAGCTGAGTACTGGGGTTTGGAAAGGACAAGTTTTGTTTTTGTTCTGTCAATATATTTCTGAACAGCTTTAAGAGAGCATACCTGCAGGTGAGGATTTTGCAAGCAAACAAAATAAACATTTCCAAGTGTCTTTCTGAAGCTGACCTGGGAATCCTGATGGTAAGAACACATTCAAGTTACAAAGTTATCCCCCATATAAATGGCTCTGAAATATTCTCCACTATCAATTTGGAAAAAAAAGAAAATCCTAACAGTGTATACAACAGCAACATGAGATTTCCTGTGGAAGGCATTGCTCTCCTATTTGTCATCCAGCATTCAGAAGAAACCTCTTTGGGTTTTGCTTTATATGAAGACTAGGAAAGAGCTTGTCATCCTGGCACAGTGTGGAAAACACAAATGGATATCGGATTGTGACTTTAATGCAAAGGATGAGCAGATAGTCATGCAATATTTATCACTGAAGGGCAGAGGAAGCAATCAATAATGGTTTCCCTTGTGGGCCATTTTTCTCATCACTTTATAGAACAAATCCAGGTCTCCGAATACGTGATGCAGGGAAAAAACTCACCCCTGCAGTCAAGGCCATTGTTAAGACTCATCTGTTTCTACTGCCCTGATGTGCAGTGTGAACTCTTGCATTGGTTTCTCTTTTGCCCAGCAGATATCAATTACCCTGAAGCAGAGCCATGTACAGGATTCTGAATTTCACCAGTAAAATGGCTTATATAGAAAAAGATATCATTGCTCAATGGCTTGGGTTAAAAAAGAGAAAACCAAACCTGAAAAAACAAAAAAAACCCCACCTAAACCCTGACTTGCAAGTTGGGACTAGTCAGTCTTTTTTACCTATATTAATCTCCTTACCTCCTACTTCTCATTCTTTCCCTACTTCCCTTCCTCCTCAAATCCAGGTAGAGTTATTCCTGGTGCTAATGAAATTCATCAGATTCAGCTAATTGTTCCAAATATAAAACAGGGGGAAGGAAATCTAGCAATGGAGATGAAAACACCTAAACAGGAACAATAAGAAGAAATTATCCTTCATATTTATATAATGACTGGGATCCCTAAAGAACCAGAATTGATTTGTATGTGTTTCATAGCATGCACTGTACTTAAAAAAAAAAATTAATTCTAATAAAGAAGTTATCACATAATTTGAAATTAAGTCTTAATGACAAGTCATTAGGAAAAATGCTGTCCAGGAGCAGTTCATTATTTCACAGCTACAGGAAACGAGAGATAAATCCAGTCTGCCTGCAGTTCAACAAACAGTTGCTCTCACCCTCAGAACGTGTATCAAACCAGACCCCCGGGTTTCAGAGTTTAGCAAAATCTCTAGCTTTTCTTACCTCATGAAAAATAACATTTGGCAAAATGTCATAAGTTTGGTTTATGCTGCTGTTTTGAGGATTGCAACAATAAAGGCATTTTCTTGAAGTGGCAATTTAATTAATTTCACAGCTCTTCTTATACCTTCTTATATTGCCAGCAGCCTTTGTACTTGAGCAAACACTGAACTCCTAGAATGGAAAAACTGTAAGTTTTTCTGTTTTTAAAGAGGGAAGCAAATAAATTTTCATTTCAAAAGCATAACAGAAAGACTGGCATTATTTTTCACTCCCATGCATGAACCTAATCTAGTTTGATCACAGCTTTAGAAATTTTCAGGTTTGAACAATACATCTTATACCTTGACTCAAAAAGGATCTTCTTGTCAGCATTTTCTTTTGTTTGCAAGGTCAAGGTGAGGACAAACCCTGTTTCCCTGAACTTGCTTTCCTTTCCTGTGATTAAAAGCAACACTACACAGCAAGAAAGTGGAGTGGAAAAAGCGGATACCCAGCCACACATCATTACAGCCCTTTCAGGAGGCAGGCAATGACCACCAGTCACCCCCTCCAAAGTGACCACCCTGAGCTTTGATTCTGCTGCTCCAGAGCCCACAGGACTCAAAATTCACCCAGTCACTCCTGAGCAAACCTTTTTGCTCCTTATTGCACCTCCAACACACTACAGAAAAAACCCAGCCTGCAATCTTGTTACAACTGGAATTATCTTAAGCAAAGTAAGCTGAAGTCATTTTTTATTTATTCCCTGGCAGTGCAGGTGGATAATTAGCACATAATTTGAGGTTTCCTAGGCATGACAGCCCGCTCTGATAGCTGCCCCTGGTCTTGATTAAATCTCTGCCTCGGATCTCCCAGCAGCACCTCATACAAGAAAATTCCAGGCTCTATCAGTATCAGGTTGCTGTCTCGAAGTTTGAAACCATCATGAATGTTTGGGGAGAGGGAAGAATTTGTATAAAGAATTTTATCTGTGACTAAAGGTTGCTTGGCATCCAAAGAACTGTAAGAACGTGGATCTGACTGCAGGGGAACCAAAGGGAAATTACACCCGAGACCTTAAAACAGCATTAGGCACAGACACATGCACAGGCTTCAGAAAGGAAAACAAATTTATCTGAGTGGTAGAAAAGCGAATTCAGTGCATGTAGTATATTAAGACTGCTCTAGCCCAAACCCCATGGAGAATACACAGGCGCTGTTACAATGAACCCAGTCTCTGTCCACATTTTGTGCCTCCTGCACTGCAGTGCCTGGCTTCCCAAGTGTCCTGCACTGAGCAGAGGCCATTGCCTGGCTCTGTGGTGCCAGGGATGGACAGGATGGGCAGGATCCTCCAGTTCTCCCAGCGAGCAGCTCAGAGCCTCCCTGAGCCCCCTCATGGACAGCACAGGGTGTTGGCCACAGCCAACATTCATTAATGCTGATTCTTTTAGGGGTATATGTGGGACTGTTCCTCCAGCCCCTCAGGAAAAGACCTTATCCCATCCTCATGAGGTGTGAGGCGGCTGGGAGCTCCTGCTCTCCTGGCCCTCCTCCAAAAGTGTCCAAATTGCTCCAGGCCTCCATCAGCCGTCAGGGAGGACAGCTGCACCACACCAAGCTCCCCTCACAGGGACACAGGGTCACAGGGACAGCGGCTGTGTCCCTGCTAAGGGCTGCTCCCAGGCAGGACATGGCCCCTCCGCAGAGGGAGGAGAAGGCCTTGGCAGCTGCTTGCTTGAGGCCTGGTCACTGAGGGCTTGTGCCGTGGGGTTCTAGCTGTGCCCCCAAACCTTGGGGTACAGCTCTGTGTGCCTGCCTGTGCCCCACCCCAGGGCAGCAGGATGGCAGATGTGCCTAGGGATAATGAGGTGACACTTTTGCAGATGGTGGCAGTGCTGGTTTCTGCCCATGGCGCTCAGATTTGTTCACTCCTCGTGAGATCGGCAGCTTTTCTACGTGCTGCTGGGAAAGGTCACAGCTCTCTGGAGTCTGCAGGCTGCACTGTGTCCTCTTCATCCCTGAGTCACTAAATGCCACTTAGCTGAGTGGCCTCAGGCAACAAATTAAAACTAGTGTGATAAAATGGACCAGAATCTAAGATGCAATGAGTGCGGGTTCTGCGCAGATATTTATTTAAGGCTGCTCTGCTCCCATAAAATACCTGAGTCCTTACTGATTTTTTTCTCCACACTGCTTCTCCTCTCTTGTTCCCATTTTCTTACTGATGGTGCTCTGCCTGAGAGTGCAAGAATAAATGATGGCAGAGCCCAGCCCAGGGGCTGCCTGAGTCCCCAGATTTCTGGGCTCACTAAGTCAAAATTCCAGCCCCGTGAGCCTCTCTGAGTTCCAAGTGGTGAGCATTCAAGAGGAGACAGAATCTGACCCCTGTTTCATGCTTAAAGCAAGGCAGAAAGCCAGTGTCCAGCCACTGCTCATGCCATTAAGCTCCAGGGGAGATTATTACTATTTTCTTTTAAATTCACAATCTTTTCAGAGTGTATTTGGACATGTCCAGAAGTGGTAATGGAAGGTATTTGTGTTATTTATCTGAGATCTCCCAGAGTCTCACACACAGGCCTTTCTCGAGCATCTTCACAGCACAGAAGATGCAGGACAACTGTTCTCACCTCCTCTGTGTTCCAGTCTTGCTCATACAGGGACCAAAGAGCTTTCCTTGGATACCACCAAGGGACAGAGGGATCCTGGCACGTGCATTGCCTAAATCCCTCTGCGGATATTGATTTGATAAAGGCACTCTTGACAAAGACTGGCTTCTGGAGCCAGTCCAACACCTCAATCCATGGGTGTTGAATATATGTCACCCCAAACCCCCATCCCAAAATATTGCCTCTCAACATCTTAATAAACATACTCTTTTTCTTTCCTTGGACTGACCCCTTATTACATTTCAGGGGCTAGCTAGCAGAGGACAGGTTCATTTACTAATACATGAATCATTATTGCTTTGAGCCTCTGAGCTAGCATTTTTATGAGCATATTTCAAAATGTATTTGATTGCTGTTAGAAATCATTTCAGTTCACGCTCAACAACCAGGCCAACCTAAGCCAATATGCTCTGCCTGGCACCGTGGAAGGATGTTGTGAGAATTTAATTGCTAACTGCAAGTTACTGTGCATATGGTGAATCTTAAATGTAGTGGGGTTTGGTGGGGGTTTTTTTGCCTCCAAGATAAAACTACCCAGTTGTTTAACTCCAGCTTATTAAGATTTCTATCTAGCATTTCTGATAAAATTGTTTCAGATTGTACACCCTACAGAGAACAGCATGCTGCCTTTTCCTATCCATGAGCTGCTTGCAGGCCATAAATGTCATCCAAGCCAAAGTGAGTCCTCTTTGCCCTTCTGTATGCCTGAGCTGAATGTTAGAGATTAGATTTACTTCATTGCCTTCATGTAAGAAAGCTTTTGAAAAAACATTTGTTTTATGTGATAAGGTACAACAAAACATTGCTAGAACAGAACTTCTTAGTTCTGGCAGCAAGAGATTCACCTTGGGGAATGAAGGGAGGGAGGGAGGCATGGTGGAGGTGTAGACTGTAAAAACACATTGAAAATAGTTTTTACTTGTCATCTTCTTTTCCACTATTATGATGCTGTGGATGCTCTTCTACTGTTTGGCCTCTGTGTGCCATAAGAGCTCTGTGATAAATGTCACACTGATATTTACACACCGAGTAAGTCAGAACCTTATCTTGAATCAGAATTCATCAGCACATTAACAAGAGGAGGAGACGTAGTTTCAGAGTGTCTCTTATTAATATATAGATTATATGTATACATGGCAAATTAAACCCACAGGTTTTCATGGAGTCCTCAGGCCTGGCACAAATTAATTAATTAGGAGCCTCATTTTTCTAATCAGTCAGCATTTTTCTACTTAAGCTGAATCTTCAGAGGGTATGTCAAAGAACTGTTCTGTGAGACATGATGCTATGTACATTTGCCTCAGATTAAATTTATCACCCATGCATTTATCAATGCATTTCAAACAAAAAGAAAGAAAGACAACCTAAAGGTCCATTGTTTTGACTTGTGCTCAGGCAAAGAAGTTAAAAATTTATTCCAAAAACCATTAGAATTGTAAGGTCTTGAATAGGTTTAATAGTTACACAGAGTTATGAAGAGGGAGAAAAGCTTTGTGTCACCCTGGCCTGATGGGTGGCAAAAAGGGTCTCTGATTGAGACTTAAGAAAGATGATTTGGCTCCAGGATCAAAACATGAAACAGGCTCCTAAGAGATGAACAGTGTCGTGACTTTTTTTTCCAATAAGGCTGAACACAACACAAATCCCTCACTGCCCCTCAGGAGCCCACTGAAGCTTTGAACTTCATTTCTTTTCAGAAAAAGAAGGCACAATGCATTATCCTGGGCCACAGTATTATGATAGCTTGAGATTGTGAGGGAAAAAACACGGCTTGGACATGCTAGGATGTATTCTGAGTATTCTAAACAAAAACTCCAACAGGGTTATCATTCCAAATGTACCTTTCCAAAGAAAAAGGAAAAACATTTTCAAAATGCCTGTGCCACTTTAATGAACCTACACTCTGCTCTCAAAAGTGACTCAAAATGATTTATATCACCTAAAAAGAGAAAAAGTGGAGCAGACGTTATTTAGGTTCAGATTCACAAAAATATTTAACCACTTAATTGTGGTGATTTGGACCTTAGCTGATCTGCTTGACTTGCATCTGCACCTTTGATGCAGATTATAATCTCATAACTCTCCCTTTGGTCAGCAAGAACAGAAAATCCAGGATCTGCCTGGCCTTGACCTCCTCTGCAGGGTGAGAGTTCCCAGGTCAGCACCTCACCCAGAATCATCCCGAGCAGCCCCAACATCTTGCTAACTGCCTTTTTAATAGAAAACAATCAGCTTTGCAATGAAAATAGCAATTTCTCCAGTTTAAACACATCACTTTGGTGTTTAATTTCCTCCTTTTTGATGATAGGTGGCACCAGCTTCTCCTCAGAATGCCAATTCTTGAAGCACACAGAGAATTTCAATAGGTTTTGGCAAATGTCTCACTGCTAACACACCACAGCACTGACCTGTGTGTTTTGGAGCTCTGTCAACAGATTAGGCAGATTTCACTGTAATAAACTGCAAAAGCAGCAAAATCTTTACTGAATCCTGATTAAAATCCCTTTATTAAAGCTCAGTTATTTGCGTAAAGAACCCAGGGCCTTATCACAGGTGAATTGCTGTGTGTCAGCTCATGCTTTCCACATTGGACAGTGCAGCTCAGTCTTAACTCCCACTTTTCCAGTTCAAGGGAATCCTGTTGTGCATTGTCCTTCCCTTCCCATCCCATTACTGTAACTCTGAGTTCCTCAAGAATTTTTTCTGTCAGCTGGGCCCACCCAAAGAGTCATCTTACAGCCTGCACTGTCAGCAAGACAGAGGCTGTTAGGAAGCTCTGCCTGGCTTTTTAAAAATAAATAATGTTGTACACATGGTCCAGTGAATGTCATACCACTTTGCTGGTCGCAGCCTTACCCTAAGTTCTGAATGTAAATGACAAAATTTTGTTAGTTAAAAGGCTTTTTTTTCCCAGTGCAGATTGTCTCCATCAGTAACACACGCAAAAGAAGGTTGATAAAAAAAGCTGAATCCTAAAAGGAAAATTGTAGGATATGGTTAAGCAGTAAAAGTGTCTAATGATAAGAAGAACAAAGTGCAGAAAAACCTTGCACTAAATTTGCATGGGTTTTGTCTGCTGGTTCTTAGGATTACAGTTAGTTTTAAACACTGAAATAAACTCTTGGATTAATTCACAAGTTAGGAATGTTTCATAAATTCTTGAATAAAGAAAGGGGTGTTCATTTGTTTGTTTGCTTTTACCTCAACGTTACAGACAGGAAAATACCCTGTCCTTGTTTCCTTGCTTCAAATTCCAGATAATGAGTCAGGATGCAAAGGCAAGGCTAACTAATAAAGGTGCTCAACTACATTACAGTAACAACAGACAGCCAAAACAAAACTAAAACATGACCAAGCCATTATAGGCTGAAAAATCATTATCACTGCCACTCACTGCTCAGTTACAGGCACATATTAATGACTCAGAGTCAATTCATGAAGATTTATTGAACAAAAGGGTGGCTACATCCACAGAATACACTCTTCACAGTGAAAAATCTCATGCCTAGGATAACTTCCGCAGTACAAATGTTGTCAGATGCAGAACTGCTGACAAAATATTTATACAAACCTAATTTTGCTGGATATTATTCACAGAACATTCATTCTAGCTAGCATATGGTACCTTCAAAGGTGATGTTTCTCCTTCCAAGAAATGCTGGCTTGATTACAATAGGAAGTTGGGTCTACAGAATGCCTTGGCTTGAAATAGAGCAGTGTTTCTACACAGAATCCTCAGCATGGAGTTACAAAGAAATGGGAAAGAACACAAAGACTGATCCTAGGGATAGAGCTAAATTTACCAAAGCTCTATCAGGCCATTCCTAGCGAGGCTGGTGCTGCTGTTATCCACCTGAAGACTACAGCTACCTGCTCTGGGAAAACTCAGGAATCAGTGGCTGCTCTTCCACTTAGGCAGTCACCGTCCTTGCAGAAATTGGGAAGGAAAAAGCTTGGGCATTCAGGTGTCACCCAGCTGATTCAGCTGAACCAGAGGGGTGTAAGAGAGTCAGGAACATCGTCATGTGTCCTATCCTGGTCACTCAGCTGTAATCCTGAGTGCTCCACAGCCTCCTGCCAGCAGGAGCAGCAGGGCAGGGAAGAGGGAAAGAAGGGCTTGGATCCTTTCTCAGATGCTCTGTTCTCCTTGATCACAAATTGCAAACTTCGTCATACACACTGGAGAAACAGCCTGGCTGAGATACAAAATAAATGTTAAAACCAGCAATGTATGTTTTATTCCACTGAGCAGCTCAGGAACCCAAAGGGTTCTCACCCTGCTATCACCCAGCACAAGAGATGACACAGAGCATCTGCTTGTGCAGTTACAAAGCTGTTTGCTGGTGACACACACACAAAAAAATGACAGTCAGTTCAGAAATATATTTTAAAACAGGATGACAGAGGTCAGGCTAAGAAGGGTGTTAAAAAATAGTTGGCAGCAGTTATTCACAGCTTTTCACCATAAGGGAACTGCAGGGCATCCTATGGAATGAGAGGCTGTGGTGGTGGTGCAATTGTGCTGTTTATTACAGGAGGATGTTGTGATATCCAGAGCTCTAAGTGGATTGGATACATACAGGCCCAGTGGCATTGAATCTAATGGTTGGGTTGGTGTGTAGAGCCTCTGGCTTGGGAGGGCCTTACCCTGAGAAATTAGGGGGAGATCCATGGTGAAAGCATCATTCTACATTTTCCCTGCATCCTTTTCATTCCTCTGAACACCAATTGTTGCCTGTTTGCAGTGGTGAGATGCTGGGATATGTAGATGACAGCAGTTATCTGTGCTGTTATCAACCCAGTTGTGGATGTGCACCCTCAGGGCCAAGTCTCTTACGAGTGTGTGGTGACTACCTTTCAGAACACAATATGTGCAACTGAAATTTTAAAATGCTCATATGCTTTGCTATTCTAGTTTTCCTTTGTGTGAATCTTTGAATTTTAATATATGTGTCCAAATGTGCAATGATAAAACATGCAGCTCATGTCAGCAGTAAAATGCATAGTAATTTATTAACTTTTTCAGTGTGAATACAAATTTATCTAATGATGTGCCACATAATGAAAAAATATTTGCAGTAACAACTTCTATTCTAGTTGTTGCACTTTTTTTTTAAATTAAACATTACAAAGAGTTTGAAAACTGCACAACACTTGTTGATGGCCAATAGGAAACACTAATACTATGAAAAGTAATCAATACTTCTACATGTCTTTGAAGATACTCTTGATTCAGAAATTGTTTTTCAAAAGCAGGTTGCCACATATTGTTTCACTGGGTATTTGTAAGAATTCTTGGCCAAAACCCATTGTTTTTATTTAGGACAACCCCTCAACTCAGTACCTTCTAGTTACATGTCATGAATGCTTTTGTAATATAAGTCACTGTATTTCATAAAGCCATTCTGAAATCCATTATAATGTAGTAAAGAGGTGACTGTAGCTTGGAATTCTTTCCAAAGAGAATTTTTGGGTATTAAGTTTACTGTGGTGGCATCCAGATCTAGAGATATGTGAAGGCCTGATCATTCCTTGGTTTCTGTCCAGCCTGTTAGCTAGATCTGCTAATTTGCAATACCATCTTTTATCTGTGGATGACCTCTACCATTGACTTTGATCAGCACTAAGAAGCAGGCAGTTAAAGTAGCAGCAGGCAAAATTAGAACATCATTGTTAAAAATCCTTTCAATCAATTCTCGCATTTGTTTTCCTCCTCCCAAAGCCTCTGATGAAAAAACAAAGGTATTTGTGCCCTAACTGAATAATAATATGCTAAACTCCCTCTGAACTACAACTTCTATTGTAGTTCTTCTTATAGCCCAACTCCCTGGGTCCTGAAACAGGCCATAATGCACTTTTGTATGGCTGGTAATGAACCATTTCAAATGAATACTGGATACTGAAGGAATTCCATGCTGTGTAATTGATCTAAAGAACAGATTAGGACTGGTGCTATTTCATTAAATCTTATTAGCTCTGGCTTAAGTACTTAAAATTGCAGCTATCCTGTGTCACATAGATTACACCCCTTGTCACATGGCGAGTGAGGTTTTTATCTACTAGATCACAGTTTTTAAAAAGGAACAGGCTGATGAAAAGCAATAAAAGTGAAGGATTGTGAAGGCTTCATCTTCGGACACATAGAGCCCCAAATTATTCATTCAACTGAGAGAGATACTCCAACACTTTGAAAATACGCTTGAAGATCTATTGTTTGTTTCCATATTTTGGTCTTCGATCAGTTCCGTGAAACCTGAATTTGGGTTTTTTGCAAGTGGAACAGCCCTGAAGAGTTCTGATGGGTGAGCACAATAGAGATCTTATATGATTGCAGAGGAATCCAGTGGGTCCTTCCAAAGCATCAACTTTTCTCTTGGTTCCTTCCCACTGGAGTTTAGCATGCCTCAGGAACCAGCAAGCCAGTAAGGCTAGAGGACAGTTCTGGATGAGGAACAAACAGATTCAGCCAAACCAAAATTAAATTCATCTTGGAAAATAGTTTGTAGCTCTCAAAAAAGAAAGGGTTTTATATTACCTTATGACTCAAGCTAAGTTTTAGGAACTCTGACATGCTTAGAAAAGTATATTTTTCCTGGCTTGGCTTTGACAACAGTGTGCTAGACTTTCTTATCAGTGTGCTGGTCTTTCTTATCAGTGTGCTGGTCTTTCTTATCTTCTATTCTTTTGTCCTATGACCTAGTATTTAGCTCCATAATCCCCTAAATCAAATAAAATAGCATAGAAAGCCTTTGATCTGAATTTTCTCCACAAGGCATATTACACTACATTGAATACTTTTCATGAGATCTAGAATGCTGCACTGTGGGAAACAAGACTGAAAATTTGAACACCATTAAGCAGGATTTCAGATTATACTATGAGGTGAAATACCGACAAAAGAACCATAGACTTTGGTTAAAACAGATAATACTCAAGGCTTTTTTATTATTATTCCTTTGATGAGAGAATATTTAAGACCCTCTCACATGCAGAGTCACCATGTTAGTACCACAGCCAAAGCAGTGGTTTATACAGATAAAGAATAAAGTAAAATTAATCCAACAGATGTGTTTTGCAAATATAAGAAATTGTTCCAGCAAGTCTTAAAATAATGACAATCACATAAAATACCAACTCCACCTTTTAAGAGTTACTTGATTTCTTTTATATCATTATGTAAATCTCAAAGCCATTTATCTACCACAAAAATCTGTTTTCCTTCTTATACCCTAAATCTGGTTCTTGCAAGCCTCCTGCAGCTGGTGGCCTTGGCACTCCCAACTGCCAGGACTGACCACTCTGACACAGAGTGGCCACATTCAAATGCTCTGCACTGAGCACTGAGGGGCAAAATTCCAAGACACCCAATTCCCTTTCATCATGGTGGTGCCAGAGTGAAGGTTTAAAATCTCTCTTGAAACCTCTGCCAGTAAACACAGATCTATCTGGTCCTCTCAGCTTCAAAGCTCCTAACCTGCTCATGTAAGACTCCTTTTAGGAGTGTAGATTGAAACCCTGGTGTTCCTCTAAATATTCAGCTTTCCTTTTTCATTTACCCAGGGTTTGAAAGGCTTGCTGCCCCACTGCTAACCAAGGATCAAGTGTAGATTGCTAATTCAAGACAAGGGAAAATAAAAGGGAGAAAGAAAGCACATGGCATATTTGCTTCTGTTTAGTACTGTAACTTTATACTCTAATAGGTATTTACTAGTCACACTGATATATAATTAATTTCCACTTCCTGCCATGTTCATATAAAATAGTCAGCAGTTACTCACTGGAAAGACTAAAAATGGGTGGGAACGACCTGTTACTCCCCCAAAATCTCACCTGGCAAAATAATCTTTTCCTTCTTTTGCCTTCTCACCTCCCTCAAGGAGTAAAACTCCATCAGAGCAAACAAAAGGAGAATACAGCTCTCATACATTTTAAAAGGTAGAAATTGTATTTGGAGAGAAGATGAAAACTCACTTACAAATTTACTCCTGTACAAAGCCTTCAACATCTGCTGCATAGATGGTAAATATAATTTTAAATTGTCTGATAGCTTAACATCAGGAGGTTAAATGCAGGGCAGCTGTTCCCCATCTATATTTAGCCTGAAGTTTCCTACCTGTTTTGGACCTGCAGGAAGGCTTGAATACTGAGATTGTCCGTGATTTTATACAGTATTGCTTGATTTATTTAAGATGCTATTCTCCCTGCAGGTCTTATTACACTGTTCAAAAGGTTGTGTACAGCTTACCACAAACACAGAATTTTAAGCATTTTTGTATCTGGAATCTCACCCAGAATTATTCTTTTGTATATGTTCATGTGTAACCTGGTCCATGAGACATGAATAAAGATCAGCAATTAGCCACAAGTAAACTCCAGGAGAATTGGCTTTGTATTGCATCTTGCACACTCTATTTCAAGACTAAAATTGGGGCAAAATATAGTGACATGCTTTCTAGATACTAACCAAGAGCTGACAAGAACTGATGGATTTTGCATGTTAAAAGTAAATATTTTATTACATATCATGCCCTTGAAAAATTAACTTTGTTTCCATTTAATTTTGTTCAGCATGCCTTGAAATAGGAATGGCAAAAGTTATTCAAGGAACAGATCACCAAGATTCACGGTACCACAGTGACTGCAATTACCTATTTTCCTGGCTCAGTAAAACAAAACGAATTTTTTAAAAATAATAACGATAAAAGATTAAACTGTGAAATTAACAGACACCATCTGTGCCTCTCCTTCAGTATGACTGAAATCATCTGTACAGAAAAGCTGTGTGCCACGGACCCACATCCAAAACCTGCTGATGACAGTGGTCATCAATTCTTACAGCCTTTTGGATAAGACCTTGTCCCTGCTCTGTCCATATGCACTGATCCTGCATGAACCACTGGATACATTATTAAATTCAGCTTCACAAAGATGCTGCCAATGGGTCAGCTACAGTAAAATATTTATATTTCAGAGTAACAGTATTTATATATGCTCCCTACCTCTTGCTCTAATTTGCCTTCTTATGACTAGGCTTGTGTTTGTTTTTCAAATGCTGAAAAGACTTTGTTGGTTTGTTCAGGAAATTTGTCTAGACAGTGCTTACAAAGCATGTTTGCTCCCATTTGACATTTTCACAGGATGGGAAACAAAACAGAAGATCCAAGTTTTTAAGCTCCACAGATGGCACCTAAGCCAGTCAACTTATTTCCAGAATGAGGAGTATTATCCTTGTTCCAGGCATTCTCTGGAACAACACAGCAGCGACCTGCAGGGCAGGGACCCACACTCAGGGCTTTGGGGCCAGCTGAGGCCTCCTGAAATCCATCCATCCATCCATCCACCAGGACATTTACTGCCTCAGAAGAGCCAAATATCCAAGTGCTAAATTGTGATGCCTCTACAGCCAACAAATGTAAAATGTGGCAATACAACGGAGCATGTGGCTATTTTACCTATCCAACATTTACCTGTGTCTAACTAGAAGAGGTCTCTAAAATGCTGCTTTCCAGCAGCTAAAAGGTTGAGAACCACCTGTAAACATTTGCAGAACAGTCTCTTTCTAGAAATAGAGACTCCTAAACAATCAACCTTGAAATGAATCATATATTATAATATATTTCCAGTGTTATTTACAGATCTTCTTGTTTAGTACAACGAACCAGACATGCTGAAAAGGTAGGATTTTTCCAGTCCTCTTTTATACGAAGTACAATAAAAAAGGCACATAATTATTCACCATAGGAGTTGTGCACCAGTCCAAAACTTAAAGCTAAAAAGCTACCCATCAGAGAACTCTCTTTATGAGGCAGTATTGGGATGTCTCCTTTGAACTCAGCATAGAAAGATCTGTCTGTCAATTCCTCTAGGAGAGCTTAAGGAATCCACTTTCCTGTTGTGTTCTGGTCTTCACAAGATTTTCAAATCAACAGAAAACTCTCGTTAAGCTTCCCACATATCTGCTGGAGCAAGGAAGAGTCAAACAGGGCATGTGTGTGTCTGCTTTCCTTTTTCTTCTTTCTTTCCTTGGAATGCCCAACTATGGAGGACTCTTGAGAGCCAAGACCTGTTCAAACTAATTTTCTTTAAGACAAATGCCTCACGAGACGTGGCACACTGAGCAATGGACACCAGCAGGAGAGGCAGCTCAGCCCCACAGTCAGTGCCGACCATGTTTGATCCAGTTTCTAATCATCCATTTCTGCCCCGAGCACCTTTGTACAACTAATCTGAGCCCAAAATTTGCATCCTTTGACATTTCCACTTCTAGACAGCGGCCAGTGTCTCTGCTGATGATTGGACCATTCTGGAAAAAAAGAAAGAAGGGAACAAAAAGGATTAGAGGAAGGAACACAAAAGGTGAACAGATTAGAAGAAACAGTGCTAGATCTGTAAATCCTTAAAAAACATTATAAAATGCATTTCTGTATATATCAAGTGATAAATGCCCAGAAAGTGCTAGAAATTCCCTAGGAAAAGCTACCTAACACATAAAAATTACCAAAACAATTCCTTGAAAATTGTAAATTTAGGAATTACTGGGAAAATCCCCCCAATCACTAGAAAATCTCTAAAAATCACCACTGAATCCCTACAGAGACCAAGAATTAGGAAATCCCAAAGACTGTAATAATGCTTTTGAAAGTCTTACAAATTATTTGAAAATTCTAGATCTTAAAAAATGCCTATAAAATGCTTTAGAGCTGGAAGATACATTAACTCTATTCTAAACTGTCTGCAGTATTGGAAGTGGCAGTTTGTGTTACAGCTTAACAGGGTCAGGGATGGCTTGGTGCAGGAAACTTATCTGTACAATCTTGAGACAAATGGAACAGCATGGGCTTAATTTCCTGAATTTTTCTAGAAAAAATTCTAGAAAAGTTCTAGATGCAAAAACTCCTGGATAGTAAACAATTACAAGCATGTTCTTGACAATCAGGACAGAAATTGAGAATATTCCAAGACAGGATAAGTAAAAATTCCTAAAAAGAATACCCCAAAATTTCTAGTAATAGTGAAAGAATATTCCTGGGTAGCACACAATCTGTGGAAAACATATCCGACTATTTCTAAAAAGTACTGGGTGGAACTCCTAGCACAGCTAGGACACTTCCTTGCTTTTCATCAAATACTCTCTAGAGCATCATTCCTCTCCAATTTATCTCTTCAAGGCTTCCTGAGCTCTTCCACACCTGTGTGAAATCCCAGAACCTCTGTGCTGGCCTCAGGACGTCTTCACACTTCTTGAGGGTGGGTGTCCTGCCCTTGCCGTCGTCCACCAGGCATTTGGAGTCGGGCAGGAAGGCGGTGGAGCCCAGGGGTCCCAGCTGCAAGACGCCTTCCGAGCTGTAGCGCACGAGCTGGGCGAGAAAGGAGAGAGCTGAGCTGCTGAGGAGCCCTCTGTCCTGCTGCACACTGCCCCTGGCACACCCTGCTCAAGGGCAGATCTTGGGAATGTTGGTAAAACCGAGAACACAACCTTCCCTTCTCCCGCACTTCTGCTCCCCACCACTCCCCACCCACTATTTCACCACAGAAAGGGCAATCAAGGAAGTGAAGTAATCAATATGTAAATCATGCCCACTCAGCAGGAGTTGATTTAACAAGGACACGATGTCAATTTTGTTGTGCAGTTTGTTCTTAAGAGCTCTGTTAGAGGCTATTGATAGCAACAAGTCTAATTAGTTTTTGTAAATAAACATTACTGAAAAAATCCAACTATGCAACCAGTATCCAAAAATATGAGAGGAAAAAAGAAACCATGAGGGAAATGACAGCAAATTTGCTAACACATATGCTTCAGGCCTACATAATAAAGAACGACACTCTGGTATTTCAGTTTTGTCGAAAGCACATTAAAGTGAAAATGCATGATGCTAATTTGGCAGCAGGCCAATACATCAAATCAGACTTATCTACTTCTCACTTCTGTGCTTAAACCCAGAGTCATTAAACCAGCATAATATTTTGCCCTTCTTACTCTGAAAGTGCAACATCCAGGTGCCAAAAGACTGCACAGTGGAGTCAGCTATGTGGCTTGTGTGCTGTGAGTCTGGATGCTGCAAGGTGAGGATCTGAGCCTCCAAAGAAATGCAATTACCACCCAGGAAATTCACTGCCTGTCTGGTCCTATTGCTGTTATATGGCTGAAATTACTTAACAAGAAAGGGAAGGAAGGTCAGAAGTGCTTGCCATTTATTGGATGCCACTGACCAGTGTGTGAGATATCATTGAGAGTCAATCAAAAAAACTCAAATTAGAGTCTGGCTTTCTACTGCTATCCTTATTAACCTCAGAAGACTCATGCTGTGAATAATCATTTCTTGCTGGCGGTAAAAAGAGCATGGTCTACTTGCTCCCAGACCAGATGCTCTTTGACATAGTATATGTTCATTTTCCCACCTGCCACTTCTGTTCAGAGCAGCCATGTGAAGCTCAGAGGTAGAAGAGAGCCTACATCAGAGAGAGCAGAGAGATAACCACGAGGATGTACTTCATTCATACCTCTGGGTATGAGCAGTGCCTTTGTCACAGCACAGTCTGTACATAATCAAGACACTTTTGGGGTTTTTTCCACTCTGAGCTTAGGAGGGACATATGTAAAATAAGCTCAAGCAAGGAAAGTAATTCAAAATATGAAGGGACTGCCAGGTCAGATAAATTAACTTTGTTTTTTCACATAAAAAGGAGCTGGGAAAAAAAAAATACAAATCAAACACAACATTTTCTCTTTTATTTTTTTTTTAATAAAACCTGACTGTATATTTCACACTTATTTAATGGGTTTTCAGCAGAGTTCAAATGAACTGCAGGTATGGCTGAAACACTGACCAGAAAATGTATTCATCTTGCAGTCTTAATTATCTCCCTGTAGTCCCAAAATACACAAGCTTGTTGGCTTTGCGCTATGCAGATAATCAGAAGCACTGTTTATAATGGGCTATCTGCTCTGTAGGATGGGATCAATTTTCCTATTTGAGATGAGCAGCATTTTCTGTACTGGTGTTAAAATGGTGTAAAACATTCTCTGTCATCAGAGTCTCAGTAGCCAGAGTTACATGAGCTTTGCCTCACCGTGGCCATGCACCTTGTTGTAGAGCAGCCTGTCAAAGCAGAAAGTACCAGAGCTGCTTAGGCTTTAGAACTGAAGATACATTAACTCTATTCTAAACTGTCTGCAGTATTGGAAGTGGCAGTTTGTGTTACAGCTTAACAGGGTCAGGGATGGCTTGGTGCAGGAAACTTATCTGTACAATCTTGAGACAAATGGAACAGCATGGGCTTAATTTCCTGAATCTGCACTTTCTGTCAAGTTTTTATGGCTGTTCCAACAGTCATGAAAACTTAGGCTTATTCTGCAATAAAACAGAATTCTAAAAAAACCCACCTACAAAGAATTATCTCAGTTCAGACCATATTACATAGGAAAGCTGTAGAGCCTGCTTCTGCAAAATCAGACCAGAAACTAAGGTTCAAGAAACTACTATATGATTAATAACATCTCCCTCCAAAGAATTCTTATCTTGACTTGCTAGAGACAACATCAACAGTGAAAATAAAATAAGCATTGAAATAAGTTGCTTATTACTATAGGCTAGAAAGCAGGAACTGGGATATAGCCAATTAAAATTATACCTCCCGTGTTCAAACTTGATCTTTAGTGTCACTAACATATCCACAAAGAAATAATCCCTGAATTTGTGTTAGGAGTGTGGGCATGATACATCATATCAAATCCATTCCCAGTGCCAACCAGCCAAAACCAAATGACAAAGTCCCCTTTATTAAGAAATATTATATCTTATAAATTAGAAAAAAATCCCTGCAGGTTTTGATGGGCTCAGATCCTTAGGTATCCACATACTCCAAACTGCAAGCTGTAGGGCAGAAGCATACTTTTATACATCACCTGGAGATGGACCTTCACTCAGTTTTTCTCTTTTATCTAGGAAGAGCTGAAGGATTCAAATGACACTGAAGCCAGGAGCTCTATTAAATACTCAAGATCTAATCCTGATGCCATCTGCTGAACTGATGTAAGATAGGATAGTTTTCCCTTCAAAATTCAGAAATCTGAGCAGAATGCAAAAGATGTCAAAGGTTGTTTATCAAAACCACCACACCTGGATCAAAAATAGTCAGTGCTGCTGCCTGTGGAATATGATCCTCCAGGAATATTAATGTGGTAAGAAAATGGCAGCTTTAGACTGGAGGATTTGACTTCAAACACATTCATTTCTGCTAATTTCTAGTCAAGTGAAAAAAGCATAAAATGATTACAGGTAATTGTTTGTAGGAAATAGGTACTAGGATGGGCCTGACAACTTTCCACACAAATTTAACCTCTCTCTCTCTCACTCTTGTTCTCCGGGCAAAAGGAAATCTTTAATGGTCCTTCAGTTCTGCAGTTAAGGCAAGCTGTCAGCTGACTCAGGAACTGAAATACTGAGTGATGCAGGAATCCCAAACACCCTACACTTCCAGAACACTTTCCCTCAAGGCAAGCAGATCACAAGTTATCAAACTTCCATGTTTGTTCCAGAATCCCACCCACCGCTTCCTGCAAGTGGAGAAACCACCTGTGCATCCACCCTGCTGCCCTGCACGCAAATCTGAGCAGCCACAGCTCTACCCAGCAAAACGTTAGATATCTGCCCTCTAGCAACAGTTTAAGTAGAGCCTTTCATCTCCTCTCATTCTGTTAGTGTAGCTGCAAGCCCCGGGAATCCGAGCCCCGAGCTCTCCCCTCCTTCTGGCTCTCAATGCAGAGGGAGTTCTCTCTTTCACAGCTGCAGTGCCTCCTCTCTCCCTGCTGGGAAAGGGAAGGGAGGAGGGTGGAGAACGAGGCTGTTCACCATGGCCCTTCTATCCCAAGATACCATTTCATTAAGTTCTCCTCTTTTTCACAGACCACATAATCAGCTCTGCATCATGGCATTCAAGACAGACTGAGACAGTGAATATTCCACTGGGGCTGTGTAAGTGCTCTCAGATGGTTCAAAACCTGCATGTCCTGTGGTTACAGGAAGCTATGAGACTTCTTATTCTATGAAGCTTCAAGAATACCACGTTCCACTTTTGGGAGTGTTGTATCTATCCTCAAAACCCCACTTTTTTTTCCTTTTTTAAAATATATTTTACAACAAATGTGTATAATGTAGTGCTATAGAACCATTGGGCTTTGCAGCTGATTGCACAATGGAGGCCACACACAGAGGCAGAGCAGTTCAAGACTCCAAATATATTCCTTTATTTGCAAATCTTCTGTAGCCCTGGACTGTTTTTCCCAGCAGTATTTTCAAACAGTTTTTTTTCCTGAAAGCCATTAGACTCAAATTTCAGATCCAATGAACACATATAAAAAGGACACTACTTTTCTGTAAAATAGGTTTTGAAATCGACTCAGACTGATGCAAAACCTTGTCTGGATATTCTTAACTGTTAGTTTACAATGACTTAGCTCAAGTCAAACTCATTAAACCAAACTGATGTAAACTCAGGCTAAATGCATTCCAGAGCATCCATAAAAGAGCTTGTCCCTGTTTGAATAAAGAAATTTAAAAGCTGATGTCATTACAAAGATGTGATTTATCATGGTGAAAACTGATCTTGAAAATACACTTAGGGAAAGGCATTTTGTTCATGGAGCAGTCACAGTGGAGTGGTTTTATTTTGCCACTGTAATGCAGGACAACAACATCCAAGGGAGACAGAAGGGTAAGACAAAGAAAAAGAACATTTTATCACAAATGAACAGTAGTATCATTTCTAGCTCAGCTTTCTTTAAACACCCGCTTGACTTGGGTGGGTTTCAGTGGAACCATGTGTACACTAAAATCGCTCGTAATCTGCTTGTCAGAATTGAAGAGTATGAAAAACAAACAAGGCTGGAGCTGAACAGGGAGAGGCTTTCACACTGGTGGACATATGAACACCAGTGATAACCCAACTGGGGAAAGTGAGTTCCGTATTTATATTAATTCATATTCAGTAGGCATGTACAAATAACCCAAATCTCGGCTCGGTAGGGGTGTTTTATGTCTTATGCTTGAGATGAAAAATGTCAGGAATGGAAAGCTAAATGCAGCAGACAACTATGTTCACCCAGGCTGATTAGAAGAGGGGCTTTAAAAATGTTTATTTAATATATTAAAACACTTGCTGTCAACACCTTTCATGCTATGTGCTTGAATATCCTTGATTAGGGTTTGTGCAGCTGTGGTTCTCACACTGAATTAATTTTGTAAATTGTGGTGAGATGATAGAAGTTTTCCAGCTGTGTAATCATTAATTAACTTGGCTGCATTTGAGTGGCTCCAACCCATGCTTGTCTGTGAAATACTCAACTTAGATAAAACATCACCTCTGCCTTCACTTGGTGTTCCTTGCAGAATGAAAACTCTTTTCCTGTTTTTTGTTGGTTTGTTTGTTTTAAAGGGAAATGGAAAAAATTCACTGTAACTTATGCCCTCATCTGTTTTCTTCCCGAAGTCAAAGCCTACTCTGTAAAACAGGAATCGTGGAGGCAAACAAGTAGGTTAAGGACTTAATTTGCAAAATAAATTACAGTCAGAACCATTTATTTCATTACTCTTCTAAGTGCTAGCACACTGATAGAGATTAGATGTTGCTAAGGGACTTTCTGGAAGGACTTAAATTTGCAACTTTCTGTTCAGATTAGAATGGAGCAAGAGACTGAACTCTCTCTGAGCGCCTTGACATCTCTAACGAGAGTCTTCTTGAGAAGCTAATTTACATCTAATTAAGCAATGCTATTTTGTTACCTTATTCAAAGGCTGCTCCTTCCACCTCTACTAGGAGAGAGTCAGTCAAATACTCCATAATGATCCTGCCAAAGGTGGACATTGTGCCAGCAGGAATTACTGTCTGTCTCACTCTGCCTCCATGGTGATGCACGAGCCAGGACTCCCAATCAATATATGTATGACTGAACCTTGGATAATTGTTAAGCCTGATAAGGTCAGAGTTTATTTACACATGAGAATGTTCATTAACATAGTTTTGATTCAGATGCTACTTCAAAAGAAACGAGAATTGCATTTCAGGAGCAGCTCAAGTCCTGGATTTAAATAATATCCAAATGGTGTAAGAAAAATCACTACGAGCATAGAAAGGAGGAATGTCATTTTAAAATCTTCAGACATCTGTAAGAAAAAAATAATATGCACAGAGACTAACAAAAAAAAAATCTTCTATTTTAGAAAAGTCTTAATGTAGAGGATATTCTTAATTCCCTTTGAAGTTGATGTTAAATATGTGCTTAACTTTTTGCCTATTCAGGGAATCAAATCAGCAGCTTGATAAATAATTTCTGCCCAGGAGCCTGTTGGACCAAGGAACAGTTAAATAGGTACCATGAATAAGTCATATCACAACAAGAAGAACTGCTCACTCACACAGACTACCTAAATTAATCAATCTTCAGTGGATCCCTGTTATTTAAATACAGTAACATGATTCTTCTGTTTTCCTAACTGGCAGCTTTGAACTATAGATTCACACACTGGACATCCTTGGAAAAAGCCCCTGACAAGACTGGAGTAAAGCCAGATATTTGCCTTTTGAAGGAGGGCATAGGACTAACACCATGAGTGGCTTCAAGCATCAGCACTTTATTGTTCTTCAGCACAATCCTTTATACTACTCATCTTACATGCACTACACTTGTGTACCCTCTGTCCCCTTCTTTGACTAGCCAGCACACCTTGGCATTCCATGTTTCATAGCTCTTGACACGGCTCACCTGTCCTGCACAGGTGTACCCCATTAGTTCACAGCCTTCAACACAGGTCACCTGTCCTGCTCAGGTGTAGCCCATTGGCTCATAGCCCTCAACAGAGGTCACCTGTCCTGCTCAGATGTAGCCCATTGGCTCATAGCCCTCAACACTGGTCACCTGTCCTGCTCAGGTGTAGCCCATTGGCTCACAGCCCTCAACACTGGTCACCTGTCCTGCTCAGGTGTGGCCCATTAGGGATGAGGCTCTGCCACAGCCCCATTCCCAATCACCACAAACTGTGTGCCTACACTCAGGGATTAGACTGCCAAACTCAACCCAAATACATCAATTTACTCTTTGCTTCTTCTGAATATTCTCTAAGTTCAAGGTTTCTGGCTAGTGATGGGATTTTCCCCACTCACCTGGGAGGACATTCCATGGCATGGATAAAGGATGGCTTTGTCATCCTCTTCGGCCCCCTGGTCCAGGCAGTAGCCACTGGCTTTGCTGTTCCGAACCTACAACCAGATCAGAATGGAAACACTTCAGCTGGAAATGAATCCCTAGTTTAGTCCAGTCCAGCTAAATCTCAGCTGTGCTACAGCTCCTGAAACAAGTACAATGTAAAACTCCTCTCTGAGAGATGCTTCTCCTTCAGCTATGACAGGGTGCCAGCAATGAATCTGCTCCAGGAAAAGCCATTATTTGGACAACCTGCTGTCTTCAGACACCTTGGGTCAGAGTTACATTTGCAGCAATCACTCAAGGATCAGGACTTCCTAAAATTCACCCTAAGAAACCAGGGCAAGTTTTGCTCCAAATTGCCATTGTGCAAATATAAATTTTGATTGTGTATGTTGAGAATGCGGCTTTACAAGCAGGATAGGATTGGTGCTGGATGTGACATGGTTTTGTTTCTTCCTACTGCTAATATAAAACCAAAAAGGCATGTGAACATTTTTTTATTTGAACTGAAAATATAGTACACTGCTATGTACAGAAGTGATATAAAGCACATTTTATGAAAGGGTACATGTTCAGAGATCCAAGGAAGTAAAAAATTCCTGTGCCCCTTCAGACAAGGATAATTTACAGGTCTATAAAAACTGGGATGGAACTCTTGTGAAAACCCTTCCAGCCTTTCTCTTGAGCCTCAGGGCATTACACACATATTTTGAACACAGAAAACTTTAGAGATATTATAAACAAGAAGTTATTTTGAAAGACACCTCAAAAGATTCAACAGGTCAGTTTTGGTTTAGACTGTGAAGTACCTGTCTGGACACCCCCATAATTTAGAAACAGCTGCTGCATAAGGTGTCAGAAAAAAAATCAGTATATAATCCTTCATATTATAGGGTACAAGCATAACAGGGAATCCAACTGGATAAGGGGGCTCACCAACAACTAAATTTCAGGAGGTTTATTTTATGGCTTGGTTGCTATAAAGGCTAAAGAAGATGAAGACAGTTTTATGAGATGGCTTTAAAAAAGTGGGAATTGAGTCACTAGGAAATATATTTTTACTACTGTTTCAATCCATTTCACATTGACTCCTTGAAACTCACAAAAATCCAGACATCTTTTCCTCCAGGAAAATAACCAGAATAGAAAGTACTTAACAATAAGCTCAATGTCATTTAGGATGAAGCCTAAAGTAAGACAGAAAGGGACCTAGGTTGGTTTATACCAGGTAAATACCTTGTGTAGCTCTATTATATTAAAAATGTTAAACAATTTGATATTTGCATCACTGAACTTCCTGTTTGACTCAAGAACCTTGTATGTGACAGTTCAAGAGGAACAAACTTCGCTTTAGAGGCCAGATTGCTCAGGGTCTGGTATAAGTGACACCACATTGGCACTTGTGCCAATGTTCTTCACCGTTAATGACCTTCTCAGAGCTGACAGATACCAACAGCTCCTCTTGAATTTACTCAATGGCTTTTCTCAGTTCCTGATGGGGATAGTTATATTAGCATGCCAAGGGATATTATGGAATAAAACTTGCACTTTGTATCAATGTCTCAAGTGCCTGACTTATTTTTATATGAAGTCAATCAACTGGAAGAGAAAGGAACAGTCTCCATTTAGTTGGCTTGTGGGAAAATATATTGCCTCCAGATTTAATTGCAGCTCACGTAGACAATTATTTTAGCTCTGTTGACCACTGACATTTTCTTTATGACATCTGTGGCATCTTATTTGGGTAAATGATTGCCTCAAACTTATGCCTCAGAGAAACAGGGTACCTTAAATGGGCAGCCGGAAAAGAGAGAGGGAGAAGTAGGAAGACGCCTGCACTGATGCAGTTAAAATGATGAAATCCCGTTTATTTGTTGTGCACATTTCTTATATATGATAAAATAGTTTACATTCCACTTCTTACTAAGATTCTGCCTAATTGGTTCATTCTTTCAACCTGTCTCTAACACACTCTATAATTGGCATACTTTACAGAAAACATAGATTAGACTAATTTCAACTGCGTCACAAACTCAGGCCTTTACAGGCCTCTGCAGGCCCCAGTTAGGCCGCAGTTTGGACAAGGCTGGATTGTCCAACCTCTGCAAAAACACTCCGTGTCCCTGCTCAAGGAGGAATTCCTCTACACCTCAGTATTTTAAAATGGGAGCCAAAGAGGTTGAATGTCATGGTCAGCAAGGTTGGCTTCCCCCACTGCCCTCCAACAAAGGGAGTGAGGCTTCTCATAGCCACACTCCCTAGTTCTGATTCCAAGGAGTGGAGGGCATTTTGGTTGCAACTGCTGTGCTGATGTGTAACTGCTCTGTACATGCTGGTAGCCAGCTCTGAAAGGACAGGAGTGCTCGAGTGCAGCTGGGATGTGTCTGCACAGACACGCCGTACCTCTCCGTAAGTGACGGTGTTGTTGTAGACCCTCATCTCAGGGTACACGTTCTCCAAGTACCACTTAAAGCTCCGGCACTGCAGGCGCTGCCGCAGAGCAATTCGTTCAGAAACGTCTCCAAAGTCAACTCCGGGGTTCTGCAAAGCAGAAAATGAGTAAAGAAATCTCACTGCACTGGCTTTATGGTTGCTATCTTTACTGAAATCAAACTGGAGTTCATTTTGTATACCAAGCTGTATTTCTCTCTTTTCCTTTTGTTGTAAGCAGCAGCTCATCAAACAGCTGCTGTTGAGTGCAGACAATAAATATTAATGGAAGCCAGTGGAAAAAGGAGCATAAAGAACAAGCAAAACCCAAAAATAAATTAAAATAATAAGAATACAATAAGAATGTTGTTACTTACAGCAGTTCTAAGTGTTTGCAATCAATCCTGAAGCCTTTTCTTTTTCAGATTCATTTAGAATTTAGGCAGCAATTCTGATCTAAAATATCAGCAGCTTGGTCATGCTTTACTCTAGTAAAAGATTTGAGTATTCAGTAACATAAATGATGTCAGAACAGATCTGTTAAAACTTCAAAGCAAAGCTGCTCAAAAAGTCATTGAGCTCCACTAAGCATTCATATAGACCAGCATTCAGTTTTTTCTAGAACTGGAGCTCTTTTGCAGACTTGAGCCATAGAATGCAGTTAAACTCAAAACCTTTATAATTCTACTTCAGAATTTAATTCATGTTTAAATGCAAATCCCATGAAAGTCATGGGCTGGAAGATTCCAGCTAATATGAACAAAGTCAGTCATTTAAAACTGGCGGGTCCTGAGTTAGAGTCTGTTGATTTAAAGTGTTATAAATCATCACAGTTCAACATTAAGACAGTAAGAGTTACCTCATCCAAAAACCTTTTCCAACACTATATTAATCAAATGGACTGAAACTGGGGAGTTTTGCATGAGATCTCTCTGAAGTGCCTAGTGCTCTTCCTCCAGAAGAATATCTGTACATTTTACAGATTGTTTCTAATGTAGGGTTACAAGACAGCAGCAAATCTTAGCTCAGGGTTTATTAAGATCCCCAACAGATGCCTGGTTTTCAGGAGAGAATACAAGTGTAATACTGAACAGGTTTTCCTATTTGCCACATAAAGAGTTTGCTGTGCTCACTGCTGCTTGCTGATGCACGTTCTGTCAGGAGCCCTCAGTGCAGCATCCATTCAAATGAATGTTAATTTACATAGTACTTGAGGCTGCGTGGAAGGAGAGTAATCCTCTGAGACACTCAGAGTAATAAATCATTCAATGTAAGATTCTTTTATCACTAAAATTGTCGAGGAATAAATCATAAGTGGGGATGTACCAAGTATTTGGTTAACTGAAATAAAGCTGCACTGCCCTGCTGCTGAAGGTTATAGGACCATGGTCCTCCAAGTGTGCCCAAGACCATCTGCTGATCTAGATAAACATTATGCACACATTCTCAATAACCTGTGAGTTGTGAAAAGATGGTGGGAATTATAGAAGAGTTAATTTGGATCGGTTTTGTGTTATGGGAAAATGCATGTGCTTTACCTGCCTCTTTTCTGCCCTATTTAAAATGAGGCAACACAGTGCCCTTTTTTCCCAGTGCTGTTTCTACGGAGCACAAGAGCAGCAAATTGAGCAGCTATGAAAAGAAATTGAGCTGTGCTCACCCTCTGTGCCAGCTGCAGTTACCATGGGCAGGTTACAGTGTGATGGTACAAGAATGAGGTGTCCACAGGATTTACTTTGTGAACATATTCTTTTTAACCAGCTAGCAAGGTTTCTAATTCCCCTGCACAAGGTTTTTGTGATGGCTTATGCCAGCACAGTACTTCTGTCGTCTGGATTGAATACTACAGTGAATAATGTCATGAGCACTAACATCAGCTTCCTTTTCCTGAAAGCTAATAGGCTTATTTTTATGATGCACATTTTATCAATCAATCTATTTATTTTATGGAAAGAAAAATTTTAATGTTCAGTACTTCTGCTCATTTTATGTCTTTTATTGTAGATGTGCCTGGGTTTTTTTAAGAGCTCTTCTGTATAGCTCAGTGCAGAAAATTGCACCAATAAGTAATCTCAGAGAGATTAAAGGAAATCATGTTTTGGTGTAAATGCTTATTTAAATATCATCTTTTCTCCGAATTCATTTGCACATGTCATCAAGCAAGCAAATTTGCAGAGGTTAGTTTTTCATCTCCTAATTGAAAACTGACCATTTTAGCAAGTGTATTTTATGTGTGCAGACAGGGCCAAAATGCCCATAAATCTTTAATGGACACTGCTCTGTCTTCCTCCTACCATTACAGAAATCTTGTGTGGAAAAAGTGATGCAGTATTGTCTTCTGTTAAGGCAAAATAATTCTCTGCAATTGCCTCTTGTGCCAAAAGAAGTCACCAAAACCACATTTCTGAGACCTTGCACAGAGTGTCCATTATTGAACAGTATTCACTCCAGTAGTGAGTGAATTTAGAGCTGTGAAAATATCTGACATATTCAGACATAAAATGGACAAGGAGGAAACATTGCTCCTCCCGGTATGTCTATTTTAAAAATTGTAAGAGGGAAAACCAAAAATGGGGTTTCATGCATTAACTAGGTATCAAAGTATGAGTAGATGTTTAGGACAGACTAAATCTAATAAGGCTTTTGACAAGACTCCCATGACTTTGATGAACTCCAGGTCATAACTGAATATTCCCAGACACCTCTAGGTTTGCATATTTTCTTGTTCTGATAGGAACATTCCTCTTCCTATTTGCTTCAGCTCTGGGCAAACCCCTGCTGTAAAGGTTATTTAAACCATCTTTACCCACAGATCAGTGTATGTTACCCCTCAGCTCCTCTCCCTGTGCCCCTTCACATGAATAATTTGGATGCAAACACAGCCAAGGAACGCAACAACAGCCAGGTTCCACCTGGCTGGGATCTAACAATTAACTCTTCTCCTCTTCTACAAGAGTTACACTCAGTGCAGATGTAGCATGTGATATACTTACAGAACAAAGTGATAAACTGAACCTACAGTTGATCTAATATTTATATTACACAGATTCCTAGAGGCCCCCACATGCCATCTACAATTTGTATGCGCAGTGAGAAGCAGAACGTGCCCACATTGCACCTCTCAGCCTGTGGACAATAAAGCTATTTAATGTGTCATTCTTTTATTGCATACTTCGTTTTTTATGCTGGTGAGGTCTACCGAGTCTGACGATGAACGATGATATTTATTTATGGACATCTCTGTAGTCCCCACCATGGCAGCATATGAACACCTCAGAGTTTAACGGTGCCCCAAATTAATGACTTCTGGGGGAGCACATAAACCTGAGACATTTTGCTCTGGTTAAATTATAAATCCGTGTCACTGCATACAACAATCTGGACTGAGTGCACCACTAAACTTAGACCGAGGAAGCAACTTCACCTGGCAGAACTCTCCATACTGAGCACTCACTAAAACAGTTCCCCTGAGCTCAGCCCACTTTGTGCAGCTGTAGTAACACCCTTCACCTCCAAGAGCTAATTAGGAGCAGCTCCCCGTGTTCCTGCCTCTGCTCAGGGCAGAGTGTGAGCTGTACTTACTGCCATGGGGATGTTCCAGGCCATGTAAACGTGTGACTTGAAGTCATCCATCCAGACCTCGGCGGCGCGCAGGGCGTTGCGCTTTGCATAGTAGTCGATGTCGTTGTTGTAGGGCTTCTTGGTGCGCTCGATGTGCGCCACGCGCGAGCAGGGCAGCACCTCCATGCTGCCCCCGCACTGCCACACCTGGGGGGCACACAAAACAGACACATGGCTTCTTGTCCCCCCTTCAGAGGCAGCACAAGTGCTTCTCTGCAGATGCTGCGTGTGGAGTGTTGGCTAGTCGGAGGTGAGGGCTGTTGAACAGCTCAGAAGGGTTGCCTAATTTTCCTCTTGCTGCACAGGCGAGTCTGAGGGGGATGCAGATGTCTGCATTAGGTACACAAGTTTAGAAGCCATAAAGAGACAAGTCCTTCACTGTAATATCACTGTTCTTTGGACCATCGGGCAGAGAACATATTGTGAGGAGGTAACCTCTGCCAGAGGCGCTATTTTAACCTAGCGTTTGTTAATGAAACTTCAACCAAAATCAGCTGTGCCATCTGGCTGTGTTTGACACATGATTGGGTAACTGGAAAGGGCTCTAAGCTCGCCCCAGAGCCTTCTCTTCTCCAGACTAAACATCTCCAACTCTCTCAGACTGTCTCCACAGGAGAGGTGCTCCAGACCTCTCATCATCTTAACTCTACCCCTGAGCTGATGAAGAGGGCTAAAAGGGGCTGAGAGGGACTGTATCACCCAGCCTGCCCAGACACCATGGAGCCCATACTGTACAATTTTCTCCCTGCTGATTATTTACTGTCTGAACTCCACGGCAGAGGACAATGAGGACTTGTCTCTTTGCATCAGCAAGATCTGGAGTGAAGCAGAGTGAGGGAGGCTTATGGATTCAGCTCCCTCAGGTCTGCACCTAGTAGTAGAGTCTAGCTGAAGTAAATGAAAGATATTAAAATAAAAGCAATAATTCAGTATTTTCCAAGGTTGCCATTTACTGAGAATAAAAGCATATTTTCATTCAAGATGCCTTCCGGAACTATACTGGGAGAGTTCTCCACCTAACCTGCCTTCTCAAGGACAAAGATAAAGTGCTTGGGAAGTGGCAAATAAAATCTCCTCTGCTCCAGTTTTTCTTTTTTTAATACTTTGTTAGGTAACATTTACTTGCTGCTTTCCAAACAGTTCTGTAGTAAATCACTGGCCACTGAAATTTACATTTGATAAATAGAATACACTGAAAACACACTGCTCATAAATTTGGACTGACATGGGCTGAGGGTTTCCAATGCAAAAAAGAAGTGCTAAAAAAAAAAAAAAAGGAAAAAAAAAGGAAAGGAAAAAAAAGAAGAAAAAAAGGTATTAATTGATTTTCACAACCAGAAGGAGAAATGAGCAGTACACTTTAGTATACTGCTATTTGCCCAGCCCGCCCTGGAACTCAGCTATTTAATGCACTGCACATTTTTCTTTCTACTGATATGCCTAATGACCTTGTAACTCTTATTTATGTATTTTGGTACCAAGGGCAAGTACATTATCTGAGTGACAGATTTATTTCCTTTGAATGCCAGTGCTCACACAAACCTGAAAATGAAAAGGTACTAAACTGCAACATTAAAGAAAACAGTTTAGCTCATCTGTAAATTCAACACAAACAGTTATTTATCAGTGATAAATTCTTCGCAGATGAAATCCACAGGGAACACAGACACCTGGCTTTGAAGGAAACACAATAAAAAAGGCAGCAGCAGCCTCAGGCCAGATAACTCTCGCTCTGTTTGATCCTGGTGCTCAGCTCTCAGGATGGGTCTGGCTGTGGTGTGACTGCACCATCCATAATCCCTTGGACTGCTTTCCACTGACACTCAGTCACTTCTTCCCTTTCCCCTCAGCCTGATTTTGCTCTCTAAAGAGGCAGCATTTGCTGAAGAGGAGGAAAGAAGGAAGGAAACAGCCAGGAAATACTCAAGGAAATTTTTCTTCCTTATAAGATGCTGAAATTCACCCCGGACGACTTGGGTTTTTTCTGGGAATATGCAACTTTTAACACCAGCAGGGGACATTTCCCTAGATAAGATTGGTATTTCCAATCCCAAAGAAAGAGAAGTGGATGTAGATAGTTGTGTATCACCAAGTGAACATCATCATGCCACCATTTCTCCACATCCAAGACAAATGTCACAGCTGCTCAGCTGTGGTCATTTCTTTCCAGGACAGACAAGGTCTCCTGTTTTACTTCATGAAGATCAGGTGCTGTTCAGTGGAGCACAGACATGACTCAGTATCCCCACACCCTTTCAGAACATGGCTAAGTACAGGCTGAAGGTCTTGTCTCCTTCCCTTCCAGCCCAATAATTACTTAATCTTACACTAAACAGAAGAGTTTCTGTAGTATAATCAAATATGTGCATCCAAAGCTGGGCAAGATCCCAACAGCTGAGAGCCATCCTGTGAGATCTGGATGAATAATCGAGACTTGTGCTCCAAGGAGGAGGATGGGATGTGCAGCAGAACCTTCTCCTCTCTGGACACAGCTGAAAGGCACATGTGATGCACAAAACCATTACCTGTCTGCTTCTAACAAAGTGTGAAAGAATGAGAAAATTTTACTGTATGAGTTAGGTAAGAGAGAGGTGAGTCAGTGGCTGATCCTGAAACTGGCTGATTCCCCTCCTCTTTTCATTCTCAAAACTGTACTTAATGACCCATTTTAGCAGTAGCAGACAACACATTTCTTTCCACATCAAACTATGAAATTATGCCAGGAAAATAATTACATGCCTCTGTAAAGCATTTATCAAGCAGGATCCTTAAAGTACCTTACTGGGAGAAGTAAACCATTTCTGACTGTGAACATAAAATGATGCCCAAGGCCCTCCAAAGTGACACATTTCAGGCAATCAGAGAGAGCTGCCTTCCGTATCTATGGCTCATCTTCTGGGATAACAACACTTTCCCAGCCCAAGTTATTCCTCTCATATGGAGCTGCCAACAATAAATGTGTGTCTCAAGGTTCATTTACTGAGCTGGTGGAAGTGTTACTGTCTCTGAGCTGCTCCCCACAAGGGTACAGATTGCTGAAAATCCTACTCTGCCACTTCTCCCTATGGAGAGACAAATCCCTTAGAGCAATTTTTATTTTTTTTTCTTTTGGCTTCACAGCATGCACTCATCAAACCTGTACTGTGGGGCAACAGCCCAGGCTCCATGGAAGACCAGGAGCAGCAGCAAAGCAAAGTGTGTTCTCCTTGACCTGGTGCAGCTGAGCAGCCCAGGGACTCGGCTCTGCCTCTGTGAGCATCACACTGTGCAACGTTTTAAGACATGATCAAGTAATTCCAAGAGACACTCAATTTATTTGCTAATTGTAGCTAATTTCTAATTTCAGCACTGCTCTTTAGGCTGCTATAAACAAAATTGATAGCAATTTAAATGTTACCATAGCTGTGTTACCTTAGCATTTTTACTGCTAATTATCTCAATCAACTTTTCTATAAACAGACATATTAAGTATTGAGAAGAACAAGTACCCCCATCAGGAGTAAATTACAAACTGAGTGATAATGTTTGTGGCTTGCACTATAATGATTAACTGACACTAATTATCAGCTATTCCTGTACACCTGAGGTGTGGCTGTCCTACAGGAAAATGTTTATTTATGCAGCAGCCAGCTGGACATCACATTTTATGCATCAGAGAAAATCTGAGATGAGGCCGTGTCTTGTCAACCATGGCCTCAACTGTGCATCAGCAAAGTTCTCTGAAGGCAGGTTGGGAACATTATTTAGAAAGGCTAATAAGGTTCCAAGCTTTAATTCTTGCCAAACAAGAATGAATTTTCCAAGGAAATGGATTTTCCCACAAGTACTCTCTGCTGAAGATCAAAACCATCTTTATCAGGATTTTAAAAAATTAAAGTTAAAAAGAGTTAAGCCTGGCTACCACTAAATAGGAAGTAGAGCTGGCCAGAGTGCTGGGCTAATCAATTCCTAAATCTTAGCAATATACATAGAGAGAACATTGCTGATGTGGTCTCCTGCTCTGCAGGTGAGACCTGTTTTCAACAGCATCGTGTCCTGCAGAGAGAATGTCAGAGCTCAGAAATATCCTGGGAATTGTTATTTGCCATTCTTAGCGTTTTAAATACTATTCCTGGGATTTAATATTTGCCACTGGCAAGAGAGCAGCTGCAGCTCCCAAGAGGCTCTCGCTGATCACAGGGAGGGCTCTTGCCTCTCTCTGGACTTGGCTCTGTAAATTGAATATCTCATTATTGTGTACACTGAAGGGACTGCACAGGGTTATTTAATTTGGTACAGATGATCTCACTAAAAGCAAAATCAATAGGTAAAAATAAAAATGGCATTAGTATGAAGGAAAAGCTGGGGAGACAATTTTAACTTTGAAAACTTAGACTGGAAGTAAAGCTTGTAGTCTTGGAGAACTTTGTACCTGCTGTGAATTTTGCAGTTTAAACACCCTGGTGCTTAGTGAGAGAGAAAAAGAAAAGTCTCAGATTCTCTGTGAAAACTCTTTCTTCCATTAAATAGACCTTTGATTTAAGCAGCTGGAGAGATGAGGTATCCCAGAATGTGTAATAGCGGAAAGGACACTTCAGGGTGTGGGGCATTTGCTTCCAAATAATCACCCTTTGCCAACACTTTTGTACCCTCTTCACAGACACACCAGTTCTATCCATTCCTCTCAACACCACAAGTTTATAGAGGCCAAAGCAACTCCAATGAAACTGTGACCCAGGCATTTACCATGTGTTGGTCTCCACCTCTTTTAAAACCTAACTTTTCCAGGAGAGCTGGGGTTCTAATAACATAGAATATGGAGCAATTAATGAAATTTTCAGTACCCTGAGGCTTGGAGCCCATTTTTCATAGGTAGGATCTCTCTGGAGGTGTCACTGCACAATGTGCATGGGTGCTACAGCAGCTTTGTGCTTCATCTGCTTCAAAAACTGGTGGACATTTCAGTGACCCTTTCCTGAAAGGAATAATCACAGTCTGCATCTTCCAGCAGTAACAAAATGGAAGGAACCAGCTTCAAAACACACAAGGTGGCAGCAGGGTCCCTCATTTCTGATACACCCAGCAGAGGATGTCACCTGGCACTCGTGCCATGGCCCTGCAGAGGCAGCATTTCAGACATGGATGTTCTGCACATCCTGAAACAAAACCCTTGTGCAGGAACAGGGCTCTGATGTTTTATGGAGCAGTTCTGAACTCCACCTGAGCAGCACTTCACAGAAGTAGCCTTTCAGATTTCAAACTTTCTTTTCTGAGTGAAAGCAGCAGAAGAGATGGAGGAGTTTTAAAAGCAGCTCAGATATCCCTGTTTCATGATATTGCAGCGTGGAAATTCTTAAAAGTCAAGGATCTCAGGCTTTCTTTGATTTTCAAGGCAAAGCCTACCAGAAACGGATGTCTTCTAGACTGCCTACACACACTTACAGCAGAATTGGAAAAGATTTTTCTATGATGAAAGAATTTCCACATGTTTCAGAAATTTTCTTGACCTAAATTTTAAAGAATAACATCAATTTTAAATGTTTTCACTAATCGAAACACAACTTTATTACCTCCACCTGTGTTCCCCACAAAGGTTTTTCTGAAACTGAGTAACTGATGATTTTCAGAATATCTGCTTGGTGTTCAAAGCTTTTTTGAATGAAGGATTATATATATATAATTTGAAAAGTCAGTTTAAACTGAAAACACAAACCTTTGCTGTAAAAATAGAATAACACAACCTTTTGATGATATTAAAACCAGTATTTGCTGTCTAGAAATTTTGCCGAAGCACGGAGTGTTCAAAAGAAATATTTTTGGTTTAATTTATCAGCTGGATCTGACAGAGGGATCAAATTGTGGCTCCTTGAGGTGACAAAAATCTGATTTCTGACAGAAGTTGCAGTACCTGAAAGGCAGCAGGACATGTAGTAAATTCACAACAGCTGGCACCACTGAGCCCTCTTCAGCCCCTCTAACACCACAGTGTACAATAAAATCCATGTGTACTGCAGGTACAGGAAAATTCCTACTCTGGTGAAGTCGAACAGAAAGGTAACTCTTAATTCTTAAAAACCTGTTGTTGTTTCAGTCTCTCTCTCCAGTCACCCATGAACCAACAAGGTCTAAATCAGAAACGATTTTTCCAAGTATATTTGAGAGATGACAATAAAATCTGAAACATTGGAGCTCTGTACTTATCCTCCAGTCCTTTAGGGATGTGCCAACTCTTCTAGTGCCCACGCTACAAACAAAAAATATAGGTATATAGCCCACTTAGTGTTTTTGCAGCTCTGATATTGACAATTTACATAGTTCACAGAAAACTGATCTTTCAAAGTAATCTATAGCCTGACATTTTCTTGTTTTCTAATGCAGTTTTATGGATATTCTCTCCTGCACGTATTCTCAGAGCTGCCTAGAGAGTCATATTTAATCAGCTGTGCTAGATAAAGTGCTCTCTCTCTGTTTTTCACTTCACATAGAAAGCTGTTAGAGACTGGGGAGCTGTCATAATCAAACACATCATATGGAAAAATTAATCACATGGTCTTGTTTTGTTCATCAACTGCATTTTTATCATCATCTTTAAAGGCAGCCATAATTATGGTTTAAAAAAAGTCCCAACTGTCATTTCTCAAAATAGCCTGTGCTAGTTAATGGTGCACTTATAGAGCAAAAATCTTTCCATGCTGGGACAAACCAACTTACATCAGAGAGACTTTTAGCTGCCAAAAAAAGAGACTTGAACAAAGGAAGAAATCACATCTCAAGATGCACAGATCTTTGTTTTGTCAGAGGTATCAGGATAAACTTCTGACCTATGTTTTCAAATTGCAGGACCCAAAAGGGTCCTTGGTCGACTGATCCTGACATTGACTCGATGATAATTCTTCCTTTTTGCTCTCAACTCCTGCTCAAAGCAGATGTAGAGGGAGTGTGACAAAACCTCAAACAGGAAAGCTAATTCTGTTATTAGGAGTCTTCTTATCCTACATGTGTCAATACCCATCCCTTACTCTTGCTGCCCTGGAAGGCTGGAAACACAGAGCAGCGTGTTTGGACTAATGATTTTTGGAGGGTTGAATTTCACCTGGGGCTCTCCTCATGTTTTTTTTCCTGGCTCAAACAGCAAGGACTTAATTTGAAGAGAGAAGCAGAGATATGGAGGATAGAGTAGATGCAGCCATACAAGTCTTCAGGATATGTTTGGCTCTACTATTACTGCTTTATGATTATTATTTTTATCAATATTTCAGTTATCCCAATGAGGAATACTTGGAAGCTTCCTGCTTTTCCCACAGCTATTACAATAAAGTTCAAGGGTGTGCTGCAAGATCCTCCTGCAGTCATTTAACGGCAGACTCAAAATGATACCTTTTCTTTATAGAAAAGTAAAAGAATTTTTTTGTAGATCCTTGAATTAGCCTTTAAAATGAGTCAGAATTTTTTTGGAGTTTGACCTCTCAGCTTTGATCTCTTGGGTTTTCTAGTATTTATAGATGAATTACTTTCAGAAAAAAAAAAAAAGACAGTGAAACAATAACATTCTTGCAATGAGACATTCAACACATGGATGTTTTATATTTGTCTGTTGGCTCTTCAGTAGTAAATTTAGAGGCTGTCCTTCACATGTTTCTTAGAGGTTAAGCAGAACCTCAAGCCAGTTAAGATCTCAGATGTGACAACAGTGAGAAGATAAAACCCTTCTGTTTAACCCTCTTACAGAGGGAAATAGATTAGCATGCAGAAATTGAAACATGTTCTAGAGAAACTCACACTCAGCAACTGCTATCTTGCAGTAAAGATAAACTTCGTGTGTAAAGAACTAGGGCTGATAAATTAATAGACTGGCTGCTATGCAAAGGAGGAGATAGGATTTTGAATGATATTAAAAATGCCCCATATGCTTTAGCCACTAATCCGATCTCCATAAACCCATATTTTGCACAACTATTACAAAGGGTTATGCACCTTTGAAAAGAGCATGTCTGGGGAGGAAGCAGATCTCCCTTCTGCAAGGAAAATTCCAGACTCTGAAATGCCTTGCTGGTGGGAGATGGAAATTGCCAAAATTCTTCAAGGCAAGAAGAGCAGCCTGACCCTGCACAGGCAGGATGCCCTGTGCCACGCTGCTGGGCTTTACACACGGACTTCAAATGGTAAAGAATAAAATATCCCAAGCTCCAAAAGGTGGTGGTGGTGGTTCAGGAATTCTTGTTTCCTGTAGGGAAGTTCAGTCAGTGCAGTGATGCTGGACAAATTCCCCCTGCTCCATTCTCCCTGACATCACTGCTCAGGGTGGGCAGCAGGGTCTGACAGGCAAGCAAGAATTGAGGAATGGGAGAAGGGAGAAAGGACAGCCAAAGAGCAAGGTGTTAATTTTCAAAGTCTTGTTTTTCTTAGCAAATTAATGAATGTTGGCACCTCAAAATGCTCCAGGAAATGTTAACAGCTCCTATCAAATAAGTGACAGGCATAGGAAAGAGGCAGCTTTGAGGCAGACCCTCAAACTTCATAGACTAGTGATAATAACTCTATTTTCCCTGAATTCTCCTCAAGTCTAAAAGAGGCTGCAGATTTCTTCTGGTCTAGTACCATATATGCTGTGTTTTGCAAGCACAACTTGTTTTCCCTCTATAAAGTAAATGAAATTTGGTGTCTCTCATGTAGTTTGCTAATTGTCTCAGGCAGATGCTTCTCATAACATATTCTTTAAGAATGCATTTGATGAGAATAATTTTCTGCTTTCTTACAAATTTAGTCAGCTTTTGCCCAAATCAACAGAAACACTGTCAGTCATTTCTGTAAATATGTCAGCACAGATACTGTTTGTACTATAATGGTTAAAATTCAACAAATTGGCCTTGGAAAAATACAATCTTTATAAGATATATGAAACAGCATTTAAGACCAGCCTGTTATTCTTGTTCCTCACATCTCCATGTGATTGCATTAGGTTGTTTCTCCTCACTTATCCCAATAGACCATAGAGAAAATCTCCCTCTAAATTCAAAACCCAGCAAGGGATAAAGTCTTATGTACACTAAGCTTACAAGAGAAAATCTGCAGCTGAGCTCCTGCAACATTTAAGTTCTTAGGAAAATACCCCCTTTTGCCAGACAGTGCTTTATGAACCTGCACCAAAGCACCAGGCAACGCTGACTGATCAGCTCAGCAGCTGCTTCTGGAACACAAGAACAGGACACAGAAAATGCTCAAGATTAGATCAGCTGAGCATGGCAGCAATCTCCAAACCACATTTAATCTCTGTCAGATACCAGGGGAAGATCAGCAAGAATACTTTAGTTCAGAGTAGGGATGGCTTGTTTGACATATAGACCACAAGAAATGTCTTGAAGAAATCTCTTCACAAGACCACAGAAATCTCTTGAGGAGCACAAAACTAACCCTCCAACAGCATCTCCCTTCAATTGTTACCTAAGCCAAGCCAGAGCGAAAATAAAAAATAAAAGTTGTTCAACTTTTTTTTTTCTAACCAGTGAGTTCTCAACTTCCTTGTGCAATATTAGTAGTTCACACTTTCAGCCTTTTGCTAATGAAATAAAACTTACTGTGTGCTCAGCTTTCTGTAAGAAGGCTGAAAGATGATAAAATGCTTCCTGACATTTTAGCTGAGACCACAGGGAGGAAGAATAAAGAGTGGAATTTATTGATGCTTCAATTAGAATAAAGTCATTCTTGAATGAGAAAATATTGAAACAGACTGACTAATGAAGTGATCACAAAGGGTCTTTTCAAAGGACCCTAAGTGGAGTCATCCTCATTTGTTTTCTCTTTCCACAGCAGACCCTTAAATGATCTTTGCATATTGTCTACACTAAATCCTACAGGGTTGCTATTTCATTTTAAAGAAAAAAGCTTTTAGGCTGCAAGGGATTCATTCAGTGAGAGCTATTATGCTTATTGTGGCTTTGCTGCAGAGCCAAGGGATTTACTATATGCTCATTAGATCCTGCTTTGTTCCAAAACAATCTTTTATGATGCAAATTTCAGCATGCTGATCTACTTAGAACAACACTTTTCAAAAAAAAAAAAAAAAAAAAAAAAAAAAAAAAAAACCCCAAAACTATTACAGTAAAAGCTTCTTCCAAAGCAGGAACGCTACAAATTCAGATTAATTATTAATATTTTAGACCACAAAAACATCCAGTGTCTCAGCTTAAATTAAGCTTTGAACATGGTTACAAGAAGTCCCAAGAATCTGGTGCTAGGGGCACAAAGCAGCACCATGGGTGGTCAAACAAGAGCTTATGAAGCCATCACAGATGAGGCACATTTGTCCCTTGGCTGCTTGGTGGCTGAAGCACAAAAGGTTTGATTTGTTCAAGCCTTGGCACCTGAGGTGTGCAGAAGCAGAGAAGCCTCTCCAGCAGAGATGTTCACTGTCCAGACCCCTGAGGAAGATACACAGGATGAGAGCTGGGATTCTCCACAGCCCTGCTCCATAAGGATCTCCAGGGCAGTGCTGACACAAAAAAAAAAAAAAAACCCAAAAAAAACCCAAAAACACAAAGGAAAGAAAGTGAGGCAAAAACGAGAAAAATGGCAGAAGTGAGGGAACCCACAGTCCTCATGCTGGATGCTTGGCACTCAGGGAGCTGGGGCAGTTTCCATCTCCTATCAGTGCCCTTTAAACTCCTGCAGACATACCGAGGAGGAGGGGGGCACTCCCGTTCTTCAAAGCATTAATTCCACCTTGTTCCTCCTCTGTGACCTTCCTGAAGGAGCAGTTGTACGAACACAGAACGATGAATATTATCATCCAGGAGATCTACCTGATAGCTCATCCTTAATAGTTCCATAAATCTTGCTAAGTCTTAGTGCTCTAGGTGTACAGCAGAGATAATCCTGCTGTAAGGAACAATGTGAACTCATCCCTCACATGCACAGAGGCAAGCCAGTCTAGTGACACCCCATTAAAGCATTCTCTCCTGTGCCCTGAACAGCAGAACTCAAACTGGAGCTAGAATTTACACTAAAAACCAATCTCTAGAAGGAAAATTAATAAAATATCTGAGGTGAGCAGTAACAAAAAGATCAGTTCACTGGTAGAAATACTAACAAATCATTATAGTAATTCCAGGCAGCCCTTCCCACACTCCCATTCTAAATTAGATCAGCAAACTAAACACACAATTTATACTTTAAAAACTCACAAATCATCACCTGCTTATAATGGACAAGTTCAGCCGGAGCACCTGCTCACTAAAACAACACATGGTTACTGAATTCAGCCAAATCCTTAATAAACATTAGATGCAGATGTGTGTGAGCATGCCTTTCACTGGGAATGTTTATTTACTTGGGATGACAAGCCCATAACTAATATTCTCCTCCCAGGGCTATGGAAAAGTGCCAGAAGAGGGGCAGTGTCCATAAAGGACTGGAATAGGATATTTGAAACACGTCTGAAACTTGAAATATGCCTCTGCCTACACTGCACTCTCACCCAGGCACCACCAGCCTTGGCAGCTACCTGAGCTGCAAAAAGAACATGAAAAAATGCAAGAAAAAACCCTCTGGTGAGTCTGTTACAACATGCTTTGACTTTACTTTTCTGACTATCAGACAGCAGATGTCTGGAAGGGTTTTTGGATACCTCAGAGAAAGTGCAAAGTGGCAGAGAAAAGGAACTTTTAGAGAAGAAAGTGCCATAATGTCCCAGTGATTCACTCTGCTGAAATGCTTTATTATTGCTATTAATGGACAGATATTAACATTAATCATAGGCTGTGAAATGAGTGACAAACTAAGCTATTTTGTACATCATCTAAAGAGCTGGTAAGGGGATGCAATTTGGGTAAAACACAAAAGAAAAATGCTGTTTGTGATTTTGATGGACAGCTCCCTAAAGAATCTGCAAATTCCAGGACTGCAAGGTAGGCTGTCATGTTTGTAGATTTGTTGCCTCTCCAGGGAAATCTGAAGTGAGATGTATCACCAGACACAGCCTTTTAATGGTTCTTTTAATTCCATTTCTTCAAGACCAGTTACTCCCATTTACAGAGATTTAGACTGGGCTTTGCTTTAGCCAACAAATTGTTCCGTTTGGTGGATCTTCTTTTTGGTTGTTTGTTGTATTGTATAACAAAACCAACAGAAGTTTATCAATGGTGACATATAAAAGACTTTACTAGGCATGTTTTTATTCTTTAAGTTACCTAGGCCACATTCCATCTAGCATAAGGATGTGAAAATACCCTCACACTTGGCAGTATTTTTCCCAAGAGCTAGAAGTGTCCTCACAATTGAACTCTGCAAATATTAGCTTCAGCTTATTGGGAAGATAGTGTCCCATATTATAAAAGTGCTGAGCAAACAAGGGATGTTCTTTGTTTGCAAGAGATTTCTAGAAGTTAAATATATAGAGATACAGATATGGTTTCAAACGGAACCAGAATTGTCCTTGACATTTTCAAGGTGTTTGACAACTCAAAGTAAGGAATGAAAGTTCATTTCAGATCCAGCAAAATAGTTTGTTTCAACAACATCTGAAAATAACCTTTTTGAGGATGTAATAGAATGGCTTCTCCTTTCTCAACACATGCATTTAGATATACTTCCTTGCCAAATCCATATTCTTTCTCAGATAAATTATTTGGCAAATTAATGTCCCATTACAGACAAAAAGATCATCAGTTGATTACAAAGAAGGCATTAACATTTACCTTTTGCCTTTTCACAGCTTCCCTAATTAAGTCATTCATCACCATTCTTCACTTGTATCAGCACAAAACTTACCTTAAAAGCATGTCAGATGTGACCAGAAAAATCCTGCATTAGAATAAATACAGAGCTTACATAGTGACCCACAGCATTTTATGTTCCCAGACAGTGCCTGCACTTTTACTTCAGAATATACACTTCAGCTTGGCTAAAATAAATAAATAAAAACAACTCCTCTGTTACTCCAGTAATTTTTTGTTTCTTTAGAATGGCAGTAATCATTAAATGCTACTTTGCTTCATTAAAGTCCGAATTTCCAAAAACTGAAAGAGACAGTGCCACAGGGTTAAGTAATTCTTTCATCACATGGCTGATGTGTTTTATCCCTGCTGGGTCACAAGTGTTCTTCATTTACCGAGCTCCAGGTTTCATCCAACTATTTATTTGTGGAGCCTTTGTTGTAAACATTCTGGACTGCCAAAGAAATAATCAAGAGTCTTTCCTATTCAACCTAAATACAATTCTGTCAAAAAAAAAAAAAAAAAGGTTTTCTGGTAAAATGGGATGGATGATAAAAAATAACCAAACCAACAAAACAATTACAGGGGCTGCATTGCTTTGCCTATCATCTGTAAGAAAATCTGGAAAAAAATATAGCTTTACATCATTTTTATTAAGGCACTTTTCTGGACTTGCAGTTCATCTAATTTTGCCCTGGAGCACGTTTGCTGTGAGTAACATGGAATACAAGCCACTTGTCTGTCCTCTTGTCTCTAAATAATCTCTTTCCATCTTCTCTCAGAGTCAGGCTGTCACAAGCAGCTAATACCTCTACAGAGATAAAATAAGACAAAAGCAATAACCACAGTCAAGGCCCCCAGGGATTTCTTCACTAGCTCTAACTACAGTGTCCACTTTATCAAAATCCTGCCTTGCTGCCCTGTGTCAATGTTTACATGCTCTGCTGCTTTGACCACTCACATTTTCAGAGGGATTCCAGCCTTATCATCTGCTCTGTCAGGTGATGGCAACAATGATTTCCTTGCCCCATTTCCTCTGTTTCTGTCACCTGCTGCCAACCAGCTCAGGTAACAGCTTCAGCTCGAGGATTGAACTATGCTGAGCAATTCCATTTTTTCATGAAGGATGCTGTGTTCAAAGGAATAATCCAAGCACCCTGTAGCACAGCAGCAGAAAGGGCTTGGTGGCTTCTTGTGTCCCGTTGCTCAGGCTAAACTGGAGGTTGGTTGGTTTATTTTGGCTGGGCCAAGTAAAGACCTGATCCCAGAGGTGTTTGTGCCAGTCCTGGTTCATTCCCCCTGCCTTCCATATTCCCACATCCCTGCTGCTCGAGCTGGTTGTGCAAATGCTCCATAAGTTGGGTAAATTATAATTCAAGATGATGCAGTCTAGTTTAAATCTATAATATGATATTGCATCATTTTGACAGATTTGGGAAGGCTAAGCAGCCGCTGAGGTTTAAGCAAATGGTAGTGTCTGTTTCAGAATGAAGATGAAGAGGAAACAATATTTCTGGTAGCTTTGCTGGAAACAAAATGCCCAGCTATAATTTGTGTTGGCATGGACCTGCTAACAGGTAAATTCCAGTTTTTTAAAAGAGGAGTACTGTGGCTGTTAATGTGGCAGCAGTTATGGAAGCCTCAATTACATCCAAATGCATTTTGAAACACCAGGAGCATTTCATCCTCTGAAAGAGGGACATAGACAGAAAGAAATATTTCCTCCCATCTACCACAGGGAAAAAAAAAAAAAAAGAATATGCAAAAATAGAATGTCTTATTCAAAGTCAAACCTTAACCTACAGCAGAGCCAGAGAAAATGAACTCAGGTTTCCGAATTTTTGGAAATCTTTAGCCAAAATGTTATCCTAACACAGCCTGTGGTGAGCGTCTGGGCTCTGCATGGAACAGGCAGAGAGCTGTTACTCATTAGCAGATGTCTGCAGGATTTCTGGCTAGACAACATCAGTTCTGCTCAGTACTTCAAAATTAGTGTTCAACTCAGTCTTACTCACCTTTGTTATTTTGAAGAGAAATCCCCCTTGGTGCTCTGACAGGAGCTGAGAAGCACTGGCAGCCCCAGGTGAGCCAGGCCAGTGAATACTCAGCCTTTCCATGAGTTTCCAGGGTCCCCAGAGCTGCTCATGGAGCATCCAAAGGGGCAGCCAGGCAGCACCAGAAAGCTCTGCAGGTAAACCTGTCCCCTGTCTGCCCTTGTCAAAGTGCTCAAACTTGTTCAAATTTGTGCAAACAGACCAAGGCAAAGTCCTTGTCTTCCTTTGACAAATTAAGTGTATTTCACTAGTGTTCCTCCTAAATGGCAGAAGTGTGTTTTTTAACCTCAAAAATGTGCAATAGACTGAGATGTAAAAAGCCCAATCTATTTTCTGAGAGAAGTCCAAGAGACAGTTTAATAAGCAGCTGCATGGGAAGAAATTCCTCGTTGTAGCTCTTTAATGTAGCAGAAGACATAATGAAATCTAATAATTGGTAGATCATGCTAGAAAAATTCTGACTTCAGAATAAATTTGAGCTTTTCAAACAACAAAGATAATTGATCATTGAATGGCTTGCTGACCCACTGTGGCAAATTCTCTACTACTTTGAGGGTTTCTGCACTCAGAGTAGGCATCGTCTAAAACTACCAAAAAAACTCAGAAATGATGTGTAAGCTGCTGGGTCAGGATCGTGGCTCCTCGTTAGCCAGTTTAATTAAAGAAGCCTGATGGAAGTTGGGGAATTTAACCTTGTACATCAAATTCACAGAGTATTAGGGAAGAAGAAAATACCACAGCTCAAAAGAAAGTCCATCATTTGGCAAACTTTACTTCTCCAATGTTTATAAATTATATAAAACTTTTATGTATTAAAAATTAATCAGGCAAGCTTCCTAGACTGGGCTAAATTCAGCCTAATGATCCTTTAATGTAGAATTAGAATTTCTTCGATATTTCTTTCCTCAAATCTCTCACACTACAATTACTGCAGTTACAGGGCAAGAGATACAGGTGGAAATTAACAACTCCTTCATGAGCTGAAAAATAATGAATGCACAGTCCATCAGTTTCTGGTAATCCAAGATACAAAAGAACAACGACTTCCTCTGCTTGTCAAGGCCAAGGATGTGCAGCAAAGCAAAAGTTATCAAGCAGAACACACTTAACTGCACTTGTGAGCAGTGCAGTCATGCTTTTATATCAATAAACTCAAGAGAAGGCAGCAAGTAACAGCTATTACTAAACAGGATTAACCATGGCCAGGACTGAGCATGCTGTGTGACAACACCTCAGAAGCAAATGTTCTGTAAATGTCTTTGTCGAGCAGAAAGTGGAAACTTTATTTTGAAGCTGGCCCTTGGGACAGTCGTCACATGATGCTAGGTTGAAACAAAAGTAAAAAAAAGCTAGCAAGAGGACAAGTGAAGTGAGGTGCTCTCAAATCCACCCTTTCTAACATGAGAGCAAAGCCACCTCCCAGCCTGTCAGGGTGACTGCACAGGACTCCCAGGGACTCCGAGGTGTCTCTGCAGGCAGTCCCAAGGCAGATGTCAGGACTTTCCCTGTGTGGATTATCTCAACCTGGACCTTACTTCCAAACTGCTTTCCATCTGTAACCATTAGATTGCACTTTGCCTTTTTCTGCTGACATAGTGTGAAGAGAAATTTTTTGTATCCCTCGGGACCATTAGGAAATCCCTTCCTGCCTTGGCTGCTGCTGCAGAATGGCCTTACTGAGGGCAGGAAAGCAATTTGCAATTGCCTGTAGCTCCAGATCCAGCCAAGCACTTGACTGCTTGCCTAACTGCACGGCTCTGTGTTATTCCATTGACTAGAGCAGGACCACTCACACAGTTAAAATTAAATGCCTGGTTAAGTGCCTTGTAGGTTTTTGGCTTGTTAACAATTCACTGCCAATACCTCAACCTGCTTAGGCTGTAGCTCCTTCTCACTGCAGTGCTCCTCTGGAGTTAAAAAGCTCCTTTTAACTCCAAGTTGAACAAGTAAATGTGCTACTGAAAACACCCCTGAGAAGATCTGCTGAGGAACCTGCTATCTTTCCAACTTTTGTAATTTTTTATAACAGATCTGTACATCACACTTATCTCATTAGCAGTCATCTCCTCAGGCAGTACATCCACTGTGGGTGGGTTTTCCTTTTTTTGATTTACCTAGGAAGTCTTGCTGTCTCTAATTTTCCATGAATCTCATGAATTGCCACTGAAATCTTTATAGCTACAGTAGCCTGGGATGTAATGTTCTACACCAATTTTATACCCAATAAACCAATTTAATACCTAATAAACTTTATGAAGAAAGCAGCACATTTCTAAGTAGTGCCTCTTGCTAATGAAATCAAGCCAAAGATGCTTGAGGGGAAAAAGCTCCATGGCTGTGGGTAGCAGCCTTGGGTGTGTGCTGACACTTAGGACATCAGAGACCTCACAAACCCACTGGTGCAATCTGACTGCCCAGCCAGATTTGGCAAAGTTGTAGCACTGGGCTCATCAGTGAAGAATTACTAATTCTTGTCACAACAGGCATAGCTCCCTGAAGTGTTCTACTGCAGGTAGACAGGGAGAGTGAAAATGCACCAAAGTCCAGTGAGGGGGCAAGGAGCCCTGTCCCACTGGCAGCTTTACTTCGGGTGACCTTCCCAAAGGCACAGACTTGGCTTCCCCAGAACAGCAAGGCTGGAAAAGGCACAGAAACAGTCTCTCACCTCTCCAGTTCAGCTACAGCCTGAAATTGCTGTTATGTGAAAAATGAGAGTTAATCTTGCAAGAACTTTCTGGAGCACTCCCATGTTGACTACCCAAATTCTGGGAAGAGACAATTTTTGGGTTTCATTTAAACTGAGAATAGGGCACGTGACCTCAGGATGAAATTGGCATTCTTGAAAATAGAACTTCACTTGGGAGAACAGTCTCATCATTTTGCTCCATAGAGCAGCATGTAACAGATGTAATCAAATAATTGTAATATGCTTCAGCTAGGAAGAAAGGTAAGGAAGAAAAACTGTGTGTAAAGGAAAAGAGGATGGGTCACAATAGCAGCAATGACTTATGAGGGTTATTTCTAACATCTGAAAGTCAAATAACTCACAAGCACCCCAGCCATAAGTGAATTATATGAGCCTTTTGTGCAAGTAAAATTTTCCATTATGTACCTAGTCTGATGCACTGTAACAATTTGTCTCTTTTCACAAAATCATAAGAAGTATTTCCCAGAGAACATCAAAAGCCACAGAGGGTAAAAAGCTTTCTTGCCTGACAAGATGCCCATACTTTGATCATCAACACTGCTCTGCGTTTGGAGCTGCCTCAGTGCTCTCCTATGGATGCTCTCTAGGATATAGACAGACAGTCTATATCCCCTGTTTCCTTCTCATTTTTTCTCTGGCACTAGGACTGAACTGTACTTTCAGTTTGGCTGCTGTCAATTTGCATGGACTCATTGACTGTGCTGAAGTTACTCTGAATCAATACCAGCCTCAAGGCAGCAGCTGATCACAAGAACAGTTTTTGTAATCCTCTCCTGTTCCCTGATATGTTATCACAACTGGACCTGGGATCCTCAGTGATTTCAGCATATTAAAAAAAAAAAAAAAAAAGAGATAACAACTGATAACAGAACTAGTGGCATATTTCTTCAATTTGCCTTACGGACCTCTTGGAGTAGTTTGAACGCTGTGCTCAGATTTGTAGTGAGAGACTTCACTTTTCTAAACTTACCTACAATAAAATGAACTTTAAAATAAAATTTCTACACTATTTTTATATTATAGAGAAGTATCGTAGAGGGTGACCATGTGCTTTCAGGGAAATAGTACAGATAATAGACCTGAACTTCATTTCTCAGTTTCTCAGCTGACACTTTCAGGGTTTGAAGAAAAAGTCCTCCATGTGATAATGACTGTAGAGAAGTAGAGACCTCTGAGTGACCTCATTCTGGACAGAAAACTGCTCCAATTCTAACCTCTGACTGCTTCAAAGGCTAATTCAAAACAGCAATCCATGTTATCTAAACCAAACTGGAAAATGCTGGCCCTGGTTCTTCACTCCAGCTCTGGATACTACAACTTCAAGAAACCAATTTGTGGTCCTGAGATTCTCAGTCTTGGCTAAATATCAGAAGTCTGTGCTTTATTCTATGGTAACAAAATTTGCACATTCCACCCTGTCTATATTCTGCTCCATCATTCATTCCTTCATTGGAAAAGGAAAATGAGGAAACAGATGGGTGCACAGCCCTAAACACACACACAGTTTTAAGCATTTTCCCTGGCCTGAGTGGGAAGTTAAAACTGTGCTCAAAAACCTCTATTATACAGGAGTGGAATTAAATCTGCCCTGGGTGCTCTTGCATCTTTGCGAGACGGATCGCTGTAATCATCTTCCACTTAATCAAAACACAACACAGCAGAGCTGTGATTACACAACTTCAGATGACAAGTAACAGTGCTCATCGTTTGTTTTGATGAATTCTGAGTTCACTATGTGGATAACATGGTTAATTTGTTATTCAGATATGGCGCTTAATCATTGAAGGACATTCTGAGTCTGACCAGGAAAAAGAACCCTAAACAACTCAACAACCCAAGTGACAATAATCAAGCCATATTTGATAAATGTGATATGTTTTGAACAATTTTGTTTAAAGTGTTGAGCTCAGCAAAAGTAGGCTAAGTTAGCAAAAAATGTACTAATTGACAAATAGAACCCCCCCCAATCCTGCCTTGTTTCACTTCTCTGATATTTCACATCTGCAAGTTGCTGCACAGGAGGCAGTTTTTTTTTTCCTTAAATTACAGTTGTTTTGTATTCTGAACAAATTCACTTGTTCAGCAAGAGAAATGACATTAAACTGCTGACAAAATGTACAAAGCAGAGCGGGTTTCAGATATTCATGCTTTAGACTGTGTCAAAAGCACTGCAAACATTAATATCAAGCCATGACTACTTCTAATAGAAACTATGAAAGAAGCCAAAATAAAGTGTGTTTTCTAAAGAAAGAAGCTGAAAAAAACCATGTCTTGGCATGATAAAGAGACTGTGGAAAATTCAGGTACTGATTTCATGGGTATTAACTATGCATAATATACCTGTGTAAGAAGACAGCATAACCTTGTGGGTAGGGCATTTCTGTAAGCCTGAGAAGCAGAGCTGCCAGGAATCCCTGGTTCTGCCTAAAGCAGTTTTTGAATAAGACACCCCACATCTCAGTGTTCTTCATGTAAATGCAGGTAATAAAATTGCTTTCTCTTGAAGACACAGGAGAATCAGAAGCTGAAAAAATACACAGCAATTAGAAGATCCTGGGGTGGATTTTTTTGTTTTGTTTTTAACAAAACAACATTGGAGTTCTAAAATACTGATGATTTGCTCACACATATTTAGGCAGGACTTTCTCTGTTGACTTAGAGTGTGGGTCCTCCAGATATCCCTGATTATTGATATGCCTTGGTTTGCATATGGCAGATCTGGGGCTCCTCAAAGTCAACAAATGCATCTCTATTTAGCCATCTGCTAAATTTCCCAATTTAGCAATAGCAAGAAGATGCTGGCTGAGTGGGGTGACCCCCTTTGTGCTACTCCCTACTCCAGCACACTGTGCAGCACCTCACTCCTTCTGTTAGGTGGGTCATCACCAGTGGAAGGGCACATGCCATTAAATAGAATTGTCCCCTCACTGAAGTGTCATCTGTGAAATGGTTAGTGCTCCCAGCAATTTGATCAAGACACATATTAGGACAAACCAGTATTTTATGTCTGCAATGGATGATATCTACACCAAGAACGAAGGAAATTGTTCTTCTTTAAGTCTTTGACCTTTAAGGGCAGCAATTTAAACCACTTATACACAATGAACATTTCAGTGTATACAGCTTTCACTGTTTTCAGCCATTTTCAGCCACAGAATAGGCCCTGTCCATACAAAGGGCAGCATCAGGGTGATCCTCTGCTTTCTTCAGTGTTTCCCTAAGCAAAATTAAAAGTGGCATCAGGTACTGGGAGAGCAAACTTGGCTCTCAAGTAGGTCCAGAAGAGGAAATTCAGTGAACCTTGAAGGAGAAATTATTTAGTCTCCAGCTCCCCTTGCCTTTTTTGCAACCCTGAAAAGAACCAAAGCATTTATGCCCCAGCTGCCTGGTGGTCCCATGGGTAGCACGTGGGGTAGGTTTGAGCACTCACAGCTTGCTCCAGGTTGTATTAGTCTGGCCCATCTGCTGGTGTGGAAAATGTACCTGCAAACACAGGAGCACTGGAAGTGCTCGGCTGTGCCATTAGTGAGGTGATTAGTGGCACTGGCACACTGTCAGACAACTCTTGCACTCAGACAGAAAGAAACGAAATACATTTTCATCAGCTGAAATACAGAAACTGAACCTATAAACATAAAGCATCTGCTTTGTGAAAGTGAAAGAAATGAGGAGAAAAACCAAGAGAAACATCACGGCTTTAAAATGATAAAAGCCCTTCTAAGAACCACACACTGCATCTGCTGAAATGTCTGCAGCATCATTTGTCAGTTATGAAACTTTAAAGTGAGGATCTGAAGGCACTGAAGATGGAGTATGCACATGACACCGCTCTATTTTTCGCTTTCTGAAATCCTTACAGCGCTTTTAGCACAAGGAAACATCGGCGTGGCGATCCCATTTGTGCCAGACACTTCGTGGGCACTGACAGGCAGCAGTTAGGAACCTGTTGAGTGCAATTAGCAGCCACAAGAGTGACAGCATTGGACATCAGAGCACATGTCAGGGCTTGCTGCTGAGGAGGGAACCAGCCTGCTCAAACCTGTGTCACAGGGACATCAGCAGTTCCTACCGAGGTGCCTTCCTCTCTCATAACCCCCTTAGTCCTGCCACACCATGGAACTGATGCTTCCACCAGCTACTTTTCACAGCGCAGCTAAATATGCAATGGATTCAGGAAAACAAGATCTGATATTTCTGTTTACACTCTTTAAAAGCAGCCCAAGGCTGTAAAATTTTGCAGCAAACATCACTCTCATTTTCTTCAGCTGAATTATACAAAACAAATTTCATCCCTGCTGTAAAATGGTGCTTAGTGATGTTACAACCATGCAGTTTAGGGACAAAAAAACCCAAACAAACAACAAACCTGAAGAAAGGTCTCTGTGCTTAAAAACTTCCTACTGTTTCTATGCACATATGCCAACTGATAAAATATATTCTTTCTGTGGTTTCAGCTATTGAATACATGACTCCCTGCCTGCTTTAATATGATTGTTTCCTTCTTCCAGAGCAGTACTTTGGAAATCCAGTCTTGGACCCACAGACCTTTGTATCTGGCACTTAGAAACAAAGATCTCATAAAATACCCTCTCTTTTCATCCAGTCACACATCTTGGCATTACAGGGTGACATCCCAATGCAAACAGAGACATAAATACCATGAGTGGGAATCCAGACCCTTGGCTCTGCCCAATGCACAATAAAGACACCACAAAGGAATTGAAACAAAAATTGTGGCTGAAAACCTAGGAATAATCCAACTTTCTTATTGTTCTGATATAATCTGAAGGATGCTTCAAAGGAGAAGAGTGGCAAACTCCACAAGGAAAGGCTGTAGCAATGTGGGTATTTTGCTGCCTGAAAGAAATTAAATGTTTTAAAGAAAATAGAGCAAGAAAAAGCTTTTTGGAGAAAAGTGCCACAAACGGACAAGAGATTTGCCTGACAGAATTGAAAATACAGCCCTGCTCAGCCTATCTACTGAAAGACAATGTTACAAAATAAATCCAGCTTTTGTGAAATTCTTCAGAAGACAAATCTGATTGACTTGTCAGCAGTTCCTTACTGTTCTTCAGGTCCAATAGCATACGATGTGAGAATCAAATATTAATAACTTTGTTTCTCAGGAATGCTTCTGTAACATAAGGAGGTGTCTCTCATGAACCTGTTGCTTAAAATTATTGTGATTTCTTAGATGAGCTCTGAAAGCCAGCACCACTAAGTCAGAGGGGAGCAGTTTTTGCAACTCCTTCAAGTCATTCAGAAGAAACAAAGCAGAGACAGCATTTGGTGATTTGAGTCACTGAAGAACACGAGCTTAATTGTTCTGCTTTTTAGAAGGTGCATTGGTTCACACCATCACTCCTGGCAGTACAGCATCACACGAGGGCATCATTGCACTGTAAACACGCTGAAAGGAAACCAGCTCCTACCTCAAAGTACTCACTGTCCTCTCAGACAAATGGAGAAAACAGATGAAACAAAGGCAGGAACTTCCCTAAAAGCTCAGTTTTTATCCAAGGACAGAGACACCCATGGAGATGGAGCACCTGTTTAATAGCATTTCCCAATCATTTCTTCCTCCCTCCCTCCCTCCCAGTCAGCATCCCCTTCCTTACTGTTATTCATTTCAGTGGAGGACCACATTGGTTTGAGCAGCTCCCTGCTGCTTTCTCACAGATTTCTTCATGGTGTCTTTGTGAAAATCAATGCTACAACACTTCTCAAATGTCACTGTTTGGTTTGAGGCACTCATTTTTGCAGGCTAAGACAGACAGGACACGTCCCAGCTCACCTGCATTCATCTTCTGCAGCAAAACCCTTCAGCATGTGCTTAACTTTAACAAGGCACTCAGCTCCTGGTGACATCAAGGAGACTTGCACAAGTGTTCCACTGATGGCAAAGCCACAGAGAAGCAGTAAAAGTTTGGGTCAAATGTCTGGTTGATGCATATCCCAAAGCTCCTCCAAGCTATTTAATGAAAAATCAACATAAACACAAACCACTGTGTTCTCCTACCCAGCAAATCAGGTTAGAAAATTTTAATATAAATGATTTTTTTCCTGTTGTTATTTTTATATGTGAATCCTGTTACTCCATGTGAATCATCAAGCAGGCAAACAGGCTACAGGTGCACTATTTAAATTTTGGCAGCATGTTTTCTTGTCAGTCATTAAAATGACATGGTGGTTACACATATTTTGAAACAAAATATTAAAATCATATAAATACATTCATAATTTTAGGATATGTTTTATAAATATATATATATTTGGGATAGATAAACACACACTCATGACAAATGCCCCAGTTCTAAGCTCCAGATCATTCCAGTTGAACAAACACCTCAGCAAAATAACACCACAAGGATAAAATTAAGTTTGAGGTGTGCTAAAGTACTGTAAGCTCCCCGCAGAGAGGATCTGACAGAAGTGCAGCCAAAGTGCTACCAGGGAAATTTTCAAGTGAAAATTCAATGGGATTTGGACATCCAGGTCATCAAACATCCTCTGGGAAATTTCACCCTTTTTATTGATCATTCCTCAAATCAGATGCAAAACTAGCTTTATAAAGAAACATAAATGTGACAGCACGTGCTTGGGAAAGGGGAGAGAAAGGAAAAGGCACTAACCGGCAAGCCAAAATAATATTTAATATTACAATTACTTTTTTAATTCCACTTCACTCGATTTTTTGGACTAGCAATCAAGTCAGAAGGATTTACATTATCAGAGGACCTGGCCCTCATTTTTCTTCTGAATTGTCTCTATTGGCTGCACTCAAAATAAATATGTCTTGGCCATTTGACAGGGCAAAGAGCCAAGATTGCAGGTTCATGGAATTTTTTTTTTTTGTTTGTGATTTGTTTGTTAGTTTTCTTAAGCTTCTTTTGGAAAGGTCTAGTGGTATTTATCTACTGCAAACAAGTGGGCAGGGCTTACAAGAGAAGCTTTGTTCAGCAGGCTTTGGTGTCAGGGAGACTTGCTGCCTTATTTGAGCACCTCTCCTTTGTGTAAGGGATTTGTTATTTGTTTGTTGTCAAGATGCCTCTGGGCATTAGCCCCCACGTCTTATAAAGAGATTATTTTTCTATTATTTTTCACGCTGTTCCTCTTCAGCAGTTTCAGCTGCTGTAATACTCGAGGATGTTCCAACAGGCAGACGGATAATGCAGGGACACTGAAAGAATTTAACGTCGTGCCTTCAGATTTTCTTTCCTGACATCATTTTCCTTTGAAGTGGCTTCTCAGTCCCCAGATACTGACTCCCCTTTCCTTGCCCTCTCTTAATGCCTGCTTGATCTCTACTTTAATACATTTTTTTAAGTGCTGCAGCTTTACTTGTGTCCACATGGCCCCATACTACTATTACCAGACCCAGCAAAACAAAGAAGGATCAAGAAGCCTACCCTTCTGGCAAGGTTGACCCTGGAAAATGAAAAGCCTCTTGGCATTTTGATGGAAGTCATAATGACTTAATTTTCTCCAGAACAGCTAATTTTCTTCTTGAGTCACTTACCTGGGAACTGACCCAGTTTCAGCACCCAGTCCAATTCCTGTGCTGGATCACACAGCCCTTCACAAAACCCAGGGTGTCTGATCTTTAAAATGGGAAAGAGAGGTCACTCTGGACAGAAGGCTTAATTTGGAAATAAAACCCCAAATCAGCAGCATGGGAGATGCTACTAGGGTAATCTCAAGGCAAGAAAATGGGGAAGAACAGGCAGACAAGGGAAAAATTAATATTACAAGGTCCTATTTCACATCTCAGCAGGCACAAGGTATGAACTTGACAGGTTTGTCCTCTGAGCAGCTGAAGGAGTGAATCCCATGAAGGAAGCATGAGTTCCAATGGCATAAGGCATTTCCAAGCTGTCAAAAAAACCCCAGCATTAAATTCAAGCTGTTCTGATTCACTGGTACATGACTATAGAAATAGTGAGTCTGGCACCTTTCAGCTTTCTTCAGGATTGCAGCTCTAAAACGACGATGTCTGGAAAAACATCAACAGCTTTCAGCTTGCTAAGGCAGAAACATTTCACACAAGGCTTTTTAACACATTTGAGAAATAAATAAAATTTAAGTGCCACATGCCTCTGGATCCAGTACAGCTTCCTGGTTTATACCCTGAACTGGTGTGGACTGGCATCTCATTACCAATTTCAAGGAAACCACACTCATCAGTCAGCTGAGAATTGGACATAACCCCTTTATCACTGGCCATAACCAAGTTTTAGGACATATCTCAGAAGCTGAAGAAAATGCAATATCAGCAGGTTTACACAGGGCAGATAAATAAAAGTCTAAAGGAAGTGATGGGTAATAACTTGCACAAAGGGGTAGTTGAGGTGCATGAAAAAGAAGCATTAGATTGCTTCACAACAATCAGACAGTAACACTGCTCAAAAAGAAAGTTATCTTGAGATACTGCTCTAAATCTAGTGATGAATGTGCTGATAACTCAATACTTAGCTTTGTGTCACCACTGTAAATCAGAGGCAATTTTTCAAAAGTCTAAATGTTGTTCTTTCTTAGTCCATCTTCAGCTCAGGGTTCTCAGCTCTAATGGCAAGAACAAAATTTATAGTCCAGAACTTTGAGCTGATTCTTATGCTAGATGGGAGCTTGTCTCCAAGAGGTTAGGCTAACATATTTCTTACTCTCAAAGATGCTTGAAATTTTTTAAAGAAGTCTGAGATTGACAAAAAGCAGAACAAAATATAGCCTAGGACTTGGGGAGGAGATCAGAACCAAATTTTAAACACTTTATAATCTTTGTCATGCAAATTCTTCCTTGTGGAAAGGTTCTCTTGTTCTTGACTACCAGACCAATATTTTAGAGTCCTCAGATATTTGCATTCATGTCTAATATATATATATTTACCCATGAACAAAAGTCACTGAGACCACAACTCTCCCACCAGCCCAACATGTAGCCTTAGCACAACAGAAAATCCACTTAAGTGCTCAACAGAGCAGGACACAATACAAAACTTTTCCTTTTGATCTGGATACTTTGGGGCTTTTCAACACAAAGATCATTAAGACCAGTTAATTGGTAGATATCAAAGTAAATGTATATAATTAAACAAACATAGTGGGCTACTATGAAATCTTTAATTGAGGTGGAAGTCTCTTTACATGGCAGATCTGGGTTAGCAGTCTAAGGCAACTTTGCACACAGATGTTCCCTTCACACTTTGAATTGATTCACTCTTTCTGAATCAAATCAGCAAGACATTAGTTTCTTTGACATCTTCACTGAAAGGATGTGTCAAATTCTGAAAACACTTTGAAATTTGTCACAGACATGTAAGTGAGAGAAGCGATTTAGTCTTCAATGTTGACATGAATAAGTAGTTTAGTGGCACCCTTTTGAAACACTGAAGTGAAACACTGAACAGTGAAACACATTTATGTCGGCTGAAGGAGCAATCTAAAGCAATCTGAAACTGGAGTTGGTAAACAGAGACAACAGACAAGAAGGAAAACAATCTCACTAAGATGCTTGGAACAAAGGCATAGAAAAGCCTTTCACACTTTGTCAATCTACTGCACCCCATACAGCTTGTTTTAATGAAATTAAACACCCATGACTATGCAAACATGACTCAGCACTGACCATAGCTGCCCAGATGTCCTGACAGCAGCTCACACACCTGGCTAGACCAGCTGGGCTGGAGATGTCCACAGCAGCTGCTTACAACAAGTGTGTAATGTATTACTGAAAACTTCACCTGCAAAGCAAGGTAACACTAGGCTCTGATTTAGATCTCATCACTGACACCAAAGACATGGATCTATTTAATATTTAATATTATCTATGTAATCATCAGCTGTACAACCATCTTCTCCCATTTGTACATGGCAATGAAGCATCAGATGCTCGTGATAACCAGCTCTGTTCACATATCTGAATCATTCAATTAGCTCTTTCTCCTTTGTGAAAAAAGAACAGCACAGATGACACGGCACACACTGAGAAAATCCATCTAATGACTTTATGGGTATCTCACACTGGAAGAACTGTTAGATTGTGCCCAAGGTTTATATTACAGCCTGACATTGATATTTCAAGCAGCCTTTTCTAACTAACCCACTGCCTTCCTAACCCCCTCTGAACCAGCTGAGTTACAGCAACGAAGGCTGCCACTGTGTGGTCAGTTCTTTTAGCATTCAGGTAAACACAGTACACTTCTTGTTCTTTATTCCCTGGCCTCAAAGGGGAAACTGAGAAGCAAGTTGGTTCACCTTGTCCTAGAGATGACCTGGATGCAGGAATAAATCCAGGCTTAATGTGTATTTTTTCAATACCAGCACATTCCACTCTACATTTGAATGAACAAACCCTAATGATCTGCACACAGAAGCAAAGATGAGACAGAAACACAGGTAGATGTGAATAAAGCAAAGAGAGAAGGACTGAAAAAAACCTGAATCTTTTTTCTTCTGTATCAATAGAGAAAAAACAAATTACAGAATTAATCAATGTTTGAAATCTGTCACATTTCAAAAGAGAAAAACAAATGCATATTTTAAATTACATTGATAATGTGTTCTTTCTTCTCATCAAATTGATTTGCACAGTATTACATATCTAATTAAAACACAACCACTGAATTGTTTCTCTGGAGGACTGGGAATCAGGCAGGACAGGAGGGCAGAACTGAGGCTGAAACAGCTACAGTACCACAGCTTTGCACAGCTTGGGCCTTAATCCCAAGCAGTTTTCATGGTGTGAATCACTGAGATATTCTGTCCATGCAGGGCACAGCTAAAATTTGCCCCTCTGTGCTAATTTCTCTTCTGGTCCAAGCCCACAAGGCCAACAGACATAGTGCAATAAACAAATGTTAATGTAACTCATTCTTGCCAGTTAATTAATAGTTCTTCTCAGAAACCATTTAGTAAATTATTTGGATGATGCATAGTGCTTTGAAGGCATTTTGCAGTTACTAATAACACCATTCTCCCTTCCCATTTCACAGCTGGTTTTATTAATAGAATCCTTTCATGGATGAGGGCTGATCTGCCAGAATATTCACTAAAATAACACCCAGAAATATGTTCCATATAGGTTGTTCTGAATCCCTAACTTCTAAGAAGCACAGCTGTTTTAGGAAGCCATCCGTTTGCTGGGTGAAGCTGAAGAGAAGGATTGCTTTCAGGAATTCAGAGCCTGACATTTCTAGCCCAAATATTCAGGATTTAATGAGAAGGTGCTTGCTGTGACTTTTCTAACTTTCCATAAGACACCAGAGTTCTAACAAGGAAAAATTCACCTGCTCCATCCCTTATTGAACTCCACCAAGTCTAATGGGCTCTACTGATTCATTTTCACTTAATTGTCTCTAAGATGCTACCTCATTATTAGTTCAGCTGCAGGCATTCACACCATCTTGGAAAGGTAAATTGGCCCTAAAACCAGGGAATTACTCCTTTAATTAGGTTGGATTGATCAGAAAGGCTACAAAGATCACCTGCATTAACTACAAATCAGCACATGTACCCTGCCTAGAGTCAGGGAGTGACAAATGACCGCAGAGGCCTTGTCTTGTAGCACCCAGCAGTGTGAGACCAAGCTATGGGATGTCCCAGTAAGGCCATCCATCCAAGGGGGCACAGACTGCAATCAGGCTTAGCTGAAATTTGTTATTGTAATGAACTGAACCTTCTCAAAGTAGCAGATGCCAGGAGAGAAGGATGTTATATGGATTTCCAATACCAGCCAAACAGCCTCAATCTTGGAGCCAAAATTCCGTCACTCTGATGCTCCGTGGAGTGTCTTGTTTATGGACTTTCATTACTTACTCTGCTTTGTAAACCACTCATTCCAGAGCTCCCCGTGCTATCAGCAACTTATCATCACTTGCCATCAGCTGCTGCATATTATGTACATTAGTAAAGTTACCCACAGAAACAAGAATAACAGAAGCAGTTTGATTTATTGTCCCCAGCAAGAAGAAAAATAAAATCAAGATTTCCACAGAAATAAGCTCCCGAATACATAAAAATTAACAACAAGGCACTAAATGTTTCTGTGTCAAATGAGAGAGTAGGCAATGAAAAGCTCTTTATTATGTTGGGTAACCTAATACACATTCTGGGAGGGATTTTAAAACTTGCCTAGTGCTCCTGTAAGTGTCCTTTTTCAATGACATCCATGTCACAGTTGCTCAGGTGATCTTAAGAATTCTCCTTTTTTAGCACCCAGCCTCTGCCATCAGACAGCTCTCAGGAAGAGCTCAAACATGTCGTGGGGCATGCAGAAGACACTGCTGCTGGGATGGTGCCAAATGTATTTTAAGAAGATTCCTGTTGCTTTATTAATTTCAAGTTCCATTGAAAAACAGTTCTTGGTTACAATACAGATACCCCTGCTTGCAAAAGCTCATAAAGCAATCTTGGTTGTATGCAAAACATCTGTACTCTGTGTGCTGTTATGGCTATAAATCTGTATTATGCTCCTCTGCACACCAGTATTTATCTTTGTTGTTTAGTGCACCTCTGCACACTGGAGAATTCATTAGGAAAACGACACAGTCATGCAGTGTGGCTATAAATTAGTGTGCTGCTGCCTGAAGAAATGCTATTGATTTTGCACGGCACTCCTGGATTTGCATGTTTGCCAGTTAGCTTAACCATAATACCATCATGTATTTCAAAAAATATCCTCAAGAGTTGAGTCTGCAGCCCAGCTAAAGGTACATCCTGGCAGAACATGAAGCCTTCACAGAATGCCAGTGAGGAAAAGGGCCCCAAAACCAATAAACTAAGTGGCTTGGATTTAACCAAGCATGGAAAAAAAAAAAAAAAAAGACACTGCTACACCCAGGGCAAAGGAAGGAAGCCCCAGAAAGACTGCTGGGAAAATGTTAACCAGGACATGGAAGACAGAAAAATTGCAGCCTGGTTTGTGCTATCCATGGGCTGTGGATGCCTTGGCATTTCCACCTGTGACAGGACACCCTGTTTGTTGTCACTCGGCTGCAAAAACTGCAAGTTGGCTTTGACTTGTTGGCAATCAATTATTGCAGGAGAGCCAATTGATCATATATCATGATTAGCCAGATAATTTGCTTCATATTTCCATTAAGGAGCCCAACGGGCATGATTAATTGCCACAGGGGGTAGAATTTCAGCATGGCTAGTGGGGAACTTGCTTTGTAACACTGTGAATCCCATTACTCTTAATGGAAATTTAACCGCCAAATCCCCTGTGGATCACTTAGAAAAAATTACCCCTTAAGGTTAAAGGGGATTTCATTAACAGCTTTCCAGGATGCTCTGATTTAAAAGTCCTGTAAGTCTTTAGTGTCACAAAGAAATATGCATCCCACTGTTTTCTGCATATTCCTTGTTATTATATCTATCACTTTACCCTTCTCAAATGGAATATCAAAACACAGCTCAGCCTATTGAAATGTAAGGCACATTAAGGGTAAATTTTCTAAAAGTTATTCAAGCAGATTTATCAGCTAAATTCCTATTAATATTAATGGAATTGCCCAGCCACATTGCTAGACACTGCTCTGAAAATGAATCCCAACAACAATTTATCAGTTTCCTTGGTTCTTGATGCCTACATACAGCAGAATATACACCACATCCCAACCCAGATTTGAGCTGGAAATCTGGATACCATGTTGTCACAGCTAATGACGTCTAATGCTTCATCTGGCACCAGTCTGAGATGTAGATAGAATCTTATAAATGGCTGTCTGGAGCCAGCACATGGATATCACTTGAACCTAGCTAAAGGATATGTGGAAAAGTGTTAAGCTGTCACTCTAGAGTGCCTTACTGCCTGTCAGTCACTAAGAAACACCGGTGACAGTGTGCTCCTACTGTTGGGCAGTCATGCTGATAGAGAGTTAAGCTCCTCTGAAACACAAGGCTTATGTTCTCCAGAAGCCAAAGCCCATTAAGACACACACCCAAAGGAGTCACCTCCTAAATACACATTAAACAAGAGCATAACTGCAAACATTAGACAGTGTGTCTCAGACTGATGACACCAATCCTTTAGATTGGATTTGGCCATTTGAATGTCAGCAGTATTGCAGCGTGTGCATGGGCTCACTCCTTTAACCTCCACCATGACCATTCAGTGGAAACACAGCCTTGCAGGCAGGCAGCTGCCTGTGCACATCTATTTGTTAGGGTGTTCAAATCATGTGGCACTGAACATCCACAGGAACTGCTCCCTAAGACACCCTCCAGTAACATTTTACTGAAGCAAACCAATAGGAATCCACAGGTGATTACTTTAAAAAAATAAAGAAAAAAAGGTACTTTGATGTTTTGGTTCAAAGTGAGAGAAAAGACTGACTGGCTCAAAATTCATAAGCTAGCACAGTTAGTGTCAGCCACAGCTTGATGCCACCACAGCCAAGTTATTGGAAAAACCCCTGACTAGTTTGGGAATACTCATGCACGTAAGCTGAAACATCCAAATTAATCAACCAAATCAACCTGTCTATGGTATCAAGCAGTTATTAGCATTAAAACCATCCCTAAAACAATTTGGCTGCCCTGGATACGAAGAGGGATGCACCTAGCCCAAATATCCAGGATTTAATGATACAAGGCACTGTAAGGATTTAAACTTTGTTTTCTTGTACACCCCACAATTGTTTTTGTACTAAAACCATATCCATATCATGCAATCTGCTCCTCGTGCAGTGTGGGGCCTCAAGGTCTATTTTCATCAAGTGGGAGAAAGGCAGCATTGGATTCTCATTAGCATAATTCCAAGTTACTTTGTCCAACTACCTGAGGGGAATGAGTGGATGAAAAGAAAGAAGGCAGCATTAAAAAACAAGCAGCCACACAGAGAAAGAGAGACCAAGGAAGTAGAAGAGAATCAAGAGATAACAGAGATATAAGGGATACAGCAGACAAACCTCAGAACAGGAGTCATTCTTGAGACCTTGAGGGTTTCAGAGACTTCTCCCTGTGCATCTGAGTCCAGCCTTCTTTCGACTCATTAATCAGATTGTATCTACATTCATCTCTGTTCATTTCCTGAGGTCACTACTTCAAATTTTTCTTTCAAAAGCATAACACCTCTAGAAGTCTTCACTCCACTATCTTTCTACAGTCAGAGGGGATGTCAAAAGAAAGCTCTGTGATCAACAAAGGCTAATTTCCCTACAAAACATAATCCTCATATACTTTTCCTCTGAATTAATTTCTGTTCACAGTAAAACATTTCCTTTACTTTCACACTTCATGTCACAGACAGGAGACCTGGCTAGTTATTCTTGCAATTAAAAAGGCATCTATATTTTTCTACCCCCAGTATTAGGTTTTCCCCTTCTCATCTAGTCTAGGCCTCTCCTATTAGGCAAGAAACTCCTCAAACCTCTAATGCTGCTCTTACTTTGAACATCCATTGTGAAAGACATTTATGAGCTTTCCTGGGAGTTGCTAAGGTACTTAAGAGGTCTGGTGTCCACAGCAGCACTGAGCTCATAAGTCACTGGCACAGCTAGAGGAGAATGTGGAACATTAAGGCCTGGTGGAGCTGAGCCAGGAAAGGCGGAGGGAGGGATGGGAAAGTGATGAAATGGAATGACATACGTTGGCAAGAGCAGGAGACAGAAGGTGGAGAAAAAGTCTAAAGACTTGCCAGAAAGAAAGGATTTAAGACTGGGAGAAAAGCTGAACCAAGGTGGGAAAATCGTATGAATTTTCAACACTGCCCTTGGACAGCTCAGGATGATTTGGTTCTGGCCATTTGTCTCATACACTTCAGTGGCTCGTCTCCACCATCCCCACAAAACACTTCCTTTGTTGCCAGCTCCATGTGCAAAGTGCAAAAGATACCCAAACCTCCAAGACTGCCTTAGAGAGGATTTAATGAGTGCTGCTTGCATCCCACACCTGCCTGCCAGGGCTGAAAACTGAGCAAAGTCAAACATGTACCTCCCTCTGCATCTCATTTTCATGGCTGCCAAGCTGGTGCCTGTCACACAACCAGCATGGTTACATCCACACCTTCCTTAGCCCTGCTTTGGTTCTGCATGTTGAAACACTACCAGGCAGAACTGACAGCAGATCTGTGTTTACCCCAGAGACTGTTGTGAAAGCACCTAGAGATAAATAGGGATGTGGCTGACAGTCAGCCCTTCACATCTAGACTCTAGAAAAAACCACCAGTGCCCCACGAGGTATGCAGAATGACAGAATTTTGTGTAAAACTCTAAAAAACCCATCTTAATAAGTGCGAGAATTTGCTATATTTTCATGTAGAAACTGCCTTTGACATTTGACATGACAGGAAATGCTGCTCCAGTAAGATGGACAACAGGGCTATGCCTAATTAAAACAGGCAGAGGGAATGGAAAGGCAGAGAAAGTAAGTTATAGCACACTGGCACGTCACTGCATCTTCCTGAAGAGATACTGAGTAGGGATTAATGAAGAAAGAGAAAAATGAACCACATTTCCCTCAGCAATTATTTTTGCTGTGCTTCTAGCTGGAGACAAGCACAAGAAACCTGTACGAATGAAAGCACCTACAATGCTACTGAGCACAGAATGACACCAGCCTGGGTCTGAATGCAGCTTTCCAAACTCACTTCCCACTTCTGCTGCAGCATAGAGGACACCTCAGCACAACTCCAGAAGCAAAACACATTGACCCTCAAGTTAAAAAATGGCCTAGGGAGGAGATGGGAAGGAGGAGGCAAGGTAAAGCTGGAAAGTTAATGGACTGATTCAGTTTATACCGGGTCTGGCTTAACATTGATGGTGCTCACTGCAGAACACTGAGGGCTTGGCTTCATGACCTATTATCCACAACTCCATCCCCTGCAGGGGATGGGCCAGGTTCATTTCAAGCAGTTTCCAAACTGACTTCACCGAGACTCCACCTCTTCTCTCAGGAGGCTCCTGGCAAAGCTTGGTTTGACACAGAATCCGAGCCATGTCCCATTCTGCTGCCCTGCCACCAGATCAGAAAAATAACTGATATTATGAGTGGAAACAGGGAAGCACTTTTGTAGGAATGCAAAAAAAATCCTTAATAATCTCTGCAGCCTTTTTGACTGAAGATCGTTTGACTCTTATGAGCAAATCCCTGCACATTTAATTTGGCATGTGTTCAAGAAGCCCCAGTTCTAGCAATACTAATGCTTCTCTCTTATCTGTTTACTTCAACAGCTTTTTTTTCTGCAGTTCTTAAGTCTGGCACAATACTTCCCTGGCCCTCAAAATATAATGTTCATTCTCCTCCCTATCGCCTTGTAAACATTCTTTTTTTCTCTAATACCAGTAATCAGAAAAGCACACATTTTGAGGCTTGGAGACACCTGCCTGCATTGGCTAACTTTCCCAGAGCTCCTCTGTGGATCTCAAAATCCTTCTTGCCAGGCAATTTGCTTCTTCCCACCCACCACCACAGCTGACCCTCTCTTCTGAAGGGTCATACACCCCATTTTCTTATCACTATTCTGAACACCCTCCTTAGCCCTGTGTGTGCAGGATATCTTCCATCTGGTGAAGATCTTTTAATAGGGAAGGCCCTTTCTTTTTTCCGGTCTTTTCTGTCTACCCTTCCTTATTTTTATTTTAAAAAAAGGCATTTCTATGCAAGTAAGAATCCTTTTTAGTAACTTCTTCCATTCTAACACTACACATGTATTGAAGATGTATCAGTTCATCAGAGCATCCAAACGTTTTGGCACATAAACAACAGATTGGTAATAGTCTCTTTTAGATTATACATATGGTATTGATTATGTTAAATGAAAGGAAAATTTATGTACAAAACCAGTGGCTGGATATTTATAGTTAAGACAATGGAGCTATGCAGAACATTCACAATGAAAATTTAAAATCCACTGAATTCAGACTCTGTTCTGCTTTCATTTTGTAAAATCAATTGAAGCAAACCCAACGTTTCTCTCTTTAATTCTCTTGCTACAAATACAACACATTCATACCTTTCTGCTTTTGGAGAGAAAAATGCTTCGGCATTTGAAATTGTGCATTTCAGATTAACTGTACTGTGAAGCTCAGTGTCTTGGCATAAATCCAAGTATTTTACAGAAGCTCTTGTGAGGAAGAATGGCCCAAAATGAGCGCTAGTCCATGATCTCTACTTACATATAAATATGGATACACAGACTTATACACACAAATACACAGATGAGTTATCAAGATGGGGAGACAGAATGTGTACATGATGCTGCAGAAAAAGGGCATGCTTAATTAAAGAATATCAGTAAAAGAACAACTCTAAATGCCTGTGACAAAAAGTCTGGCTTTGTGATGTGTCTGATATTGGAGAGGATTACAATACTTGATTGTAAATTTAAGAAAACTCAAAGTTCTTAGGTGGAGATACAAGAAATAGGATCAAAAAAAACCCCATCTTATCCTCAAATTCTTTTCATAAGCTCATTTAGAAATCAAAAAAAGAGAAAAACCTCTTATTAAATATAAAGTTAACTAGTGATTGGCATTGCTAATATTTATGCATAAGAGGGAAATGAAGCATCCCAGTTACATTTTACAGGAAATCATAGAGAAAGAAAGCAGGTACTCCGTGTTGGGAGTTTCTCTAAATATCAGCATCAGTTTCTAAGTAAAAAGACCCTGCAAAGCCAAGATCTGACATGCAGAAATCAGCTGTGGCTTGACAGTGTTCAGCACAGTCTGACAACATATCAAGAGCCGCTTCCAACGCCTTCTACTTCTGTTTTACTGTAGTTAGACACCTGCTTGCTGTTTGTCCCCTCTTGGGAGCCAGAAGGCCTGAGCCCAGGCCATTTTAACACCCCTGGAAGGGTGGGGAGGGCAGTGGCTGGGACAGGCACCAGAGCTCTCTCGCTTCACAACACAAAGTGACCCAAACTCCTTCTGACAAAGGAAATCAATACAACAGTCGGAGACGTGCCCCGGCTTGGCACAGAATCTCAAGTGAACAAAAGGCCTCCTCCTGCCTGAAGATCACCCCCTGAGCACTGTATCAAAGCTCACCTCATTTAATGCAAGCATCTGCAGAGGGTATTTTCCCCTCCAGGCCTTCCACGTCCTTCTCTAACATTTACTGTTTGAGATCAGTAGTCTATACAATTTATTGCACCTGTCAAGGCTAATTTATTCATGCGATCTGGCAGTAATCAAAAAGACTGAGATCGATGTGCCAGCAAACCCTGACATTTATTCATATTTTAAAGTCCTGTTTGACCTTGAACTGCAGCTAACTGGAGCTGAACTGTCAGCAGCTCTCCGAGGCTCGCGGGGTCTGGCAGATCGGCGCCTCTCGGCTAAAGGCGCGATGTCAGGGCAGCAGACGCTCGGGCCAGGAGCAGGAGAGGCTGAGCCACAGACAGAGGGGTAGAGAATACAGCACCATTCACAGCTCAGTGATTACAGACCCACCAGCCAGCCCAGCACATGCCTCAGTGCAGCTGATGCCTTAACATTTTAGCCTTTTTATTTTTTAAATCCTACACTGCATCAGTGCCTAGCTCTAAACTCCACATAAAGTGTAGTCAGTTGTCTTCACATTTTAGTTAGACAAAACAATCCCTCTGGGCCTGTGATCCAAGGACACCTTTCAGCCTCAGGCCCTGAAAACTATAGACAAAAATGAACTGAGGAAGGAGCAAACTGGGGGAATATGACTTCATTACTTGAAGCCATAATTGGAGGATTAACACCTGATATGCAAATAGACCAAAGTTATTTCTGTCTGAGAAGCTTGTGACCGTCATCCGTCTTGGGTGTGGCCTCTGCAAGGCTTTTGGCTGCCGAGGGTGCATCTCTTGAAGGCCTTTGATAAATACCCACTTTATCCTGTTACCTCTGTCTAGCCTCTATTCCAGTTAGCCATTCCAAGGCATCACAGCTTGAGACTGCACATTGCTGCAGTACAAGTGTTCTGGAGCCAATGGATTTCTTGATGAGGGATAAGAAGGGTGAGGGAGGGGAGTGCAGAAGGAATATGATGTGCGTGTGCACAGGCAGGGTATTCCACGCTGTCCTCAGCAGACTGCTGCCAGATTGGCCCCAAGGGCTGCTCTAGGCAAGTGAGACAGAAAATGACACCACATCCCCTCCCTGGGGGATCAGGGACAGTGGTGGTAACCTGGCCACAGAAGATACATCAGAAACTCTGCAAGCCACCAGGAATCTGCCAGCACAATGTGCCAACACCAGCTGGAAATAGGAATAGGAAAAACAGATCTCAAGAGGATTGCTTTGAACATGCTCTTGCACTCCTACTCAGACCCAGAATTTAGGACTCACTCATTCCTTCTGAGGAATCACCCTTGTCCTTTCTTCACTCAATCAGGCCCTAAAGGAACACAGCAATTTCAGGTGCAGTTTATGATGCATGCAGGTGATGTAACCTCCAGTAATCATTTCAGGTTTTGAATTCAGGCCAATTCGTAGAGAAATACAATAAAGTTTGTTTTAAATAGTTTCAGCCTGGCTCTGCAAGTCAGATGACTCTCAGACATCCCATGAGATATATTTGGATCTTTCTGCCTCAGTTTCCCTTTGGTTCAATGAAACCAAACTCATTTACCTGCTTCCTCAGAATGTGCCAGGAATTAAACACAGGACCTGCTCTGAGGATATTGAATCATTTGCTTTTCTTCTGATAGGAAGATGTTTGGGCAAATGACATTCTCTCACAGAGAGACACAGAGGAAATCCAAGTGGCATTTTAGGTAAAAATATGCAGTTACAGTTTTACTAAAAACACGTGAATAGATTATTTTATCACAGTCAAAACACTTGACTATGTGATATGCAGTTGCACCCAAAACAGATTTTATAAATGTATTTTGTTGCTTCTCTGGGTTCTCCTTGGCTGTGTTTCTCATGCTATAAATTCTGTATGTCATATTAAATATGATTTTTCAATGAGATCTGCTTTTTCTAAGCCTAGAATACAAATAGAAATGACAGTTATGTCATTTTGTGTTTGTTTTCCCTCTCTTTTAAATAGCTAACACCTTTCCATTATGTTGAAAGAAAGCTACCAATGGAAAGCGATTGGCATTTTGACCAAAGCTTTTGTGCACATTAAATATATGTCTAACACTGCCACAAAATCTAATCTGATGTTCGTGGAAGAGAAACAATGACATATGAGGATGCAGAGGGAATTTATTGATATGAGTCCAGACTGGCTGCAGCATGCAAGCAGTGAAACTACACACAGAGCTGTGTTACAATAAACATGCTAAATAAAACATTTCAGCCAAGCTGCTTCCCTATTTTTCCGGTGTAGAAAACACAATTTAAGAGCATCTTGAAATTCTGTGGCTATAAGTATTTTAATGAAGTTTTTTTGTTTTGTTTTTCTGTGTGTACTTCACCAGGTAAGGATCTGGTTCCCTGTTCCATGCCCTGTTCTGGCTCCTCTAAGAGGAGGTGCCAGGTCTCGCTCCTCTGGGAGCTCTTTGGGAGGGAAGCACCAACTGCACCTCTCACTGCTGGCTAATCTGCTGCTGCCTTCTACAGAAAATGCTCTTTCAAGCACAGTGTTAAGCTGCCTTTTGTCCATGTGTTACACACAATGCAGATAATGATAAATTTGGCACCAAGGAGTGGACCTTTATCCAACAACACAGCTACATGCATTATTCCTTGCCTGCTCCTGCTGCTCAGCTCAGAGATACCTGTCACACAGGTCAGCTCAACATGCTCTGCCTTATTCAGGTGACACTAGTGCAAGGATAATTATTAGTCAGTTAGAGATTTCTTTAGCAGACCAAAAAAGGTACAGCAAAAAAATGCCATATTACCTCGTAAAGTCTTGCAGGCAGAATTAAAACAAAGCCCAGCAAACCTAGGCCCCACAACTCTTAACGTCCAAACCCACAACTCTCAAAGATCAGCTCTGTTACCCTCATGCTCCCACGACAAAAGAACTTCCACTTGCCCGGGGTGATGACTTATATGCTTAACATCACAAATAATGGTGATCTGAACACTCCTGCAAGGGGAACACCTCAGCTGTACATTTAAACATCTACAACCCCACCTCCAGACCTGCACTCAAGCCTGGAGGAGCTTGAGTGCAGCCCCAAGGCTGAAAAGCACTTTCCCAAATGAGGTCGTTTACCTGGGGGTACTGGGGGAAACACCACAACCACACATCAGCCCTGGCCACTGCCAAGGGAAACAGTTTGGACTGTGACCCACACATCCACTGGCTGCTCCTCCTCAGCTTACCCAGGCTGCTGGTCTGGTTGGGGATGACACACTGGACACTGCTCCAAGCCAAATCTTTGCTCCAACTGCAGAAATCTGGGCTGAAAGGACTCCTGCCATCTTAAGAGCCCATTTATATTTCCTAGAGATTCCTGATTAAACCTCTCATCCCCAAAAAAACTGAAAACCAGCTGGGGAGCTACTCAAAAAGCCAATTAGGAAAGGGGCAGCACCTCTCTGGAAACAGATGATATCCTGGATCACGTTCACATCTTGTTTTTTGGGGTTTTTTTTGCGTGGAAAAAGGATGCTTTCCACAGAACTGGTTTTTCATTTTTTTAAGAGTTCTGAGAGAGATTCAAAATGGTTCCAGAAAAACTCAAAGAAATCTTTTGCCAGGTGTGCTGGGATCAAGCTAAAGACTGGGCACCTCTGGGTAGAAAACAGCTCAAGCCAGCCTTCCAGTAATCAGCATCAAAATTTAGAGTTCTGCAGACCATTTGGAGCTCTGGATGAGCAGTTATTTTGCAACACAAAATATGTTGTATCAGAAAGTTTCTGAACAGCTGTAGCTCATCTCTAGTGTTTGGTTCAGACTCATCATTAGACAAGTGAAACCTATTTCAATCTCAACACAATTAACACACTCCTTCATTTTCCTCCTCTCTCTCTCTCATTCAGTTCACACTTGCCTCTGAAGAGGAATGCGTGTTAGATTTAGATCAAACCTGCAGGAAAGTGGCTGAGAAGAAAGTGCCAAAGACTAAGGAAGCATTTTCTTTCCTCAGTTCTTTTGCTGTTGATCTCTTTCTGAAATTTCCAGCCCTATGCTTTGATAGTGTCCTGGTACATGAAAGAGTTTGTAACATAAAATGTTACACTCCATGGAGCATGATGTGATATAGGAGCCAAATGGCCAGATGCTCTTTTCTGAGCTTTTTCCAGTGCTCCCACTTTAAAGAGTGTTTTTAAGGGTTCTCACAAGCTCCAGTCCTGTAGTGCACTGGCAATTTCATGCTAGAGCACCACCATGCTGTGTTCTGATGAAACCATTGTTTTCATGCTAGGTTAAAGTTATCCTCAATTTAATAAAAGGAAAAATAGTGAAGAAAATAAGAAAGAAAAGAGGACAGTATAGTTCAGAGAAATTGCACACAGGTAGGGATTTGGGTTCTGTCCCCAAAACCAGGATCATACATCCCATTAAAAGTACAATTAAGACTATATTGATAATCTGGTCAGAGAAAAACCTGAGTACTCTTAACTTCATCAGAACAGGTCCAGGGCCATGTTTTAGCTGTTTGGCTTTGCTTTACACTGTTTGCACACCCTGTTCTTTCATGTGGGGAAGATCCTTTACAGAGGAAACCCTCTGGTTTGAAATGTGGCTGAGGTCAGGCTGCTGGTTACCCCTGGAATCAGCCTGTCCTCATCTGCTTTCCCAACACCTTCCTGTTTGCTGGCAGCCCTGGATCTGTTTTGGGGCAGGGATCTGACCTCAGAGCTGGGGTCAGAGTCCCTGGGAGTGCTGACAGCTCCCTCCCAGCTGCTAACACAGTAATTGCCCTCTGCAGCCCATGGAATTGGCCACTGCACACTTGGGCCATGGGCAACCAGCACTGGTGACTCTGGGTGGTTTTGGACACTCCAGGGTTCAGCAGGCTGGGATTTAACACCTGCAGGAGCTCCTTCACTTGCCATGAAGTCTCCTTTTCCAGACAGAATACATCACTGCGGCATACAAATGCCAAGCCAAATCTCATTCTGCCCGAATCTGTGCAACTCCAGTGGAATTAGGAGATGCTGAACCCCTGGATGTGCTGAGGGCCTGGCTCATCACTTATGCACATCACCACAGAACCAACTGCTCCAATCCCTGCTCTGAAGAGGGGAGGGAGCTGTGAGTTAATGTAATCCCGGCACCACGACTTCAATCCTGTCCTGATTTCCTAATGCTTGCCTCAACAAGCTTAGCATTCTTTTACCTTAGGAAATACCTATAAAACTGCTAAATTAAACTGGAGATGGAGAAAGGGGACACCTTTACTTATACACTTTATCTGGACGGTGAGACCTGGGAGATTTATCACTGAGATCTTTGCAGCCTAAGCACTGGGGCAACTTCCAATAACAGCAGATTACATCACTTACTGGGATTTTGCTTAGGCAGTGTAGAACTGCTCAGAAACATTTTAATAGCATTTAACTTCATGCTGAAAATGCTGATTTATTGCACTCCAGTGTGAATAGGCATGTCTAAGGAGGGAGCACACTACTTTTTCAGATGTCAGCAGCTGTGGGGTTTTGTTAACATCATTTAAGTGATTAAACGTCTTTGAACTAAAAGGCTTTAGGACTTTTAAGTCAAAACTGAATTAATTTATACTAAAAATTACAACTTGGGAAAGATCAAAATAAAAATGAAGTATTTTCAGATTCACCATAATAAGACACTTTGATTAACCTCTATTTTAGTACAAATTTCACTTGTATTTTACCACAGCATGTGTGAAAAAATGCTGGAATTTTGAGTAACTCACCAGAACTGACTTTCTATTTAGCTCTAAGACTAGGGACCTGGCCTCATGAATCACACAGAGCAAAAAGCATTGTCCAGAATTCAGAATTCAAGTTTGCTATACATAAACCTTGTGACATTTTTATTTCAGCATACCAGTCTGGAATCTGCATTTAAAACACTGACTGCTCAAAGGAATCTAAATCTCTTTAGCTAAAGGTAATAAAATGAGGTCAAAAATTCACTACTCAACAATCTACCATTAGCATTTCTGCTCAGAAAAAAAATGTAGTTCATCTATTTTTAAAGAAAGTAAAAGCAGGGCATATAACATAAGTTTGGAAAGTATAATGATTTGCTTGTGTAAGGAAGCCCTTCAGGTAATGAGCTTCATTTCCTCATAAAAAGATTTTGGTGCATCTGCATAATGATTTTTTTACAGTACACACAGTACTTGTGTAAGCCAGAGGTGGGATTGCATTTCTGTTCACATAATCCATGGTTTCAGCTTGGCCTCCATCACCAACTACATCACAACACCAGAGAGCACACAGGGTCTGAGCTGGATCCTGGCTGGGGGGTCAGCTCTTTTTAATCCTGAGGAACTCTGTGTTCCCAGAGACATCCCACTGACAGTGGCCATAAAACTGGCTAAAGTCCCCTGCTGATGCTGACGCAGTGCTACTGAGAATAAAGCAGTCTGATGCTGGCCATAAAAGAAAAGGAGTTTTACTTGCAGTTATCAATGTGGCAACATATTTTTTTAATTTAATTTGTTTGGATTCTTAATGGTGGAATCAGAACTTAATTTCAGCTAGAGCACCCTTTAAAATAAATGCTTGATCTCTTCCCACTCACCATTACAGATGATGGGCAGAAAGTAAAAAGAACAGCAATTTATTCACCTTATCACTGGAGCACCAGAGGAAGCAAGGCATCCTTAGTGCAATGATTAATGACTCACTATAAAAAGATGCATCATAAACTGCTTGTATTAGGTTAAATCATAAACTAGGCTTTTAATGTTTATATGATCCCCTTCTAAATAACTAAGTGTGTCTGTGGCTCCCACCAGGAATGGAACTCACACCACACTTGCAAAGCAGGCAGTTCCTTACAGGGTCATAATTTGGGACCCTCACTTGAAGGGATCCCTGTCTTCCTCCACATTCAAGCACTGCTTGAGTTTCTCTTCCTATTGGGATGTCTCTCTATACTACAGATCAGAGAGACCATTGATGTTCAGGAGCAGCAGAGATATCTACCCTGAATTTAGAGTGCCTTCTTCAGCCTGTGCTCATGAAGGGCAACTCATCCACAGAGGAGTCAGCCAAGACTGGATGCTGTAATTTCCTGTGTTTAGGTGCTAATAATAACTCCCATCAGCTTCAGCAGCTGGTTGGAGAACAGTGAGAGAATAGCACCATTTGTCCCAACAGAATTCCCCCCCTCTATCCACCTTGTGATGAAACTGTCACCTTTAAAAAATACAGTACAAGGTGACATTATGTAAGTGTCCATCTATTTCCTTACTATCCCAAGCCTGCAAATGTGCCCATCTCCCTTTTATTTCCCAGAACAGCAGGTGCTTTTTCTCAATCAAATCAGAATCTCCCTCTCTTGGCAAACAGACATTGGCTTCAGTGTAAAGTCACCTCATCAGGAAAATGTTGCAGCTCTAACCACTGTAAAGTTTACTCAAAAAATAATAAGAGTTTAAAAAAGAGCTGCAGAGCCCTAAATATTTTCAGTAGGCATAGTAGGCAGCCCCAGTCTGTTGCTGCACTGCTTATTCAGTACAAGAAATCACTTAAGTTAATAATTTAAATATTTCCATCTATGGAATTTAGAAAAGGGTAAAGCCAACCCAAGATTGTGATAATAAACAATAGATTTCATGGGAATTAGCTGGGTTATCAAACAGTATCCTCCCAAATCAGCTCATTAGTTTCACTGAGTTTCCCTATTCACTTTCTTAAAACAATTTAAACAAGAATTCACTACATGCAATGTAATCTATTTCAGACACTCCAAGCTTAATTCCTTTCCTCTTAGCAGTAACAGGATAATAGTTTGCAAAAAAGTTAGAAAAGGATTATTGTAACAGCTGTTTCAAATAGGGACTGTTTTCAGCCAAGCATGTGCCACCACTTCCCCTACATTTTATTATTTATTAATATATAATAATTTTTGTTCTTTACTTATTCATTCATTTATTCCTTCCTTTTTCTGTCTTTCATTGCTTCACACAAGCAGTCATACATGGTCAACAGCATCCCTCTGGGATGCACCAAATACCCCTGCATGGGTCACTGCACCAAGCCTTAGGAAAGAAGTGATTTTTTTTGCTATTTACTTGGAGGTTCTGGAGTTAAAAAACCCAACTTGGTAAATTCACAGTGGTTTTATAAATAGCCTAGAGAGAAGGGAGAAGGTTCCTGTGCATTTTCACGCTGTTAGTTTCTGACAGCTCTGAAAGACACACAGGAGGGGATCACACATAGGATTTGCAAATTAGGAGGCAGACATTGGGTATTACTTACCATGATGGATCCAGGCTGGAAATACAGAAACAGACCTGTGCTTTGGACACACAGCTTATTCCACAACAAACTCATACTCTTGTGCTTTCATAAAACCTTTTCCAAACAGCAGGGTTAGCTTTTCTTATAGGGAAAAAAACCCAACCAAAACCCAACCAAAATAAAACCCAAAGACAGAGAGGCAGTTTCTAGATCCAAGGTTTCTGCAGGCTTTTAACAGGCTCCCTATCCCTGAAAATCCATCCTCACTCATCTCAAACCCTTGTCTCTTCAAGAAAGTGCCATTTCATAATCCTATTAAAACCTTTGCCTCTGTTTACCAGGAGCCTTAATCGTACTCAGCAAGCTCTCCTGGTCTAAGGAAGAGCGACAGCTTTCAGATTTCTTAGGAGGCTTATTCATCAACCACGCCAGAGTTTTGCCAGAGTGTTCAATCTATTCTGGGAGCAGCCATGTGGAAAAAGTTTCAAACAGCTCAAAGCCCTGCACAATGATAAAGGAAAGCTCACACAATCCTGGTAATAGCCTGACCCTCTTAAGGAAAATTGGATGATTTGTGGTAGCAGTTTTTCTGTCCCCTCTGTGAATTCTGAACCTTCAAGTATAAGCAGTGTATTCACACAGTCCCATTACAAACCCCATCCCTCTTGCAGTGCTGGAATAACAAATACACATCCATATGTGAAAATAAACTCTTGCTGCAGTGACCTTCCTCCTCAGTCCAATGGAGTGAAGGAGTTTGTAGCCATTTTAGGGAAAAAAAAAAAAGAGCCACATAAAGAATGGACTAATTTGATGTTCAATGTTTCACCATGAGCTGAATATATGCTTTAATGAGCACATTACATGCACCAGGGACATGTTACTGGGAAGCAGGGGATAAAGAGTAAAGGGAAAATAATTAAACAGTCAGCTTTATAATGAGGAAACTCTATTCATGCAACATTAGGTGGCCTAATTTCCAAACCCTAAGCAAAGACATGTTCCTTGGGCTTCAAGAGGACTTGCTGACAAGCATCACCTTGAAAACAAGGGCAAGGGATCACAGGTATCAAACCTTCTTTAGGTCCAGGCCACAGGGACTGATGCTGTTCCAAAGTCATCTGTCCACACTTCACACTGACCTGTCCAACAGGATAGAATACTTGCACCCTGTAGTTCTCATTCTATAAGGAGAATCCTTAGAGTTGTAAAATATCCCAGCATTCATAATGTGTGTATGATGAACATTACAACCGACTTCTACCAGCCTGGCCTTAGTTTTCTGTGGGTATTGCATCTGTTAGACCACAAATGTACAACCTCAGCTAAGGGCAATGAGCACGTGGAGACTTAGAGTGGCTGTTTGCACAAGGAAAGACACTGGGAAAGGGGAAAACCTTTCTCATTGGGTTCAGACACTGAGAGGATGAACCAATAAAGCATATTCCTGACTGTTATCAGTTCTCTCAAGGCATGTAACACCAGGAACATTCATTTACTGTCACTTCCAGCTAGTGTTCCAGCAAATGCCCATCGGTCAGACAGCAACTCTGCTGGGCCACGAGCTCCCCAGCACTCTTTGCACACAGACACTGCACAAGGTCTCTTCTTTGTTACTCACTCTCATGCCTAATTCGATGTTTTCTCCTCCATAGACCTCCATGCCAGGGTCAAGCAGGCCAATCTCACCAAAATATTCTCGGTCCACCACAAAAGAGCATCCGATCATGGCTGGTGTCCTGCATGGAGAGATTCAAGCAAAAAATTAAGCCATTGATGAGCTAATACAGACTCCACCTCACAACAAATTCACACAGATTAAACAGTTCTTAAAGTTTACATTCTAAATTTACTTATTAGCATTTACTTATCACATGGCACTTCATGCATGCAAGAAATTCCAGTACTTCTCTATCTGGTGCTGTAATTTCTGAAGACTTTCTGTTGAACCATTCTCTAGTTAGAAGTGGTCTCAGAGCTCTACAAAAACCACACAGGGTCCTGGATACTCCTGGCTGGGCAGTTCCATCCTCTGTTGATGCATATATTTACACACCAGGATCTTTGCATTTATAAATTCAAGATATTTGATAAAATGCATCTTCCTGATTATATTTCCCAGAGCCAAGCCTGGAAACAGATCTGCATAAAAAAGCTGAGAGCTCTCCTGTACACAGAATGAGATATATCCTACATACATCTTGATTTCACATCCTGTACCACTGAAAAGCATATCTTAGACTAACAAGGAATAAATTTGGTCTAGGAACTAAAATAAAAGAAGGACACAACTAAGGTAAGGAAATTCAGTACCTCTGAAATAAAATAATAATTTGTAGGGAATAGTTCAGGTATATTTTTTAAGTTTTACCCATGATAAAAGAGGGAAGGAGACAGGGGGAGGAAACACACACCACTTTCTTCATTTTGTGTATTTAATGCTAAACACAGGCTTCACTGGATCAAGGCATCACTGCTTTGCAAAACTGAGATGCTAGTTTGGGCTCAGACTCCTCCTTTCCAGCCCTGCCTCCCCCACAAAAATCCTCAGGAGGCAGCTCCTTACAGCAGTAGGATGCTCCCATGAGGACGTCTCCTCCCTTTCTAATGAGGAATGGTACTGCCAGGCATTGCAGACCCCTCTCAGGTGCTGGAATCTCTCTCTCTGGGGGATGGATTTCTGCAGCTGTAGGCTCTGTCCATTAAAACACTGAGTTGTTAATTGAATGGGGGTGGGAAATACATTTTAGATGCAACTAAATAATCATCACTCACAAACAAATGCCACTGAGGACTGTCTTTGCAACTCCCTCTCTCCCTTCTAGGGTTTATTTCTTCTCATTATATATATTCACATAAAGACTTCCCAAGCCTTCACAGCTTTTTCAGAAAAAAAAAAAATGTTTTCAGGAGTGAGCAACAACAGCAGAACAATGACAGAAGGAACCACATGCAGCTTTTATAATTTTATACTGGACTATGGTGTCACACTGACATATTGCAAAAACTTTTCAAAAAATGTGCTTGAAAAAAGCTCAAGGCCCTCACTTGGTATTAGAACTGGGCTTTTCCACTACCTGAAATACTCCAGTACATTCACCACTTTTAGTGGAGTGCAGCAGATTTATCTTGAAAGCTAGAAATGGCCACAGGAGCAAAAGCATCTGTGTTAGCACCTCTTACCCACTGCTCACTGCCCAAGGGGCCGCACAGGAGAAGGTGAGTGCTCCCAGCACTTCCCAGCTTCAGAGCACAGCCTATTAACCTGCTTTATATAAAACATATACAAACCTTTTTCTTTAACCATGCACTCTCTAGTAAAACAGAGACACTTCTAGAAGGAGAAAACAATTAGAAGTGTACTATTTTTTACCAACACCTCAAAGGTGTTGTGAAACTTAATTGATCTGTGGAATATTCTTTGACACAATGGAGGATGTTATAAACATTAATTATAATCACCAGCAGCACTCAAAGGATAATGTGGGAAACATAGCAAAATAGCTTTTGCAGCTAAAAGCTTAAAATGCAGCCTAGAATTGTATTGATTCTGCACTGGAGAAAGATACAGCATAGTCACTTTGGGGGAATTACCTGATAGCACTGCTGCAGAAAGGGAGACATGAGAGAAACCTTGCTCTGGGCAATGCCCTGGGAAAGGGAGGAAGCACAGAGAGGTTTCTGGTGGTGAACTCTCCCTCCCTCCCTGCCAGTGGCAGCAGGAACAGAGCCCTGTGTGGGGAGGGCAGTGCCTGCCTCGGGATGGGGCACAGGGAACAGAGGGCACGCTGGCCAGGGAGGAAAGGCATTTGCTGCAGGGCTGAGTCAGGACTATTTTGTGTCAGTGAGATCAGCACAGCTCTGTTGGTAAAATTCCAGCAGATGCTGACACCCATTCCTCCAGCCAGGTGCATCTCTCTCCTTCCCCTTACTGAAGGGAGATGCCTGGGGGCTTCATCAAGAGCCAGTGAAGGAGAAAGGGATGGGGACTAAGCTGCATGTGATACAGTCAGTCTTCCTCTGCCTTATGCATCTTTCTCTCCTGCCTTAAGGTCAGCATATATTTATATATATTTATTTATATAGATATATTTATATATACATATGTGCACAATGCCATCAGGTCACATTTGAAACAGTTTCCTGAGCAGCCAACTGCAATTTCTAGGAAAACTGACAAATCCTCACAAGAAATACATAAATTCAAACACAAACAGAACCATAAATAAATATATAAGTGTAAATGTATATATACAGGCATAAGGAGAGAGACAAGGAGTTTCAAATGACACATCACACATTGTATCTCTGAGTGTTCCACCTCTCCCAGCAGGATGTTTCTTTGATTCAGGTTCTTCAGCAGCACCTCAGCCCTGGTCTGACATGTAAGTGGGGAAACCTGCATGGTACCTGCATAAGTATTTCTGGTTTTGTTACAAGTCATATCTTCTGCAAGAAAGACTCACACCAGGCCCTGAGAACAGAACTCAAGGCCAGATTTGCTGCTCAGGAGATATAGGGAAAAGAAATGACAAGATGACAAGCTAATGCTCATCTAGAAAGGCAGAGCACAAACGGATGTAGAATAATTCTCTGATGCCCTGTGGAAGTAAATTTCTTGGCACAGGCAGGACACCCATCAGAACCTGGGCAAATAAAAGTGAAACTGCTCGGTTACAGGCTCCTGTGAACCAGAAACTGAAAAGATGGCTATAAGCAGTCAATAAACACTCACCAGTTTTATTATTACTTGGCAGCATGGTTTATCATAAAAGACTTTACCTCCTAAGCTCAGGTACACAGGTGGATTTCCTCCCAGAGCAGTGAGGGCCCAGATTGGCTTCATCAGTATTGTTACTGCAGACCAGCACGGGGCCTGACTTGCACGTGAGATGGGCACACACACCCCCAGATAGAGGAAGCAGCACAAAACACTTCACTGGGGGCACATCAAACTCTAATTTATGTCCATGAGCAAGGCCCTGGCACTTTCTGGAGCGGCTGATGCAGTGCATGTACACACACATCCCTACTGGTACCAAGCTATGGCATATTAAAGCAGTAAGTGAGAACATATGCAACAATGAAATGCACCACTGCTGCTAAAGGAAGATAAAATGGAAAGCTGTGCAGTGCTTGGCTGGGTGAGGCTGACTAATGACTCTAATGTTGGTGGCTGCTGATCAAGAAATCAAATGCAGAGCAGTCCATCATCATGATCACGGCAGGTGAGGGAGGATGAGTCAGAGCCAGAGCTCAGAATACCAGAAACCTTCCTTGCTGTTCCAAAACGCAGAAAAAAAAATACAGCATGCATTAAAAAACCCAGCTTGTTTCAATGCATAGTCAAATTCATTAGAAGCCCTCTGAAATAGGATCCTTTGTTACACAGTTTGCTGCCAGATGATAAGGACGTTTTGGGGCAGCGTGCTCGCAGGAACACAAATGGAAAATGACGTGATGGACAGAGCGTGTCAAAATAACAATCCTCATTTAAATCTTCACATTACAGACATCTTACATCTCAAATGTCAAACATGTAAAATGGATTGCCTGCAGAAGCCAACTCAGGCAACATCAATTGTTCTGAAGTTCAGAGTATTAACGTGGGGGGAAAAAAAGAACCGACTTTAAAGTGCATCAGAAATCTTTACAAAATCTGACGCTTTGTTCTTGCTATTTCTTTACCTTTGTTAGCACTTCAAGGCCATGTCCCCTTTATCCCTTAGCTCACAACAGCTGATGTGACATTTTATGGTGCACACTTGACATGACTGCCCATGAATGACCCCCTGGTGTGAGGGACAGATCCTGCTCTATCCCTGCAAGGCTGAGTAGAATCACACCACTGTCAGTGTGCAAGAAACTGGAGGATAAGGCTTCAAATAGAAAAATTCTTAGGAAAAAAGCACATCTGCTGTGTAGTCCCAGAAGAAAACAGGAATTGGACTCTGCTTTCCAAATGCCTCACACAATTCTGCACATGGATGATATTTATTCACACAGTGCAAACATGAGAAATGCCAGGGTTCTGATACTCACTGATACCAGGGTACACATGTTCTTTAATGCTGAAAATCTCTAATCCCTTTGGAGATCTGGCAGGAAGTATTCAGCTACACCAACCACAAAACCAGTCACAGGGTTATTTGTTACCAGCCTTTTCTTTCACCAGACACAGAGAGGCACAAACCAAACCCACTGCTTGCTGGAGAGTGCAACACTAAGCCTTAAGAGGGACAGTGGTAGCAAGGACTAAATGAACTTGCAGTTTTCATGCTGATGAGCAGCTTTGCAAACTTATGAATGCACTGGACAGACACATGGATTCAAACACCATCAAAGTGCACCCCTTTCTGTGTCTTGCAAAGTGGACTGAAGTGCAAAGGAATCATGGTTGCAATATGTGTTTTGGAAAGCTGGTTACAAAACCAAAACCTGTACCAAACCAAGAGTCACAGCTGAGATTTTTTAAAAACTTTGCTCACTAGCCTGACTTTGCCTTCCTTTTGAAAACACACTTTAAATATTCCACACCTACTACGTTCCCACCATGAGTGCTTTCAAATCTCAATCCTAAGGGCAGGCTTCCTGATTGTTTTCATCAGTAACACACAGTCACTCTTTCCATTACCATAATTACACTGGCATATCACTTAAAAGCCACAAAATCACTTTATATTTCCACAGGCAGGAACAACACAACATCCAAATGCTTTAGCAAATCCATCCAGGTGCTACAGCTTCAGAGGCCCATCAGCATGCAGTGCCGTGTGGCCAGAAAGTGGATGCTTCGCTCTCCTAAATCCCTGCCATCAAAGAACTTGTGCCCAGGGAGGCACAGAAGTGTTCATGGTTCCATGTGCATGTCTCTGCATTTTAGGGCATGGAATTGTTAATTTGCAGAAGAGATGCTTAGGCAGTCGCAGTATGTCAGTGCTCCTGACATTTGCCAGCAAGGGTTGAGTGTTCTCCTCTTTCTGCTGCTTGTCTCATCTGTCTCTGGGCAGTTTATGCACTCTTGAATTGGAGGGTTTCTTCATTCGGGTTCAGAATAAAACGCTGCTCTTGGGAGCCAGCTACTCATGTGCATCAGATTTTAACACAGCTCAGTGCTTGAGTTTGGATTTGTTCACTTCTGTGCCAGTCCAGCTCAGTGCCAGCACGACACCAGCAAGAGCCTGAACGTAAATCTGAGGGAAGTCCATGGTAAATCAGGCCCTTTACTGCTGAGGTTTAACCTCTTAGCTCAGTCTTATCTGTTATGTGATCATTGTCTCCAGAACAGAAGATACTGAAATACTGGAGCAATCCATGAGAAAATTACTACAATGATTTCACATATAAATTGTGAGTCATGAAGTGTGCAAAACCCTTCAGGAGTAAAAGCTCTGGATGATTAATTTTCCTTTATCAATAAGCTTTCTCAGGACTGAGTGAAACAGGTATAAAACATCTGCACTTTTAAAACAATGTGAGGTGAGCAGGGCATGTTATCCAGGAAAACTGATTTCCTAAGTAATTACTTTCCTGCTTATTGAGGTTTCAAGCCAAGCAAAAGGTCAGTGATGATGGACTGTGCTGTCCTGTAGTAAATAAGGTTAATATTACTGAATAGCTCTGTTTTGCAGTCACAGGGCATGAGAATGAGCCTGAGTACAATTTGCAACACTTGCTCAAATACAGATTAAAATATTACTCTGCATGAGGGAAGGATGCTGTGAGGGGATCCCATCCCTCTGATCACTCAGAAATGTGATCAGTGTGTCAGTGTCTTTTCACGTCCAAAAGACCATAGGCATTTTTTCAGGTGGGTATGTTGTTTGAAATGCCTGGATCAACTTTTCAGGATCCCTTGAGCTTTGCACTGGAAGGGAAGAACTTCAGCTCCTCTGCCAGAGCCCACACTGGGACAATACAATAGAGCCTTAGCTTACTTTAAAATGAAGCTGATACACATGAAAATGAAGATGACTTTAAGCTGGTAATTTGTGTCCTTCTCAAGAAGTCTTAAAAATAAGAGCATCCTGAAGTGCATACTTAGGCTTAAAATTTTTTAGCATTTATTTCTAGAGTTGGTAACAACAGTACCCTTAACGCAGCACAATATGTCCCAGAGGAGCTGTTAGAAAAGCATCTGCACTGGAGATGAAAGGCTAGGAGTTGTGAATTTTCAAATGGAGAGGAGAGAAAGCCCTTTTCACATCAGTTCCAGTTTTCCCACTGTAACAATTCTCAGAAACACCTTCACAATTCCTGTAACAGCATTTTCTCAGAAAATTCCATTTGTGTAATGCAAAATGTTCTCTTACAGGGAAAAGTAAATTGACACACTGACTACACAGTCTGGTGTGGGTTCATTTTAAAATTCAACCAGTAGGAAAACTCCGAAAAAAAAGAAACTAAAAAAAAAGAGCAACTCTCAAACACAGCTCCTAGTGCTGCTCCTGGGAAGCTCTAGTTTGGATTGATGACCAAGACTGCTGCCCACAGAACAGGAGTGAAACCAGCCTCTTTGTAATCACACTCACAATACCTTTGTTTCTCATACACACAATGGGCCAGAGTCCACTGGAAAATAAAATGTTAGATGAAAAGGATCCTACTAAGAGTCAGAAAATGTGCTTGAAGCACACACTCAGAGCCAGAGTACTTGTGTGCATTGTGGGGCAGCTCTGAAAGGCAGCACACACGTCCGCAGCTTTTGTAGAGCCATCAGTTTTCTCCAGTCTCATTTTGTTATTCCTGCACAAAGCCTGCAGCCTCATTCACCTAAATTCCCCCTCGGCAGACAGCCGAGACAGAAACACCGCTCAGCCCAAAGTGACAGCGCAGGGGAGATTTACCTGATGGGAGCTGACTCATCCCCTTTATCGAGCCAGTCCTGTGGTGGGATTATGTACATGCACCAGAGCCCCCAGTTGTAGCCGTGGGCTGCGTTGGCATACTGCTGCACTTCGAAAGTGTTGTACTTGATATTGTCAATGGCAGGCAGGATGATCCGCTTGCGATCCTCCTTGATCCGGGTGAGCGCAGGTTCCACCCTGAGAGCAATGGAAACAGCACAATGTTTTACAGCCATCCACTAATCCCGGGTCCTGCTTTGCAGGCTGGTAAAATGAGGTTCTCTAATCCTGTGAGCATCGGCCCAGTGAGATGGAAAGCCCAGAGCACGGCATGGAGGGACAGGGTATGGATCGCAGCCACTTGCTGTGGGACTGCAGCTGCTGTGGGATGCTGCACACAGCGCCTGCACATGAATTGTCACCTCTGTGAAGCTGTGCCAGAGCCTAACAACACACATTTTAACCAAACACTTATTCTGAGGCCTGGAGACTGTTAATTCGTTTCACAATGGACAAATATTGAGAGATACCATCACCAGCAGCAGTGAAATGGTCTCCTACTGGCTACACCACCAGGATTCCTGGTAGCAATTAAATGCTGGCTAACATGGCCTGAAGAACTAAACACACACTAGGGGCTGCAAGAATCTGAAGGTTACTTAAAGGTTTTAATCCTGTTTCCCAAGACTGACCCCATCACATCCAGTTTGAATGACAAATGTGGCTGCATTATGCCTTCTAAAACCTCTTTGGTGATGAGAAGATTTCAGGTGCCAGATGGTGCAAAAGCAGTGAACTGCAGGAAATGTTCCATCATTTCAAAAGGCTTTAAAACATCAATGTGCTTTCCACAGAAGCTACATCCCAAAAGGAAACTAAAAAGCTTCAATGCAAACACTCATTTCTGACCAAGGCAGTCTGAGTTTGCTATGAATTTACAGAGAAACTGATCCAAAGAGGTAGCAGACTTACATAAGGGTGGAAATCATTCCTCAAAGCAGTATTAGAAAGAGCCACTGGTTCACTCCTTTTTAAGTGTGTTTCCCCTTGAAATGTGCTTTGAAGATTTTGCAGAGCTCTCACATGGATCTTTAAGGGAATGGTGGTTTGCTGCGACTCATAGAGGTTAGGAGGATTTGAACATTGATCTTTTCTCACTTTTCTTGTGCTGTTGGTCAGCTGAAGGCAATTGCTCCTTTGTGGCTTCAAGTTTGTTACCTCATACTTTGTTTGTTATATTCAGTTTTTTACCACGAATTTTCTTGTGTAGGCCAACAGAAGATACTGTACATGGTTCAAACTCTCAATTCATATGGGTTTTAGGCCACATTTGTGCACCCCCAGAGAGCCAGTGTGACCTACCAGATCTGGACAAGCCACTTCCACTATTAGTATGAGATTATATCTATGAGGTTAAGTGTTTTAAAAAACAATGGTTAGGTAGCAGAAAAACTCTTGCAAATCCAACAAAGCAGGGCCAAATGCAGAAAAGCTGAATCTGCTGTGTTCTTTCCATCACGTTATCTCTGCTGATCAGCAGAAGAAGAAAATACAGAACAATGGACAAATCAGCCAGACACCCTCTGCTATCACTAATCTGGTGACTCCATGCACAAACACAGTAGCCCTTGGGCATAAAGCTCTCCTATTCCCTTCTAGACTCTGAAACAAAAGATTTCAAAACATCAGACAGCAGGTACAGGTGGCATTAATTGTTTGCCTGACTCCCATGGCATGAACAAATTTACTGTGTTTGGGTCTGATTTTCAGATCTGCCCTGCAAAGCAGGAAAGCTGCCTGCATGCCTTCTGAAGCAGAAATCTCTAAATGGGTTTCCTTTGTAAGAATCAAACTCTGTCATTCACTACTGTCTGATTCTGGAAACAGGTCTTTGCCAGACAAGGAAAGACTGGGAGTTTTCCAAACTGCTTTTATCTCTCTTGGTGGGAATTCTTTGGTCCTCAAGCCCTCAATTAATGGCATGTTTATGTTGATACAAAGCAAGACTGTTTAACCATCATACTCAAAACTATCCTGGATGTTCCATGTCCCTTCTACAGTTCCTCCTGGGGTGCTTATTTTTCAAGTATTTTACTTTGTAGGGTAGATCGGGATTGTGTAATGGAAAAGCTGAAAGAAGATAGGGAATTCTTCTCCCTTAATGTCAGATACCTGCAATGGACCCCCCACATGCATGGTAATTGCCTCAAACTTTCATTCTCAGCAGAGAGAGGCAGAGGCTGGCACTTTTATAGTCAGATGCTTCTCATAATAATGTAGACACTGAAACTGGGTGAGATGAATAATGTTCCAGAGAAGCCTATTTTGAATATAAAGAGAATTTAGGCTGCTACTTTGCAAGACTTCTTAAAATTGGACTGCTGAAGTGTATCCCAAATAATGGTCAGAGAAATAATTTGAAGAAAATATTCAACAGTCACACTGGTTTTCAGCCCTTAATCATATTTGTGATTGTGTTAATCCAATACTTGAGTCTTGGAAATGCTAACCTGGGTCCTCATTTTCTTCTCTACAAGAACAATAATCCATTCCCAGCTCTGGTGCTGCTGTCACACAAGCTATCACCAAACTACTCCTGTCACTCTACACCTGAGGAATTTCTGTTTTCCCATTTGTGTGGCTCACATTTATTACCACCTGACATGGTGCTTTGCATCTGAATGGCACAACGGGGGATCTCTGGAGTGTAATCCAACAGCTGGGGTCAAATTACATGATGAAATTCCATTTGTCTCTATCTATCCATTAATGTGAAGTCACAGATTCTGAACTTTCATGAAATCTGAGGCATCTGTAAGCTGTCCTTATGATGGAAATTCTGTTTAAGTCCCCTGCACTTAAAAAATGTAAATATTTAAGATATTACTGCTTCAACAAGAGTTGATTTCTGACAGATGAAGTCAAGTGCCATGCCAAGGGTATGGAGTCAATTGGTATGAAAGCAACTGCTATAACTTCATCTTCTAAACCTCCCATCTCACCCATGGAAGTGATTTCCTAGCTCTCTTGGTATCCAGATGTGCGGAAATCACATCCCTGCATATATTAGGAACAGGAAATGTTCAGTATGTGGACAGACTGCACAGCTACCTAACTTCCAAAATATTTTCACACCCACAAGTAAGAAAGTAGGCTTGGAATCACAGGTGGAAAGAGAAAATCCAGGACAGAGCTGCTCTCTTAGCAAAACTGCAGAATGGAGAGCCTTTTAATTAAACATTGCATACCTGAGAGATTTCACAGCCTCTCCTGCCCTGTAAAAGACAGCAGAGAGAGCAATGGGGTATTCAGAGGCTCAGCCCAAGCTCGTCTCTGTGAGATCTGCATGAACACTCAAATCCCAGATCCTGCCAGTGCCCTCCCACTGCCAACACTGCCTGTGGGCTGTTTTTCTGCCTGCCAAGATCCCCAGGTAATGGCCAATAAAGAAGGACTATGAGTCTGAACAGGACTGAGAAATGCACTGTTTGCATTGCTTATCCTGAGTAATCCATGGAATATGAGGGGGTTTCATTGCTATTCCTGGCTGGCAAAGCCCAGCCTCAGAGTTGCTCTATAAGGCTGAGCTGAGCTGCACATTCATCAAATCCTTTGTTAACTTTCCTGGTCACTCTGGCTTTATGTAATTGCTTCAGATTTTCAAAAGAATTATGATTAAATCTTTCCAAGTAATTTCTAGTATTTTTTCCTATTTTCAAACTGCTACATTATTGCGTAGATTTACCCATCCTCTTTATAGACATCAGCATTCTTTCCATGGCTTTTTTTTTCCACTTTGTCGTTTTTTGTCTGCTGTCCATCTGCAGAAGTCAGGTGCTTCTGGCAGCTCACAGGACTGAAAGGATAAGAGGGGAAAAGGTTGCTGACATCCAAGTATGTCCAACACACTGAGCTGATGAGCTGCAATATGTGCTTGGAGTATTTCCTTTCCTCATGCCCACTGCTGGCAGTGAGGCAGGATTCAGCCCTGCCTGACTAGGTGCAGAAGCCAGATGTGAATTTTGAGATCCATCTCCATTTCTCACAGGTGCAAAAATATGAGGTTCCTAGTTTGCATCTGAGTCAAGGTACTTTATGGGCAAAGAGCAGCATGCATTGTAAACAAGTTATTTATTGAAGCAAGAGGGAAAGTTCTCCCAGGCATATTCATAGACATGATGGATTTCAGTAAACTAAATATAATCAAAAGATTCTGCTTTAGAGGTGGTGCTTCACATCATCCAAGTGGGTTTTTTTTCCACTTAATAAAAACCAAGCAGACAATTTGGACTGGAATTTGAGTGACATATGAAGATCCTCTCCCTTCCATCCTCTCTAAAACTACATATTTGTCAGTGTCCTCCTCTCTCTCTGAATAGACTGCTGGTGAACAGATAAAATCAGAAGAGAAAGGACAATAAATTAAATTCTCTTATAGACTCCACTAGGCTAAAGGGTACTTTCACTTCAATTTTATTCACTTTGATTTGTCCAAGTCTGTTGAGCACATCACTAAACAGCACATGCGTTCAGTGCCTTTGCCTACCAGTGGAAAGATTTCTTCATTAACAGTGGATTTTCCAAGGTGTTGAGCATCCATGATGACTTTATTTAGAGTTCCAGCAACGCTGGTTCTGTGGATTCAAAGAGTAAATGCTCCCAAGATAAACACTGGAGGTAGGAGAAGAGTTAGAAGGCAGAATTTAAGCCAGAGTACAGAGTAAACCTGTAAGAAGATTGAGAGCAAAGGCAGGGGCCATACTGTGATCACACAGGCCTCTCTAATCCCATTGTAACTCTCTCTCTGAACATATATGCATTCTGTGTTTAACACTGGCTTGATTCAGAGCAGCTCAAACCCCACGGGAGACCACAGCAAACAAAAACCCTGTGTTGTCTTACATCAGATTGCTGGAGGATTCATGCCAAAGGGAAAGGCTGATTTTTCACAATGCTGAAAAAACCAGCTTCTTCAGATAAAAAACAGATAAAAAGAAGTTAATAATGAGCTCCTCAGTGCACATGATTATATAATTCACCTTTTTAAATATGTAAAAACACCTGCTGACTTCAAGCAGACTTTTAAAAAGGCACAACATCAGAATAAATGAACCCAATCCAAGGGAATCCACATGCATGCCTCAGGCCAGATCCTCTGCTGGCCAACTCTGCCACTTCAATGGCCTTCACAACTTCAGGGATGCTTTGCTAACATGCAACATCTGAGAAGCAAATCTTGCCTTCCAGTTCTTAATTAGAATGACTGTACAAGGCATTTGTCAATAAATCCCTCCCTGCAGTCCAAATGTCACTTTTTCTAAATTTGTTCAAATTAAATCCTTTCCGAAATGACAGGAATTGCACTGGGAAATGTCTCTCCAATTGTGCCCTATCCCAGGTGGGTACTCAAATACCCTGATCTCTGGGTTCTTTTGAGATAAACCTGCCTCTTTTTTTTTTCTTCTCCACCATCACTACATTACTTTTTACTCCAATAAAAAATGAAGAACTAACATCAAAAAAATTCCAACATTCTTCTTCCTGCTTTCACAAATCAGAATTTCCTCTTTTTGCAAGCAGTTAGGGAAGAGTCCTTATAAGACATAAATGAAAGACAACATGGTCTCATCTGCTAAATTTTATGGCTCAGTGGGCTTAACACTGCATTTTGCTCTGGCTCTACCACTGTCAGGTACCATGAAGTATAAACTTAACAGAGAAATGTAAGAAAAAAGAAAGCTGCGTAAACTGAAAGCTTATTTTGCATGATTTTACATGCTACCTCACATTTCACTGACAATATACATTTATCAGATGCAGACAAGCAGATCTACTGACATACATAATTCTTCACTGAGGCCATCCGCGGAATATTTAATGCAGAATGCCTTTCCTGTAAATAAGTGTTCAGAGAGCTAAATAAGAAATAAATTTCATTCTCCCTTCCTCGGTCTCAAATAGAAGAGAGAACTTCCCCATCTGTCCTGCCTGACATCTCTATCAGCATTGCTGTGTGCCCAGGGAAGTTTCAGACCCACAGTCCCCAGCTGGAACACAGGGAATGCGGCACCAGTATCTGCTGGAGAGCTGAAGATCAGCTCTTTGGTGCCAAACCTCAATGGCTCTTTTCTGCACCACTGAAAAGCAACGAAGATGCTTCAGTGAACACTCCAGGTTGTTGAGGTAGACGAATAGTTGAAGCTGTTTTTCTGGTACATCCTCTGCGTGTAGGCTGGCACCATCCCATGGATCCCAAAGCCCCACATGGCTTCTGTTGCACACTCCACTCAGATTATATTGGTTCACTTTTGCTATCTAAAACATGTATTCCATTAAGTTACCAGAGTGATCCGAAGGCTTTGGATGAGGAAAAACTCCCTTAACAAACACATGTCCTTCCCTTTTCATTTGGGTTCCCCAGGTCAGCCTCGGCCCGGTACCAGGGATGCTGCAGTGAGCCATGTCCTGAGCATGAGTGATGTGCTTGAATGCTCCAGAGGGGAGAAGAGAAGAACTGCAAAGGTAATTTCAAATTCATCACTTCTCTCATTAGAAGGAAAGAGCCACCTGGACCTTGTCATGTCCCCAGAGGGCCACCTGAGCTTGAAAAGAGGGAACAGGGAGTTCACAGGAGGTAGGACAGGAGTTTACATGCAGGTAGAGAATGGCTTCCAGCACATTGCAGGAAAATGCTACCAGGGAGCTCCCAGGGGGACAAAGACCCTGTGGCTTTGCCCCAAAAAAGCACAACCACGTCGTTGTTCCACAGTTCTTAGGATAACCAAAGTCAGTAGAAGATTGGAAAGGAAGAAATCAACTTCCTTTCTCCTTTATACACCTTTTTGAGAATCCATTGCTTATGGCCACCACAGCAAACTGCTTTACACCTCAGAGTATAAAGCAGCATCTGCAAAGTACCATCCATAGGCCTAGGGATCTTGATATTTAGCTCTTCTTAGTTTATTAAAACACTAGTTTCGTGTATATTTTTAAAACACTGACAACTTCAGGGATAATCTATAAAGATGGGATGTGTGTGACAGAGTCTGATACTCAACTTATATTTCATGTTCTCTTTCTCATGCCAGGCTCTGTCTGGCTGGTATATTGAAATCTTTTGATTAAATTCTCTTACTTCACTGCTTCCTTAGTGATACTCGCCCTTTGTCTGGCAAAATTTTAATTACTACAGGACTGCATAACTCCATTCAGGGCTCTGATAATACCTCTGTGATAGGAGCAAAAGCAATTCCTAAGATAGAATGCAACTATAATACTCCATCATTATGTCTTCTTTTATGGCTCCTAGCACCCTCTTTATGGCTGCTAATATATTGTGGTTTCTGCCTTTCACATACTGATTTCTGCTCTCCTTCACTCAATGTGTCCTTTTTCTCACTCAGAGAATTAACACCCCATCTCTGTAATCTCTTTCCTGCTCCCACACATAAGGTAGGGAAGGTCTCTTCTCATTGTCATGTTATTCTTCCCCATCTCTCAAAGACAGGAGTTTATACAATGCTGTGCATGTTCTGCAACACAATCAGCATCCAGGATGTGCTGGTTTGCTCTCAGTGCTCCTGAGGGTGCAGGAATGCTGGACTACTCTTCAGAGAACTGAAGGAAATCTGAACTAAACAAGCTTAACTATACCCTCGGAGAGGAAAGCACAGAAGATTTTCCTCCCTCTTGGCTCTGCTGAGTTGCTGACTCCCACTGACATCAAGTAACCATTAAAAACAGACCAGGTTCTACTACAACAGGACAGGCAGAATTTTACATATGAAATGTACACATATATTACCCTGTAATTCTAATTTAAAATTCCATTTGAGAATTAATAGCAGTGGCCTCTCTTTCAGGCAGTCCTCTCCACTTCCACTCTCACAGCAGCTGTATTGGCTCACACTATCAAAAACCTTAAGGGGAACAGGTCAGTCGAAAATCACTGCTCTGAGATAACATATTTCTACACCTGAGAAGCCAAAAAGCAGCAATTAAGCACAGCAAAATAAATAATTCAATAGCTAATTTGACCTGCCAGGTTGTAGAGTATTTTTTTATATCCTACCAGATTGTAATTTAGTTTAGAAGAAGTGTCCCTGGAGAGCAATGCTATGAGAGCCCATAAAATGCCATAGTAAGATATCAGGCAAAAAGCCACCTGTAAATGGGCCACTATTGTTTAAAGAAGTTTTTTGTTGTCAGTCCTGCATATTTCATGAGAAAGTGATGAAGTCCTTCTTTGATTCTTTATGAATTAATCTGCCAACTGATTAGGCAGGTAAAGCAGCCATAGATTGGGAAACTAAATTGCACTGCAGGCACTTGACTTTTAGCTAGAACACAAACCAAACAGAAAGTTAATACTCCTTTCTGTGGTAAAGGAATTGGCTTCTTTTTAATTGCCTCACAAATAATCCATAGACAGCTTTTAGTGGGAGCAATCCATGTGGCCTCTGAATACATAAATAAGCATTGAAAATGGCAGAAATATTCATGCAAGGTGCAACTTAGTAAGAGAACAGAACAGCAGAGCTTTAACAAGAGACTCCCACCTGATTCTTGAGTTTAAAGAGCTGTGGAGTGGGGGCAGTGCTAACCTGGTGGGAAAAAATAGAGCAGTCCAGATGGAAGGACTTTAGTTCCTCCCGGTCAAAGGAGATGAGATGAAAATGGAGATGACAGGCCACCACAAGTGCACAGGTGGATAAAATTAAAACTAGGAGGAAGTGGTGAAGCAGAGTTTGAGGTGGCTCTGAGCAGCCACAAAGGTTGAGTGGAACAAGAGGAGAAGCAGCAGCAGGGAACTCTCTGAGCCCAGAGGTGCAGCTCTGAAATGAAGAGATACAGGGTGCTCCTGGAGCACCTTTGCTATCCCCATTGATGCTCTGAGAGCCCTGCAGAGCCTGGCTTAGCACAACAGCTGAGACCTGAGAGCTCTGCTGGAAGGAGGGTGCACCAGGCAGGGGGTGGAAAACACAAACATTTTACCTTGGATATACACACTCTCATCTACTGAGCACTCCAGGTTCTTGCTATGCTGATTTCAACCCTTTCTGACATTACTGCAAAGCAGTAGAGTAAAAAAACCAAACCCTAACAAACCCCAAAGCAACCACAACGTCCTTTCCTGCTTACTGACACCACTGCTGAGCCTCTCTGGGTACAGTACCTCAGTCAGATCTCCATGTCCTTATAAAATGATAACGAAATTCTCCTCAAGCCCCAGAAAACTGCAGCTTGGGCAGGACAAGCACTAGGGACAGCACCCAGAGCATGCTCTCCCCAGTCCCTGATCCTGTCCCATAGCTGATACTATCCTAGATGAATATTTGAAAAAATTTGAAAAATCTATTTGCTTTAAAAGCAAATAAATAAATTAAACCAGCTCTTAAGCTTCTGGAAAATTACTACAGCTGCTATTATAGCCTAACATAGTCCTAAGTAAAAAAATAGGATGAACATAAAGCAGGTGCACTACAAGACTTATTTTATTGCATCTCCCATTTTATAAAGATATTCATGCACATATAAAAATAAACACTTTACTCCTTTGCAATTAAGTTTCTCTCTAGTTGTAAGTACAGCTATTTTTAGTTTTAATTTGAGGATATCTCCCAGAATTGCAGAGCATAATCATTTCCACCATAACTCTGCATCATCATTATCAAATACCAGCCTATCTTTGGAAAATGCATGTTTTACATGCTGAAGGCCCCAGAAGTCCTTTTGCAGCTGATGGTACAGATCAGCCCCTACAGTCCCAACTTCCAGTAATGCCAAATATTGGCCACCAAGTGGTGCTACAATGGTTTATTCCAAGTGCAGTTCTGGCCCATTAAACCAAAAGGGAATGGGGAAAGGCATGCTAATTTCAGGCCCTATTAAAAAAAAAATGCCGGCAATAATTTAATGTTTCCCTCAAATGTAAATGCAAGAAAATTTATGAGGAGATCAGATTGGTATTCAAGTTTCTAAGAAGAAATGATAGAAAATGACAAGGAGGTAAAAAAAGCACTTGAAATCCTCCAGCCCAGAGCCTCCTTAATGGTGTCTCCCCATCTGACTGCTTTGGGATTTCACATCCATTGTGGTTCCAATTACTTCTCTCTCCACTGAGCTGTGCTAGACCAGGCACAACAGCTTTTTTATGGGTCTTGCAGTCATTACAGGAGCCTGTCAGCAGTGTTGCAATAATCAGGAACACAGTTCAGGAGTACTTGCTGACGTGGGAGCAGCAGCCTGCAGCCGCCCCATCCCCGAGCTGAGCAAAGCCCTCCTGCAGCCCTGGAGCCCCAGGGCACAGTGTCCCAGTGCCACTGTCCCCCTGGGCACAGCCAGCACTTACCAGCCAATGTTGAACTCCACGTGGGCATCGAAGAACCCCACCACAGGAGAGGTTGCTGCTTTCCAGCCCTGGATCCTGGCTCGGATCAGCCCCTCCCGTTTGTTGTTGCGCACGATTTTCACCAGGCCTGGGTACCTCTTGTGGACATACTGGTCCAGATTAAACTTCAGCTCAACTGCAGGACAAAAAAAAACAACCAAGCCACACAAAGCTTTAGAATGAGAAAGGCCCTGTAATGTTGTGTTTTACTCTGCAACAGAAAAGGAGAGGAATTCTTAAATACTCCCAAACCTTTGGTCAGTCTCACAGATACAAACCCAGTACTACAGCTGAGACATGGACCAATGCCAGGGGTTTGAGCCCAGAGAAATTCCCTATACACCAGAGCCTTGCTCAGTTTTAGTATGGCCTGATGCATTTGAGTACAGTGTTGAAGAGGTAGTTTGTCTACATATTTTTAAAAAATTACTATTCTGATTCTCTCATGATTTGCATTAGGTTACAACTGGCCTCTGGAAGAACAATTCTAACCATAAAGAAGTGTAACATGTCAGTCTGGTGATTTTGTTTCTGATTTATGCTGTTCAGTAGGAGTTAGAAAAATAACCTCAATGGATTTTAGGTCAAGATGCAATTCAGATCACAATTAATTTCCCTTAATTTTCAGGGTTTTCCCTTAAATATAATTAAGATTTCTCAATACCAGGCTTCTTTCCTTTTTAACTAAATGGATATTGAAGATCTCAAATAGACTTCTCTTTTGTTCATTTTCAGGCATTCAATCACAGATGGAGCAGAACTCATTCACCCTTTTTCAGCTTCATTTCAAGAGGCTTATAAACAGGCAAATTACCAAAATGGTCTCTCTATTTTTTGTAAATCAATGTAGTTTGGTAATTCATTTACACTGAAACTTATTCATAAAGTGGCTTTTGCCTAAATATATTTATCAGAAAAACTAGCAGAAGCTTCCAGGACATTAGGAGCCTCATTTTTCTGATCTATATTAGACAGTAGAATCATTATCATTGGAATCAAAGACTTGATAAATCTCCAGTTATTTAGAAGAGTGGCAGAAAAAAGCCATATAAGAGTTCACTGAGAAATGATGAGTTCAATTCTCCTCAGGATTGCCTTGACTCAAACACTTTGCAATCTCACATAATTACTCCACAGGTTACACAGCCATTACTGAAATCTGAATTGCATAAATATTTTCTTAAATCTATATGTTTTGGAACTTATTTTTGTTTGAGTTATCTCTTCTCTCAGCTCTCCCTTCTCTTTGGGGATCTCAAAAAGTAAGAGCAACTCAAAGCTGAAAGAACTTAGAGCTGTTGATCTGAGGAGGCTTATTGGAAATAAATATGATTTTAGAAGATGTATCAGTTCTAGAAGTGTAATGCACAAGTTTAAACACGACAACACTGCTGGTCCCTTGTATCCTGAGAATCTTCAAATATGATTGTGTCGTGAAACATGCTGATAACAGCACCCTATATGCTCACCAAGATTTTAATTTTGGATTAAATGACGAAGAAACAATGTGCTGCCGTACAAAAGAGTAGCTACTATCTTTAAGGAGCATCTGTAGCCTCACTTTTCCTTGGCAGCAGAATTTTAACTTTTATTCTATTGATGATAATATTCCTGTGGATCCAGAAATTTGCAGAAAAGTGTCCTATTAAGATTGCCTACATAAATGCCATTCATTCTGCGAGGATTTCAATGAAATCAACAGGGTTTATCCACATAATGTTTATTGGTTATACAAATAGTCAATATTTACTCACAGCTTTGTGCAAGTGCCTCAATCAACCCTCTCATCAACAAACACATTTACATTTCACACCTAGAGGGGCACAGTGCTTGGAGGCAAAGTGATAGAAGCTCACCATTGTCGCTGTTGTCATCCACCAGGATGATCTCCTTGAGCAGGTGGGATGGGGTGTGGTTCACCACGCTGTGCACGGAGCGCAGGATGACAGAGAGAGCCTCATTCACAAATATAAACACCACAGAGATCTGGGGCAGGTCGTCTGGGTAGGTCATCTGCTTGCACCTGGAGAGAGGAAAGACACATTTAAAACCCAGGCAGCCACTGGGAGGCAAAACAGACTGAAGAGCATCCTCCTCTCCTTGCTCTCCACCCATGTAGGGATTTGCAGACTCTGTCTTTTGTAACCCCAAGGAAATGTGTGGAAAAGGCTCAAAGGAATCAGCCTGGTTGGGAGCAGCACCCTCTCCATCAGCCCAGTATAAAACACAGGGTGTGTGCACGCACACAGATTTGTAGCAGCTCTCATTCCCCGTGAGGTTAAAAGCATCTCTTGAAAAACAAAGGAATATCAAAGACTCTGCTCAAAAACAACCTGGAGAAGGCCTACAATGCCACACCCTGGCTGTGCTCCCAGGGAACCATCAGCAGCTCTGCTGCCAACTCACAACTGCAGCAGACCTTTAAAACCAGCATTCCCTCAAGCAAATTTTGTATCTGCTTGTATTTGTAGCACTTGCCACCCTTTCTAACTGCGTGTTTTGTTATTTGTGCAGCAATAACAAACACATGATGGTTGTTCTATAGGCCTGCACTTGCTGAAATATCTGCGAACAGGTCTGCTCCCTCTGAGCTGCCGCCTTGCTAAGCTGCTACATCCTGATTCATACATATATTTTACCAGAGACCACACTGAGAAGAAAAACTGAGGCCTGGAGAAGTTACACAGCACAGAGCAGAGCTCCTGCTTCCCAAGTCTTCGGCCCATGCCCCTCTGTAACACCATACTGCCTTTATTTCAGTGGGATTGTCTCCCATTAGCAAAGAGGCTAACTTTAAAAACTACCAATGTGTTCTCACAGTCAAAAGCCATTCAGAATTACCATAGCAATTACTGAACCTGCTCTCTAAAATACTGCTAATGATATCACAGAAAATGACTTCTCCTGCTCTTATCAAACTTTCTGACCTCTATGCTCATTACTTTGGCATAACAATCACTTTTTTCCCCACTATCAGCAGTCATGGGGATAGGGCAGGTGACAAATGCTTGACTGCTGAGTAACCTCTGGAAGTCAGTTATGAATTCTAGTAAAGTGTAATTATTCATAATTCCTGATCCCAGCACTATTTGCTCAGAGACCTGAGCACTTGTCATTGATTCCAGTGTTACCATAGCTACTTGCTGGCAGCTTGCTGGTGGCCTGTGCCACACAGAGGACCACTGTGTAAAACTTCTGGCAAAGCAGCATTCTTACATAGCCTAAAAGTAAGCCTGGAACAAGGAGAGAGGTTTTCAGGAGGTATGAATGCTCTGACACAGCCCTCTTTTTTGAATTTCTTTTTTGAATGCAATTTTCCTCTTGAGCACTCCAACGTATCAAAGAAGTCCATCAGGACTACTGCAGTAACAGGAAAGAGCCATCAGCTGAAAACATGGACGTTGCAAGTTTTCCTGTGATGAGGGACATCTTTTACCTGGTAGCAATTTTCTCTGGAGTCTCACTTGTATCAACACATCACAAATTGCAGCTCAGGAAACCAGAGCAGTCCCCAGGGAGTGGGTGCACTGCTGGTGGAGGTGAGGCAGAGGAGGGAGCCCACCCCAGGCCAGCAGCACTCAGAGCTGGCAGGAAAGGAGGAAGGCAAGGAAAATGTGTGACCCATCTGGAGCCAGAGGGGAAATTTGCAAGGAGAGGCACAGGAGGAGGGAGTTCAGCAAGAATGAGAGGTCAGTTAAAGCAGCACTTACTACTGAAGGCACAAGCTATTAAAGGAAAGGTGGAATCATCACAAATGTCCAAAATAGAGAGGCATGTGTGGAAGGACTGAAGTTGCCTAGAAAAAGACAGGGAACCACTGAAATACTCAGAGAATTAGGAATTTTGCTGAACATTTCTGGGTAAAAAGTATTTGTTTTATTGGCAAGTGAACTGAAACACCTGGGCACCCAGCCACGTGTTCCTGGTCAGACTGACAGGGTGAATACAAGTAGGACTAATTCCAGTGCTTTTCTGCCATCCTCCCACTTTCATTCTGAGAAAAAAAAAATCTAATTCTAGCTTTAAAACCAGCAAACCTCCTAATTTTTGATTTATTTGTTCTTTATCACATTAAATCAATGCATTATTGTCCCAAGTGTGACTCCATGGCCTTGCTGGTTCACAAGACATTTCATACCTTAGTTCTCAGTGATTACTTACACTGTAAGGCATCAGGGACTGCTTTAGATAAAAAGCTGGTTTGAATTTCTTATTCCACCTGGATGAAGTCATCCCTACCACTTCTCACTGCAACTTTCTGTCTGTCAGTTCTCCACCATTTTTTTTCTATTAGCAGGACATAGCTGAAAAACTGTTTTGACTGCATTTGGAAAGAGCACTCCAAGCAATATATATTGGAATATGTTTGGTAAAGCCACTGCAACGGGAACACCTAGATGGGCAAAAGCAAACCTCAGAATTTAGCGGTAGTTTAAAAGCTGTCATAAATTTATTTATTGCAGTGAGGATGAAGAACAGCAAAAGCAGCTGTCCAGCTGAGCACTTTCCAAAGCACAGCAGTGATTTAAGGGTTTATTTCCTGCAGTCTTCAAGTCAACCTTGAACTCCCAACTCCTTAGGTCACTTCAGAAAATGAGATTGATGTGCTGAGGTAGTCAGGAGAAATTACTGGTCCACTACCAAACACTTGTGATATGTTTGAGAGCATGAGCAATCCCAGTCAAGGTGTCTTTCCTTAAAAATCTGTGGGTGCTTAAGTGCTTTGCTGGATTGTCGCCCGAGTTCTTCCCAAAGTGGTCTCTAATTAGACACCAGCCACAGCAATTTACAGTTAATACTTCCTTCATTCCAAGAAACTCTAACCAGAGTTTGACGTTCCTGGCCAAACAGTGACATTAGCAAGCCCCGCACTGCCAAAGCACACCCATGGCTGCCACCTCTCACCCCCTTTGCTCAGCCAGAGGCTGACAAATGGACCAAGTGCACTACAGTGGCTCAGCCAGGGGTGCCTGAATGCAAGGGACAGAAAGAGTGTCAGAAATCACAGAGTCCTCCTTGGAGCAGCCCTTGACTGGCCCTGGAGCAAGGCAGCAGGGACAATTCATCACAGAGGAAAAAGGTAAGGCTGAAACAAGCCTGTTGACTTCCAGTGAGCCAAAGGGCATCCTTGCAGAAAATGGTTGGAGCAGCAGCCTGGACACAGAGGAAATCATCAGGCAAGAAACCTATGAGCTAATGATGGAGTAGCTCAGCACAAGACTAGCCACTTGTATTATTTCTTTTGAGAAGAAAATTACCAGAATGTGAAGAAATCAAACTGTACAAAATGCACTAGCAAGGCACACCTCTGTAATCTTCCGCCTTACTGCCAACAGAACTGTAGTAGGAAATTCAGAAATCATCGCTTTTTCAGCCCTCATGCTGTGCTGTGCCTGAGTGTTTAAAGCTCCCAGTGCTCTGCCAGGGAAGGGAGCTGGGTCCCACCAGAGCCTCCACTTCTGTGCACCAGGTCTGACCACACTGTGAACTGTGGCAGCCAGGTGAGGGAGGAAAATTTCAGTAATTGACAGCTGAAACCTGGCCTCATTAACATCCAACACTCCCGAGCTTGGGAAGAATCGAGAATACATTTGACCTCTGTGGTAGCTACAGATGGTCTGAGCTGGGCAGGCACAGCTTACATTTAATACTCCTGTGATTTCAAACCAGCATTCAGAGCTGCCAGCAGGTCCCACAGAGCACAGCCAGCACAGGAGCTCAGGTCTCCAGGGCACACAGGTACCCTGGGCAGGACACACTGCTGGATGTCTGCAGAACTGGGGATTCCAGCAAAGGCTGACAATGCCATGGCTAATCCCTTCCATGGGCCAGCTGAGGATGGATTAGACCTGATATGTGAAACAGCCCTTCAGGCACTTTTCATACAACATGCCAAGCATCAAACCTGGGGCATCCTGCTGTTGTCTTGGGAAAGGTCTCTGAGTGTTCTCATTCTGTATTTGCTACTGCAGAGCTTGGCTGGCAACCCAGAGGTATTTCCTTTCAGATCATTTTTCTCTATTCTGGAGATGATTTTCACTCATTCTTTCCCTTACATTGAACTGGCCCCTTAAATGAACATTTCCCAGCCAGCCTCCTGAGCCCAACTGCGAGCACTGTCTTGCAGGCATAAGAAAACGGGAAAATCTCTTTGGTTGGCAGACCAGAAACTTGGAAAAAAAATCATGTACTAACATAAAAAGGTCATAGATCAGAAACTGGGACATCAGAAAACAAAAGGTACTCAGCTGCACATGAACCTGCTCATGGCAACCTTGTAAGCTTGGAGGCATTAAAGGGAAGGAAATTTTCTTCTGTCTGAGCCTTCATTCCCTGATAGATGTATTTACTCTATTTGTACTTGATCCAAGAGAGACACGTGAAGTCCTCTATTTATCAGGCTGCTCTTACAGTCCATTTGGGTTGCACTATTTTTTGTGAAGGACTGTCACTGCAGCCATGCAAGTAGTTCAGTGCATTACCAAAAAAAGAGAAAAAACTTCCCTGCTCTATTTCCCCTGCCCTTTTTTCTTGTCTGCAAACTTGCTAAATTCCAAAAATGAGTTTTGCTCGCAGACCTTAATATACTGAGGTTGGAAATGGATTAAGCAATGCATTTAGAGATTTCTGACAGCTTTACCCTTCAGGAAGAAATGCAAACAAAATTAAAGCTGCTTCATGAATCTTTAAAGTGTTTTATACAAGATATGTTTTTCCAATGAACTACTGGGATGGAGATCACTGAAGGTTTTTCTCCTTCACAAACTTGATGAAATTGCTGGGCATGAAGAAACATCTGCAGTTTTGGCAAAAAAACCCCAACAACCCTACCCCTACATGCTCTGTACCTTGAAAGCTTCAGAATGATCTGTGTTCAAGTTTTATAGCCACAGCAGGAGAACAAGTTGGAACAGCTCCTTATTTGGTACATGATCAATGAAAGGACAAAGATAAATATTTCAAAAGATTATTGAACTCTTTCTCTTTAATGCTAACAAATGCTACTTTTAATCACCAGGTCAATATGTATTTTGAGCCCTGTTAAACCAAAGGCTCAGACTAATCTTACCTACATGGTTACCTTTTAGTACCTAAATGCTACTGTGACTTCTATAGGCACAGACGATTTACCACAGCTAAATCACTAAATTTAGTGTCTAGCTCAGTACCTGATTTCTTTCTCCAGAAACCCACTGAGGCTTTACAGCTAGTGCTAGATGTAATAGTAACTTTTGAGCTGCAGAAATAAACTAATATTACCTTCCTCTTCCACACTGGCACAACAGAGGAAACGTGACAAGCTGCAAATGTCTCCTTCCCCAGCATGGGATCCAGCTGCTGACCAGTCTGCAGCAGAAGCAGTGACAGGCCACAAAACTGATTAGCTTCATGGATCATGAATCTGTCAGCCAGAGGCTCCAAATCCTTCCTAATTAATTCTCCTTCTCAACAGAGGATGTTAATTGCATCATGGCACAACATTCTCTTTCTGTTGAGGGTAGATTTTCCTGCCCTATCCTAAGACCCGAATGGAAAATTTTTGAGTTCAAGGCTGGCTCTTAGTTTATCCCCCTGCTTTGCAGCTCAGGGACAGCATTCCCTAAGAACATATAATATAAATACAACTATGAACAAGAAAGCAGTGATACAGGACACTGATGCTCCATACACCTTGAGAAAAAATAGCACATTGTATTTACAAGTAAGGCAAAAAGAGAAATGAGCCATTTTCAGAAAAAGCCTAGAAATTATGGTGATACCAGAAGATACCTTCTTCACAGTCTGTGCTCCTTATGGAACAACCTCCCTTTTGAAATATCCTACAACAGAAAAATCAACACCTTCCTCCTGAAGTTGTTTGGAGAAGTGCAGGTACAAGATACAGTGCACTTCTTGTTGCTGCTATAAGGCTGAGGAAATCCACTAAAATAACCTGTTCTCCATATTTTCTTGTACACACTGATGTTGATGATCATTTTCTCATAAAGCAAGACCTTAAATCTACTCCATACTGTTGGAATTCCCAGCAGCTTCTTTCACACGCTGCTTGACGTATTTTTTCTTATTTTGCGTCCAAAAATCTAAGAAAGAAATCCCCCACACTCATCAGAAAGAAACCAGGCCAAGTCCTTGTACCTGAGCTAACCTCAAACACTTGATTACCTGTATCAAGGAAAAATTCCTTTCATGTCAACCATAAACAAATGATTGCAATGTGCAATGAGTTTTCCAGAACAGATCTGGTCTTGGGTATTTCCTCCATTCCCAGGCTGGAGAATTGGATTTGATGTCTGTAGGATTTGCAGACTGAAGAACAGCAGCAGCCTTCCTAAAATAACTGTCTTTTATACCTTAGGACTCTCTCTTCACTGTCCTGTTTCCTATAGGAAAGACCAAATTTACAGGAATTTCTGTCCTGTAATATCTCTGTGAAGGAGAGAGCCCTTTCAAGCTGGACACAGGTAGGGTAAAGCTCCCCATGAATTTTCAATAACACATACTGGGCAAGTGTTTCCTGAGAATCACAGATTTAGTTTTTGCTCTTTTTTCCTTTCTTTTAAATTCCAGGCCAGTACAACTGTGACTAATTGCTCTGCACATAAAAACCCAACACATGTTTGTGCCTTTTGTTTTATAACACATTTTCTTTATTTGGTTTAATTCCTCCTTTCTCTATGACAAATTATTTTTATATTTATAGTAGAAAGCCCTGAGAACTGTCAATCAGTGACTGATAGCACAATATATATGCATAGTTAACATATGCAGCATGAAGATGACTCTACTTGTAGAGAATATTAACCCTTGTATTTAAGATTATTAGACTCTTCAAAGGTAGCTGCTGCACGCATAAAATAAGAGGCCTTCTATTTCAGTGAGCTATTTCTGGTTTTCCTCAGGCAAACAATACCAGAAACATGCCATTATGTCTAATACCCTTATTGATTTATACATATAAAAATGCCAAAACTAGTTTCAATCACTTTTAAAACAAGCCTCTTTATTAACATGAAAAATGGCTCAAAGCTTGTGCTCACATACTTCTGTAGTAAAAAGTCTTGCCTTTTTTTTTGGTAACTTAACTTGAGTCACTAATATGTTTTGAAATACCATCTGTAAAAAATTTCCACTCTATCCCCCAGTGTGCCTGTCCGGATCTGCCTCTGGCTGTATGCGTGCTGCATCACAAAGCATTAGGCTCATTGGAAATTAATGGAGAGGTTGAAATCTGCTTTCAAATGCTTTCCAAAAATCCCCAAAGAAAACAGATCCCCCGTGCAACTTTATTTTTAATGGTGCTGCACTTAAATTTAAGGAGGAGCTCAGCTAAATTTCGAGTGACATGTATTCTGCCTCATTTTAGGTGATTGAAACAAACGGCTTGTTCAGTGATTATCAAGATTTTGCAAATATCCTTGTCCCTGTTCCAACTGGATTCTTAGCTTACATCCTTTCAAAGTAAAAATTAGAGAAGAATTGTCTTTAAAAAAAAACATAAAGGAAGTCTTAGAAAATTTTGCTTTGAGATTGGAAAGCTCTTTGAAGTTAAGTGAAATATAAAAATTGGTGAAACTGATGAAGCGATATTAAATAAAGGCCAAACTAAAGGCATCATGTCAATCTGATCTGAAGATCTTATCAGCAAAATATATTCAGGAAAACACTACCTTTTGTGCAACTTTTAAAAAGCTTAATTCTGGGAACCATGTTGTCTGTCAGGAACAGAGAGTATACATTCATATTTCTGCTTTGCCAAAATAAAACCTCAAAATTTCAAAGAGGGAAGGTTTACAAAGAGCCCTTCAGAAAGCCAAAGATGTTTTCCAGGCTGCATTCACAAAACTGGCTGTTGCCCAGTGGCACCACTCCTTGTTGCTGCCACCAAGGGTCATTCTCTCCAGCAAGCCAGGCAAAGCCATTTAGCTGCACTTCCAGCAGCAGCTGTTAGCACTTTTCCCATTAAAGGAGTACTTTTCCACTCAAGGTGATGCATCAAGATCCCAGAAAAGGTTCTTTATGGCAGAAGAATAATTAATCCCAGCACGTCTGCAGGAAGTGAGATGGTAGCAGCCCAGATATCCAGCAGCAGGTTACATATCTGAAGATACCACCTCCTCTGAAGCTCCTCTCCTTTTCCCTACTGAGCCTGAGCCAGACATAAGGGAAAAGCAGGGGAATTGATGAAATCAAAGGAATTATTGTCAATAAATAATGCATAAGAGTAAGCTCACCCTTTCCCATTTGCACAGAACAGTTTGCTGTACCCTTGAAGCTATTTGTTATTCAGATAATATTATGTAAATACAGGGAAGTTATCCCTGACTATTAAAAAATGTACTGCAAGTATTTAACATTAAAAATTCCAGGTACTTTTGTTTAAGTTTGACTATCTCTCTGCCTCAGCTGGTGTTGTTAGTGCTGGACAGAAGCTGAGTATCACAGTGTTACCTGGAAATGTAGGGCAATAAAAAAGTTTTCAAGGTAACTGCTGCAGAACTCTTCATGAATTTCATTACGGGTTTGCTGTCACGTTGCAGTGTAGAGGTAAGGAGGAGAATAGAGGAATGCAATATTTTCCACTATCACTTCAGCTAACAATGTTTTTTATGGTCTTGGGAGGATATACAACAACGTTTGGCAAACAATCCCTTCTTTAATAGGCTCCAGTGTATTTCACAGGAGACCAGATTTAATCTTTGGTCAAATTCAGTTATGCAGCAGAATGTTTCTTTCTACCTATGTACAAATACAGGATGGTTGGAGGAGTAAACCACCAAATGGGAGGTCAGCCATAAAATGGATAAACTGCACCACTGCCTGCCAAAATTGTAGTGAGAAGCTCTTTCATCTTGACTTGTCCCAGCTGCTGCAAGGCTGGTTGTAGCCCAGAAAGGCAATGCTCCTCTGGTAATCACAGCACTTTGTGGTGGGGCACAGGTTCATTTGACTAACCAGCAATGGCCTTGAAGTGTTTGAACAGCAGTCACGGGCTTCCTCTTACTTCAAATGATCAATTCCTATCAGAGTAAAAACAGAACCAAGTTTATGGTATGTGGGAGGAATTATGGTTCAAATAGAGCAGTGTTCCAAGAACAAATGCATAAAAAACATTGATTAAGCACTGAAAATGGGAGTATTAAATCCAAGATGTTTAGATGCTTTATATGAGATTGAGGAGAGAGCCTGGTGGCAGCAGCAGAGTGTTTATAAAAGTCTCAGTCAGGCAGAGAGGACAAAGGAAGGTGCATGTGCTGTGTGTGGGTAGGAAGCTGCCTCACAATCAGGTGATGGAGCACATCCAAAGCTCTCCATGAACTCCAGGTCAGGATCCCATAGGATAAATCATTGCAGCCAAATCCTGAAGTGCAGATGGGACTTCACTCCTCCCTACATTCTCCCCAGTGAAACCTGCAGGATTGTTCTCCACGCATTACAGCTACTCCATGAAATGTCCTATTCAAGGAAAGCAACTAAGCTTGTCTTAACTTCACTGAGGTTATTCATATACTTAAAACTAGGAACATATTTAAGTGCTTCGTTGGACTGGAGCCTAATTGCACTTTTATAGCTTTTGTTTAAATTAAAGGCTAGTTAGAGGTGAACAGCACAGTATTCGACAATTTCATGCACTTACAAGTTAAATGTTAACAACGGCTCCTTTCTAACTATTTATATAGCTTCAACTTGTACTACTTGAAAAAACTCTTGTGTTTTTATTTAGCTTTGGTTACATTTAGAAATGAAAAAGGGTTTTAAAAATTCAGCTCCATTTACTGTCTAGCACACAGCTAATACCTAGAACACACACTTTATAGCAGCAAAACAGTGCAATGTACGGGGATTTTTTTATATTTATGAGCTCTTATCCTAATTAAAAAAAAAAAAAAAAAACAACAGGTCAACATGTGCTTGCTTTTCACTCAGGTTGACAGAAATTAGGCATATGTCCTAGACCAGCCAACATACTTAAGTAAGGCTGTGAATTTGAACAGGCCAAGGGCACTCAGAGCCTCTTCCTGGCTCTGCGATTTGGCCATTGCAGCACTTCACTGTTCCTGCCCAAACCAGCCTGCTGAGAAACCACTTCCCTTTTCACTTTATGTTGTCTAGTATCTTTTCTATCTTGTCCACATATCACAAGCATTTTAAATTCACATGCTCAGTGCTGGCAGAGTTAAATTAATTTGCCACCACAGAGAAAGGCAGGAGTGAGTGCTCTGCACAGGGGAACAGAGCACTACCATTAACTGCGTGCCCAGCAGGCTGAGGCTCTGCTCACAATCCTGCTCTTCCTCATCCCTCATCTGCAGACACACACATTCAGCCAGATCCTTCCAGGCTGTTTGCTCAGGCCTGCATTTAGAGAAACTTCCCACCCAGTGCTTCCACAGAGTCTCAGGTCTGTCAGGGAAAGGAGGGGAGTGCTCCTCTCTGAGCAAACAGAACACAAATTCCCTGTCTCTTGGTACACGTGGGTTAATAACATCAAGGCAAGAAGCCAATGGAGTTGCTGGAGGTCAAGCATTTGTTTTCAGGCAGTGTAGAAAATACAGAAGCAAAGCTTCAATGTCATTTTTATCTTGGGTTTAATGTAAACTGCACCACGACCCTCTGGGAGAACTGTGTCCTAATGAAACATCCACAACGGGGATGAAAGCTTACTCCAGTCGCTGAATGAGACAACTATTCACTTTGTGGATAGAAATAACTAAAATTTATGCCTTTCCTCTGAAATTTTAGGGGTACAGACTAACTTAGCAACAACACCTCAGGGTATTTTAGTGCGCTGTTTTAATATTATAGCTGCTATTAATATTCCACCATTATTCAAGTCTGAAGTACTGTGTCTGCCTGAGAGGAGGGCTTCACACCACCCCAGAGGCCAGCCCACTGCTGGGGCCTTCTGAAGACAAAATGCATAAATGCAGATTAACAAAAGTCTGGTAACATAGAATAAATTATATATTCACCCCTTGGAGCAAAGAAGAAAATAAACTAATTAAGGAACTATTTAACAACCTGAAGGCATCTCACACAGGTAAAATTCAATTCCAGAGGGTTTCGTTTCTAGAAGCTGAGAAACAGGGAGCCAATGCAGAAGTAATACACAGAGATGATACCTCCAGTAATTTAAAGCTGCCTAGGGCCTGCTGATAAATCCTGACACATCACCACCACCTGAAATTGTGGGTGCACTTAGACCAAGCTCTTTTGGTGCTGCATTCAGCAAGGTGGCCTGAGTTGACTGTGGTTTGTTTTTGAGAGCACAGCAGAAGGTCTAGAAGCAATGTAACAGAAGACAAGAACATTTCAGAAAGCTGGAAGAACAGAAAATAGTCCTCACACTCCAGTATCATAAAATGTTCAAACAGCTTAACTGGCAGGTGCTGTTTCAGAGAAACCAAACCTTGGAATGCATCTAGATCAAGCTAACCAAGACAGGGAGCTAACATTTGCCAGCCTGTATCTGTCAGGTACTTCTGTCTCTGGCTACTTTTAAGAGTCTCTCACTTTTATTAGCACTAAATTCACTCAAAACAGGAGACACAGGCAAAACAAGCACAAGCTGACGCTATTAAAATGAAACACTGCATCAGCCTGGAGTTCACAATTCAGTTTTATTTCAGACAGAAGAGTAAATTGTCTGACATTTTGGCCTGTTCATGTTTTCATCACAAAGACACAAACAACAACTAAAAAACCTTGAGGTGTTGTGGCCTGAAACCTTGACTTTCCTATAACATGAAACCTATCCAAATAAAATAGGAGTAAGAACTCACTAATTTTTAAAGTTACATCAGGAAAATATCTGGAGATGATACATACCTCACACTGTCAGCAGAACTAAATTTGCATAAACCTTTTAAGAAAGAAATGGGAAATATTATTTCAAACCATTAGAACTCCTTCAAAGTCCTGCAAAGACTCTCAGGCATAGTGTAACAGAGGTACATGCAAGGAAACATAAAAGGAAAAGAAATACCACCCTGAATTCATTGCCTGTCTTGTTCTATTACTTCTTTTTATCCTGTAATGTGATATCATGGAGTGTAACATAACATGACAGTTCAGAAATTTACAGGAATACCCTTTTCTCCCTGGAAGTGATAGCAGGCAACAACCAGCCATGGGCTCAGGGGAGGGAAATGAAAGAAACTCTAAAATGCCAGCACACAGCTGCAAGTCCTGGCTGGATCTCAGCAGCGCTTCTGCACTACAGATATGCGTTTACCTGTGAAAGAACAGCTCACAGAATCTGTAGACAGCATCCCACCACTGCACTTCTTTAGGAGGAAAAACTCTTTCTGCCATGGAAATACTGCAGCTTTCTGTTTTCAAGTTCAAAAAATTACCACAGTCTCTAAAGCATACTTTAAAAGGAAAAAAAAAACCCCAGTGGTGCTTCAGGTGAATGTGCAGGTCACATGAGACACATTTAGTCTGAGGATTGATGAGAAAAATTGAGGAATGCAAACGAGCTTTTCTGAACATTTTTTCTTTTCCTCCCAGCTGAGCAGGCTGCCCATGCTGGCAGGTCATTCTTCCATGAGTGTTGCTAGTACAGAAATCTGGTCTTGCTTCTGCATGCCTCGGAGCATGTAACACTTTGGGCTGGAATCACCTGAAATCCTGTTTAAGCTGGCTGCCCTAGGTTCCTGAGGGAGGGACTTGCAGAGGACATTACACCCTGTACATGATAAGCAATGCTGCCATGGCATCTCCATCCACTGCACAGCTGATCACTCTAAATTAGATGTCTAATTTCTAGTCACTGTTATGCAACCCACCTTAGGTAAACTATTCATGTATTCGAGAGTACATTCTGGTGCAGACAAATTGCAGGGAATGGCTTCCAGTCTCACTGCATTTGAACACAACATTGCAATCAGTTATTTTTCATACTCCCTAGTTAATCAAATTCAGCCTTCACTAAATCTACATTTATTAGTGCTGACAGTCATGCAGAACTTGTCTTCAACAATTAGTATACACAAAGGCACTGCAAAAATGTTGAAGAGGAAAATTACTGCATTTGAACATAAGGTGTCTTTTTGGCAGAGGTTGTTCATTTTTATGGTTCTTTTTAATTTAGCCTTTCTGTGCTCCTTTCATCCCACAGGTCAGTGTTAATAATCAAGACCTATGTTATACACTTTGCAGTATAATTAAAGTCACTACTTAATTGGAAAGCCTAGCACTAAACAAAAGGGAATCAATAATGAATCTAATGGGAAAAGCCAGAGAAAACATCTATCGAATATCAGAAATAACTGTGAGAAACTGCCATGTGTCCAGCACTGCTGCTATGGAGACAGCGTGGAGTCTGGTGGTGGGGAGGCTCTGCTCTTGAGCCATGTCCTACAAAAAACTGTGGTACTGGCCTCCAAAAGGGGATGGAAGGTTATCAGTATCTTTTTCATTATTATTGGAAAGGACAGTCTCTGTTTTAACCTGTACCTCAGTCTTCTCATTGGAGTAATTTAACATTGCACAACTAACTAAATACACAAAGACCTAAAGGTGACCTGGGATTGGAAAGACCAAGATTTGAGCCCACATCCCACCCAATCAATCATTATTTGCACAAGGTGAGCAAAGCTCCAGCAGAGGTTGGGAGAAGACCAAAGTACCTTCATAAACAGGGTCAGGTCATGGCTCCAGGACTCAGGGACAGCTGCAGAGGGACTGTGCTGATACAGAGCACTGGGGTGTAGGTGCTGGCAGGACCTATGATTTCCTCAGAGTTTTCTTGCCCAGCCAAAGAAACAGGTGATTTTTTTTACCCCTCTCCTTTGACGGCTTTGCACAGTTCCAGTCTGAGCCCCTTACAGCCAAACAGGAAACATTTCCCAAAATGCAGTGACAAGCCTGTGGCGTACACAGGGATACACAAATAAGCACAGCTGGCCCAGGGCCAGCAGCATGAGTGAATTTAGGTTGTCAGCTGATATCCCAAATGATCTGAGTCAGAACTACAACACCAAATGCTGAGGAGGAGCTGGTCAGAGCCCAGCTCACCACAAAGGGAGCAGCACAGGGATTTACTCAGCCCACACCAGCTCCTCCTGCTCTTGGGCAAGGCAAAAGTCAGCTGAAACTTGGCTGCATCTCTCTGGGGCTGGATCTCCAATTGTTCACACAGATAATGTGTGCAAAGGTGCTGCTTGTAGGGGATTCTCAGCCTGAGGAAAACACCCACTGCATGTAACCTAGCAAAGCTGGGCAACAGCAACCTAAACTCCCAGAGCAGTGTCTACACCCCTCTCCTTCTCCTGCTCAAAATCCACATCTGGACATTGATTTGGGATCTAATTAAAACACTTCAGTTAGTTTCATCTCTTACTGAATTTCCCTCCAATAAACAATCTTAATCTGTTGCCTAGAGGTAATTCTGTCTGCTCCATTTTCTCTCCCTGGTTTTCCTTCTCTCTGCTTCAATTTACGTCATATGTTCAGAGTGGCCAAGAAAAAGGATTTTTCAGAATTTTAGCATGGTTTTTTAGATTGATTGAGAGTGGGTGCAAAAGGAAAAAAAGTCAAATGCTTTCCTATAAAAAATAAGCCTAATTGAAATCAAAATATCATGCCTATTCTTTGATTGTGGAACACCATTCTGCTTAAAAAACTGAAATGCTTAATTACAACTAATGTTTCATTTTACTGTGACCTGATATTTAATCTGAAGTATTGGTAGAAGTAAGTAATGGAAAATTCATCAAGAGTGTTTTTTTAAATGGGAAACTAAAGGTTTCATTGGTCTAAACACTTTGTTTAAACAGATATTTCACAGAAGATGTTCAGCCTAACACAAAATATTTTTAGGCGATTTTTTTTTTCACTTGTCATTTTCTTCTAATCAGAAATTCTGATTCCTGGAAAGCTCTGGATCTATTCCACTTCAAATATTCCTTGCGAAGAGGCCCATTACACTGCACTCTGGTTAACCTGGAAAGAATCCTAAGGGTCTGTTTCAGTTTGGAGCTTCTTGTGTCATTTCTCTAAGTGGCTCAAAGAACACCCAGCGTCCCCAGAGGATCTGAAAAACGGGTCACAAGGCAGAGCAAGCAGCAGAGGTGAGGAAAATCAAATAATCCCAGACCCAGCCTTCTGCAGTGCACTGATCCAAAAGCTGATGCTCTTTGAAAGCCACCTGCCTCGGTGCCCTGCTCCTGCAGTGACATCCAGCAGGGCCAGGGGCCATCCCACCACACCAGTGACCCTCCTGCAGCACAGAGACATGGCACACACACCACCATGTGGCTCGGGAGAGCTGCTGACTGATGGCTGAAATACCACAGGGACCCCACAGAGATCTGCCACCCAAAGAAAGAGTCAAAGTCAGAGGTGATGGTTCTGCCTTTGCAGGCGGCTGGAGCTCACTGGTCACTGAGGAGCATCCCTGACAGCAGGGCTGCTCTCCAGCTGCTGCCTCACTCGAGCTGCTGCTATTAAACCTTTCAATGAACAAATCAGAGGTCTATTTACCAAGCCTGCCCCCTTGGTACCACTGTTTGATCAATTCCAGAATTCTTTTTGATAGGTAATTAAAAAAGCTTTTGCTTAGGTATGGAGTGGATTGAACCATTAATTACACTTCACAGCCCTAGAGATGCAATTCTTTTGCTATTGTGAAATGTCTATGGCAAACCACAAAAATGCTTGCCTCCATAAAAGAACTGAATAAATGAAAGCAATTTCCTCGAGACCCAGATTTCTCTGCGCTTTATGGCTAAAGACTTGAGTTGCCACAGCATTAATAAGTTTGCTCTTTAGGGCTGAATTTTTTCAATACAAACGTCCATGACCATAACACAAAGAAACATCTTCTTTGGTTGATAGAGCCAGCAGACTGAATCCATATATTAATATTATTGTTATCACTGAACTGCCACAATGCGCTCGGCATCCAGTTGCACAAAAAAAGATCAGTTAAATTAAAGATCCTCACCAAGCAGCGACAATTTTGTGTAAAAGCCAATTTAGCCATTATGGAAGCTGCAGGATCATATTAACTTTTCTCAAAAGTATGCATAATGCATGACAGCAAGTGGTTTTGACAAGTGCCTGAGTGTGTGTGTCTGTGTGTGTGGATGTGTCCTGCATGTAAAGAAACCCCTGAAGTTATTGAAGTTGCAAAGTCAAGTGATAGAAAGATAGAAAATGCTGGATTTACAGGTGTTGCACCTGTTCAATTCAACCCCTTGCTATCCAGCCTGTGCATCAAAAAGAACAGGGGAATTGATGTTATCCTGAGAGACAATGCTTATGCTTGAAAGCATCTGGTTAGCTGACACTTCCCAATTTTCCAGCCTGGTACACTGTAAAACAAACAGCTTTTGTAAGTCTGGGGGCCTTTACCCCCGTCTTTGAATGACATTCCCTAAGGTTTTGGACTTTTCCTACTTTCTTTGACTTCGATCAAGTCAAAACCTACTGTCACATGGGGCTTCAGCACCTCTGCCTTCATGCATGACTGAGAAGGATTGAGTCTGGTCCTTTGTTCATGGAGCACGGGCTGATATTTGTGCTAGAGCTGGCAGCAGTGGAGGCTGTTACTCCCCCAGAAGGGCAGGAGAATGAATTCTGCCAGCCTGTCCCAGCTACACAAGGAAATCTGTTCTCCTGTGCTCAGTGCCTGCAGGGGTTTAGGTGGCTGACCCTGGCAAGTGCAGGATCTCCACCAAAATCTCAGTTCTGTTGCTCCAGGTCTGGCTTTGACTATTCAGGCAAATACTGTCCCTTTGAAATCATGGTAAGAAAGGCTTGGACAGAGCCCAGCAGATTTTACAGCAATTCCAGGGGCAAGATTCAGGACTACTTACACCTAGACATGTTGGGAAGGATAAGTGACACAAATACATGTTCTCGTGCTTTCCAACACACAAGGTTCATTGGCATCAGTAGATTATTTTCACTTAGGGCTCATGTTTTTTTCAATCACGATACTCATTTTATATATGGAAGAACATTTATGGAAATTACTCCAATAACACTTCACCATCAAATAACACTTTTTCTGGAGAACTACAGAACAAGCTCTAGCTTATCCACGTTCTTGCAAAACAAAAATAACCTGTTCCTTACAAGAAAAGCTTCTCTTTCTTCCATTGCACAGAAGATATGTGTTAGTGAGGGCTAGAAGTCCGGCTAATACTTTACTGCTGGGAAGAAAAATCAGGACATTAAACATTCTGAACTCCCTGCAACATATTTTCTACAGCCCTTGAAAACCTTCAAATACTATATTATTTATACATCTCTGATAGATATTTAAAAATCTCTAATATTAAGAAGAAAAAGCTGAGATATATTTATTATACCATGCTAGAATTAAACTGTAATTTTTTAATTATTGTGTGATTGTAATCACAAGCAAGCAGTTTACTGCCATTGCCTTTATTTGGCACACACACACAACATGCACAAAATTTACCCTTGTCTCCTGTACTAACAGAAATTCTTATCCTAAAGAAACGGTTTTGGAGCTAAAAGGAGCATCTACAGTGGCAGCAGCAGGTAGGAAAGCAGAACAAAATGTGAGAAAAGCATCCCAAGGGCAGGAGTACCCACCCAGGCTTGAGACTTTGCTGCAGTGGAAGGACAGGGAGGTGACTCCAATTTAGGAGCCTTCATGGTCACGCTGGCTGACTATGCACCTCTCTAGTGCAACATATTTTTTAATTTGCTGCATGGGGATGAAAATACCTCCTGAAAAGCAATTAAACTGCCAAACATTTATGAATCTATGCTTGTAGGTGGAACAGAAGGCTTATTCTAGCAGAATAAGAGTGGACAACAATAAGAGGGGAGTTCAAATGAACTAAAATACAATATTTCTCATCAAGCTTGGAATATTACAAGTCTCAAGTTTGCCTACTGAAATCATTTTTACTTTCATAAATTGTGCCTATGCAATGCAGACTTGAGTATAAATTCTCCCAGTTCATATCTTTAATACCTACTGGTGTGTGCAAATATATAGATTGAATATTTTAAATGGAAGCCAGAATGGGGAGAAAGCAGAGTTTAATACTTTGGGAAGGTAAACTCAGATAATGCTTTTATTCACAGGCTGGCTATGGACTTTGTATACAGCCTTGGACATTGATTCTACCTTGCTTCTCAACTTAAAAATGAAAAGCCCTCTCTTTAAAAAATGAACAGTTCTGGGAATGACATGAATATAAATCACAAGCAAACTGACAACCTCAGCGATGGAGAGGGGAGACCACTGGGCAAGAGTGCACACAGAGAAATTGGACCAGAGTGGTATTTCAAAGTCTGTCTCAAGCTCCTGGAGGTTCAGTTCTCTCCAAAACATAATTAGAGCAGAATGTCTAAACCAAACAGTCCAGCTCAGCTTTGGTACACGTCCTTCTTATGCTGGGGGCTGCAGAGCTGGATGCAGTTCCAGGTGGGGTCTCACAAGAGTGCAGCAGAGGGGCAGAATCCCCTCCCTTCCCTGCTGCCCACAGTGAGGGATGAGCCCAGGACACATTTGGTTGTCTGGATTCTGAATCACTGGCCATTTGAGCTCCATGTCAACCAATACCCCCATGTCCTCCTCCTCAGGGCTGCTCTCAATCCGTCCAAGTGGGCAAAAGTCTTCTCATACAAAGAGCTTCTACCTTCTCCACACTCTCACTCACTTTCCATAGCAAATTCAGTCTGAAGGGTTTTCCTGTGACTCATAAGCATGTAGAGGCAAATGCATCAATTGCAGCATCTAGATCTAACTAGAACCACCTCAGAAGTGTCAAAACGTGACAAAGAAGGCAGTTGTCTCAGTAACACAGATATTTAATCATGTGGCATGACCTGATGAGATACCCACAATGAGAATGTCAAAAAGCTCATGTGAATGACTCATCAAAGCTTCTAAGTAAAACTGTGGGAGAGCATAATCTGAAGTGAAACATCACTGCATTGCAAAGGGTCTCATGCATCTGACAGCTGCTGAGCTGGATCTGAGCTCTGCAGCCTATGCTTTTGTATTTCCAGCAGAACACATCTCATTTATCCTCATCCTCCTGACTACAGCAGCGAGTAACAGCCAGGCCAAACCTCACAGACCTTCATTTGGGAAACTCCACTTTGACTTTATGATCTGATGCTCAACTACAATATTTGCATAACTACAGACTCCTTTTTCCCCAGCATAATTCCATAATGGATTTTTATGATACATCAAGAGAGGAGAGACAAGACCATTGAACAAGTCAGGGTACTTGCATCAAACGTGGTATCAGGGCAGTAGATTGTTTCGTCTTTGCCAGTTCTGTTACCTGAGTTTTCTTTTCTGTAGCAAGGGTTTGAGAAAACAAACGCTGAGTCAATACTTCTGAGATCAGTTTAATATGTAACACAGCTAATGAAATTTGTAGTTAAGCTGAAGTTTTGTTTTTGGCAGCTTGAACTGCCTAAAATCCTAATTCAATTGCAATCTACTCACAGAGCACAGCTGTTTTGCTTGGCTAAACTTTTCTCACCACTTAATAAGATACTTTTTTTATTTAACTTTCAGTTCTGCCTAGGAGTCCCAGTGGGTCTTTTAAAACAGAAGATTATTATTAGAAATTAATTAAGTATTCTTTTCAATTCTGTCTCCTGAGAGCAACTAGGCATTGTTGCTGATCTCCTCTGCATTAAGACATTACTGATTGTCATTCATGGGATGACAGTGCGGATGTCTCATCTGGAAAATATATAACTCCATAAATATGAAAGATTTGAAAGTTATTTAATACAAAATATAATAAATCAGTGCAAATAATAAACATGTAATTGCAATGTCAAGCATAGCACAGGCGTGTGAGGACTATAAACACTGGAATAAAAATAGACACACATTCCAAAGACAAAAAAAAAAATCATACTGCAATTACAGGACCCCGATGGATTGCACTTAGTCCATGTTTCAGCACACTGCAAACCCTGACTAAACAATTCTAAGAATATCAAACACAATTAAAGACAATTGATTTGATAAGCTGGGGTTATTTTTAAGGGACCAGAGACTATAAAGTGTTTGTTGCACTGCCCCCCTCCTACTGCATGTGACTACAAGAAGCACAGACTAAATCTGCCACCTCTGAAGGCTTTTTCTAAATGAACCAAACCCAAAAAGCACTGATATCCTGATGTAATTTTTGATCTGAGGCCTTGAACTTTTATATTAATGTATTACTGACAGAATTAGCTATGCATTTAATATGGCACTTCATGCTTGAGATGGCAGTTGGTGTATTTCATTTTCACTCAGCTCAGGGGTGTCTGTACAATAACTGATGTCACATCCCAACCAGGAGAGCATATGAAGAGAAGAATTCCACCATGGGTCAGCAGAACAACAATCAATCCCTTACTCCAATAATAATGCAGAATTTAACTTACTTTTTTGGTCTGTAGTCAGGGATGGACCTGTCCAGTGATATCCTGTCACTGAGTTGGGCATTGTAACCATATTCTTCATACTTAGTCTCTGATTCATGGCTATCGTCTCTCAGGGTAGCAGCCATTCCCCCCTGGCCCAAGCCTCCTGGACCTTCCACTAATCCCATGGGCTTTGCCAAACCTAAATAAAAAAAAAAAGAAAAAAAAAATCAAATTGTTAGTATAAAAGACATGGATAGAACCTCTTCTGTGACCACAGAATGTTTCCAGATAAATGAGACCTGAACTCCCAAGAAGCTCAGCTCTTAAACCCTCATGACTTTGTGGAAATTATCCCCAGCTTTTCAAACCAGAGTCCAAATCAACACATCTTGTAGTATCTATGCATAATGAGCAAACTATAAAGAATCAATTAGCAGCTTTCACAATTCCTTCTTTTTCCAAAATGCCTAATTATTGTTAAGATAATGAAGAAAAAATTTTCCCCGTAAGAACTGCTGGGTTTCCCAGTGTAGCCCATTATAGCTTCACTCATTTTAAGGGAGAGATGTTGAATTTCTCCCACATGTGGGTGTGCCAGTTTAACTCCATATTAATGCCAGTTCTGGTACCTGCTCTGTGACTATAAGATCAATGCAGCTCTGGTCAAGGTTTGGTTCCCATGTTGGGGACACAGCCATGGACTGGTCACCAGCTTCTGCTGGTTAGGAAATATAGGATAAATCTGATTTCAGTGCCTGACTCAACAGATGGGTCATTTGGACTCAAATACACACCCTGCCCAGCCTGTTGCCACAAAGATGTGCTAAATCTATTTTAATGGAGCAGACACTCCACCTGGGAATCACTCCAGATTTCTTCTGTATTTCACATCTGACAAATGAAATATGTAAGATACTCAGATCTGTACAGCTCACAGCAGCAGAAAGTTTGGACACTTGGTTAGTGATGAGAAATTAGCCAGTCAACAATGCATTTACAGGTTTCATTCACTGGTCAACTCAAAAATAAAAGTAAACCAAAACTAAACCAACATTAAAAATGCCCATATGATCACATCGCCAAGAATCTCTTCATGGCAACAGCATTTAATTTGGTGCTGAATCCTCACAAATAAGCTCCTCAAATATCCTGTGTTTAATGTCAAAGCTTTCCTTTCCAAAAGGCTCAGTACCAACAAGTCATTATAAGTGCCAAAGGTATTTATAATAATCCTGGGAACACCGTGAAGGAATGTGTGACTCTCCCCCGAATCACTTGTGATACCAAGTAAAGCAATTAGAGTTTGACCCGCTCAACATTTTTCAAATCAAGACTTTTTCAAGAGGAGAAAGACAGAAAGACAGAAAGAAAGAAAGACAGAAAGAAAGACAGACAGAAAGAAAGAAAGACCGAAAGAAAGAAAGACAGAAAGAAAGACAGACAGAAAGAAAGAAAGACCGAAAGAAAGAAAGACAGAAAGAAAGACAGACAGAAAGAAAGAAAGACCGAAAGAAAGAAAGACAGAAAGAAAGACAGACAGAAAGAAAGAAAGACCGAAAGAAAGAAAGACAGAAAGAAAGACAGACAGAAAGAAAGAAAGACAGAAAGGAAGAAAGAAAGGAAGAAAGAAAGAAAGAAAGAAAGAAAAGAAAAGAAAGAAAAGAAAGAAGAAAGACTGCCAGCATTTGGTAGCATCAAACACCCGTGGCAGTGCAAAGGTGGGAATGGCTTCTCAAAGTCACATCAAGCAGGGCACTTCAGACCCCTCTGAAGGAATTCTCTTACACCTCACTGCTAACCATGTCCTTACTTGTTATTGCTCCATCCCCAGCTCTGTTTAGTGACAGGACAGACCAGAGAAACAGTGGTTCATTACTGGTCTGAAAGGGTAAAATTCAGCATTTTCTGCTGCAGTGCTTATGAGAAAATCCTGTGCTAAGGTAAAGTGCAACAATACCAAACAATCACAAATTAACATAAAAGGGCTGAGTACCTGTAGTATTCAGGAATTCTACAGCATTTCAGACACTGCCTACAAAAATACATAAACACTCCAATCAATGGTCCTGAGTCAGGACAGATCTTGCTTGTGTTTGTGTCTTTGATGTCTTCATGCTCCTCATCACCATGCACTGAAACATGACTAAAACTCAAGAGTAGTCTGGATTCCAAACCAGGGGAAATCTTCCAGCTTATTAAGTGAAGCACTTCAATCTATGTTCAGTATTTCTGAAAATATTTTAAGGAGCTTCATTTTGAAGAAAATTGTAATATTTATCCTTTTTGTTCTAATTTAGGATGAGAGGCTACTTAGCACTTGGACTTTCTTTTGGAAAAATTAGAACAGAGGGCCCTCCATGCATGGCCTGACAATGATTCCTTGCTTGAGTAATTAAAGAAATTACACATCTGAGACTCTACATCACTCCCCACCCAAAGGGAAAAACACAGCAGCCTGCATGATACAGTCTTAGATTTAACAGACATCACCAGCAGTAATGCTGCAAACTCTGCTTGACATGCCCCATCTATGGAATATTAAAAAGTCAAATTAGGCACTATGAAAGTCAAAATCCCCAAAAACTTGACAAAGTCTATGTCCTTGAAAGACCTTAATGTGAAAATTCATCTGATGATCATTTGGAATCATCTGGGCTAGGTTCTGATATAACATCAAAGCAAATTGAAGATGACTTCATTAAAATTAACTGACCTGCTTTAATGAAAGCGTCTCCAGGATGTGGCGCGCTCATTTGACTTGAAGCAACAATTTAATTCCAGTAGTTGAAAACGTCATTCTTCATGGTACATGCTCTTGCAGTTTATGTAACAAAACACTTGAGTCTTTATGGCACAAGTAATGTGAGAATGAAACTTCCAACCCACAGGAAGCATCAAGCACTTGGCTGTTTTACTTCTGAGAGAACCAGCTAGACAAACCATTCATGATGACAATTATTTCATATACCTTTTTCTAAATCTGATATTCTAGCTCTTTGTGCTGCTAATCTGATCTTGTTCTGGGAAGGAGTCATCATTTGTCCAACTTCCTCTCAGAGCATATTGCTGTGAGCTTTTTTCTCCATTCCTTACCCCAACTGTAGCTTAGTCTGAGTGACAGTTATCCCAGTAATGCAGTAACATTGACCAATATACAGCAGCAATTAAATAAATGATATCACATTGCTTCCTTCTTCAAGAAGAGCACTAAAGCATCTCCAGAAATTCTTAACAACAATGAATATACTGTATTTTATGTATGTGCACGTGTGTAAGAGGCAGCAATTACAGGCAATGTTCCTCAATGCATGGTTGGTTAGCCTGACCATGTCTCACATATTTGCATTGCATTTTCCATCTCAGTGTTGATTTGCTGTTGCTTCAGCAATTGTCTCCTGAACAGAGAGCTTTCTCTCATCACTCTCTAAGTCAAGATGATGACTTGTTACCCCCAAATCCACAGTTACTGCACTGGTAAGCCTTTAAAAAAAAAAAAAAAAAAAAAACCAACAAAAAAAACCAACAAAAAAAACCAACAAAAAACCCACATAAAAGGAATTTCAGCTCAGCAGCATCTTCACAAAAATAGGTTGGTATTAAGAGATAGGATTAGGGGACAGGTGATGGGATGAGCATCTCCCAGTCTTGCTGAAGCAGAAGCTGCTGGTGAACACCTTCCAGCACATCCTCCAGTCCCTCATCTGAAAGCACTTTTCTGTTTTCTTCTTGTTTTGAAGTTTATTGCAGACTTCCAGCTCCATCTCTTATCTTTGGGTTACTCACCTGCAGTCCCCATTTTTCCATGGCATAAGAAGCCACTGAGGGCAAGGCACACAGCCAGAGCCAAGGATTGAGATCATGGGGCCAGCTCTGAAATGGGGATGTGCAGAAAGGGGATGCCCAGTAAGCAGCTATTTTTAAAGCTGTCTTTTCTTAAAATTTGCTAGACTAAAAATATCTGCAGCTGATACCCTGGGAATGGCCATAGACTGTTCCACGCTGCAGATGACAATGAGGTCACAAATAATTAGTGTCTGTCACTCATTTCAAATTTATTGCTCTCACTGCAGAGATTTCTGTATAGGACAGAAATTGTTGGGAGAATGAAGAGCAGAACAAACCAGCCTTAGTTCCTTAACCAGATTAATTACTCTACAGGATGCATAATTTTCTAGGAAGAAAAGAGATCTTCTATTTTTCATCATAAACCATGTCACAATGGGAAAAGTACAAAGGAGATTTATATGAGAAACTATGGCAAAAGCTAGATCAGATTATGGCTGTGATTATTTTACTATCATTTTTTTCTTATCTGCAACACAATTACAGGCAGCTGTAAATCAGGTTCAGCCAAGGTTCTCAGACAAATTTAAACTTCTGACAAATCCAAATAAAAATAAGTGATTGAAAATAATAATAGAATGTCAGAACACTGACAAAACTGCTGCAAAATCTTCAAAATGCCCTTGCTGGCCTGTCTCAGCCCCAGCTTGAGAAGGGCTCCAAAGCCAGACTTCTGAGCTTTAGCTACACTAAGATCATCTGCACATTTGAATACCTGCAGAAAAGTATTTCAGTATTTCACCTTAAAAAGAGGGGATAAAACAACTCCTTCTAAAAAAACTGGCATAGGTCACAAAACCTGGCATAGTCACCCAGCAATTCTACCTGCAACACCTGAAACACTTCTCTCTTTTAAACAGGAAACAAAAAACTCCTCAGCAAAACAGCTGTTTCTTTTCTTTTCCAATTATTATTTCTCAGCTGAAAATATCACTGCATATCATGTAAGGCAATAAAAATCTTTGGATCCTAGCTTAACCAAAAAAAAAAAAGAATCAGGGACAACAGCAACTCGGCATAGATTGACAAAGCTGACTTTCAGCATTTCCAGTTACAGCTTTGCAAAGACAAGAAAAAGGTTCAGAGATTCTGGAATAAGCTCAGTGACAGCTTAAACAAGACTCAGCCTACAATGTCTTTTTAAGCTATTTTTACACAAACCCACCTGTTTGGAGGCAGGAATTAGAGCAGTTGCAACTATTGAATCGGCCCCTAATGCTTCCATCTTGAATTACTGTACTGTGCTAATTTTTTCATCTTGTTCTGCTGCAGCTAGAAACTCCAGCTGAAGGTTACAGCCTCAATGAATGGCATATCTGGAGGCATGGAGTGAAGCACTGATCTCCCTCCTTGAGGAACTACATGTCAGAGTGAAGCAGATGCACAAGAAAAGCAGCTGGTTGGAGGAGGAGGAGGAAAAGCGCACTATGAGTGAGCCATTCAACACTGAGCTAAAGGTCTCAGCTCACCAGCTGTTTATAACTTCATTTTAGTGATCCCTAAAAACAACTATTAGCTGATAATTTCTAAAAGAACACAGTCACACCAGAGAAAGGCTCGCTGGTGCAAACAGCCCCTTGCCTCTCACACACACCCAGCACAGCCCCATAGGCAGAAATTCAGTGAATGCATTGGCAGTTCACTGCACTAATATTAAACCTGAAAAAGTAAAAGCATTTTTCTGTTGCAAGCATGAGGATCAACAATATGCATAAACAAAAAAAATCTTATTTGGAACTATTTAACTCTTTGACTGTTCCAGCCAACTTTGCAAACAGTAGCATGCAGCAGAAGGAGTTGCTGGTGTTTAGCTCATGATTCAATCAAAATGTTAAACAGAGCCTGGCCTTTAATTTCTGCATATCCCAACTTTCCATATCCCAAATCAGTTTCTCCCACCATGACCCTGAAGCAGGCTGACATAATACATGAGAATTGCTGCCCAGAGAACTGATCTGAATTTTGCCCATATCAAAAGGTGCTCACTTCCTGAGCTAGAAGGAATGCTGAATATGGAGGAGATTTATTTTACATACAGCACCATTCAGCAAATCACATCCCACAGGGGTACAAGCTCCAACTTTTGGAAATTTGAGAGCAACAAACAAAACCCCATCTAATTTAAGTGACTCCAGCACTTCCATTTATCTGAAATCCAAACCACAGTCTTACTTTTTTTATAGTTGTAGTCAAGTTTGCTGCATCCTTGCTTGAAAGGTTTATGTCCCTGGTGCCTGGTATCAGCCCCAAGTATCTCTGCAGATATATCAGGGAGAAGACAAACAACACCCTGCAGCTGATGGCTTGAAAAGGAAAAAAAGCACAGCAGCTTGTAAAGCTGAAGCACTTGATATGCAACTTTTTGGCTCTAGAAACAGGAGGTGCATTGGTTTTGCAGCTTAACCTCATCTCCAGACCCCAATGGAAATCCTGAGACAGTATTTCTCAGTCTTGATGCCCAGATGAGAGGCAATCCTGTAAGACTTCCACCTGTGATGGATGTCAGAGTGCTGAATGATGGTGAAGGGATGAAGTGATTTGGCAGCTCTGCCTGTGAGGGGGCTGCTCCCTTCCCACCCACAGCAGCCAGTCAGGCAGAGAGTGCAGAACCAGGAGCCTTGGAAATTATGTAGATTATTCAGAAAGAGGACTAATCCCCAACCCCTTGTGTGCTTTGCCATATGTTTCTTCTTCAAAACAGGGACTTTTCCAGGTTGCAGAGAGCACTGTGAGACACAGCATGTGAATATCTATCAAGTGCTCAAAATACATTCTGTGGAAAATTCCATGAAGATGCCCAAAGCTGTTCTCAGCATCTGGGCTGGAAGCTGACCCTTATTCCATCCTACACACTCTGCTCCCACCATATTGATGCTTTAATCCTTATAAATCCTATATGCTAAGTCCTACCAGGACAGGATTTGGCCAGAACAGTTTTTTCCTTACAGCTTCCATGGCATGTAGTCCAGACTCAGGATACCACTGCAGCAGATGCCACATGAGCCCAAAAAGACAGTTCTCACCCCAAAGAACTCGCCATCAATAAAGACAAGAACCAGATGCAAGAAAGATAATGAAGAAAGAAAGACATGAAGACAACATAACACGCTCAAGGTGTTTCTGAAATGATCCTTTTTGCAGAAAAACTTGTGATAAAAGCTCCCTAGTCATTCAGGTAATTTTGAGATGATGAAAGATGGCAGTTCTGTGTCTGCAGAGGGAAGGAGCCCACCTCTGGTAAAGCTGCCCCATGCCAAATGGAGGACTTAATACTTTGAGGAAGAGGAGAGGAATATCTGAGGAAATAAGAAGACTGAGGGCCAGGTGTAGAAGAGAGGCGTAGCAGGACAAACTGTGTTAATCATCCTGGCACAGTGTGGAGAGGGATCTGGTTCATCAGTGTTGACAAAAGGCCTGCTGGGGACAAAAAGGAACAGGATGTCCTTGCAGAGCCATGTTCTCTCTGAATCTGCTATTCAGTGGTGCAGCACACACACCACTGCCCTCTTACAGGCCTAATCTTTTGTTCCTTGGCTTCACAGGAACTGCAGCATTGCGTAGACTACTGCCTCTCTAGACACAAAATTCATTAGTGCTTTTTAATTGGAAGAAATACTGTGTTTTTATGTACAGATATCTAATATCAAAAGTAATTGCTTTTATAGAACACTCATTTGGAGCTGGTTATCCCTTGAGATGAGAGAATGTATTCTAATTACAACAGATAATTCAGGAGGAGATAAACAGATTGACGACTGGAAGGACCAAGAAATAGCAGCTGTACAGTCCATTGGAGATGAAGATAAAAGCTCATTTGTGAGGTAGGACACCAATCCCAAATTTACAGATAATAAGAGAGGTGCCAGAATTTTTCCAGAAACTTGATATAAACAAAAACAGATTTCCTCCTTAAGTAAGGAAGAGCTATATAAGGATATATTTTGAAAGACAAAATAAAAAGCCCCTACCCCAGATGCATAATTTTAAATTATATGCGTGTGACTCTGGTTTTTTTTTTTAATTTTCATTTCAATGATCAAAAAGATCATTCACAGAGAAAGATCACTTTGTTAACTTTAAATAAATAACAGATACCACGATTCTTCTACAAGTTTTTAAATCCCAGATGACTCGTGGTTTTTGCTGGTGAAACATGAAATGTACTTTTCTCTTCAGGGCTTTGGAGGAAAGCCAGAAAACTCCTCTGGTGATGGCATAAATCTGGAGTTGGGGAGGAGGAGCTGAAATGTTGGTGTATCTGCCTGGCAGCCCACTGATATTAAAAGGAGACAAAATCAGAGTGTCATCAGTTTGGCACCTGTCCTCTGGCAGTGGCCAATACCTGAGGCTTCAGAGGAAATGAGACACAAATGATAAAGCACTGGGCCAATTAAACTCTGCACAGTCCCTGGAAGCAGAGTTCCCTTCTGAACCCCATAGGCAGGTAACTAAAGCCCTCAAGCATAATATTAGATTACCCTCATTATCTTAACTCAGACAGGTAGAAACAGGGCATAAAACTACCCAGTGTCCTTTCAAAGCCCAGCCACTAATATTAGATTCAATGGGCTCCTGCAGCAATGAATTCTCTGGTACTGTCACGGTCAGAGTGTCACTGACTCACATGAAATGGATCATCTGTATCGATATATTAGATTTTCTTTAATTTTTCCAGGGAAACAGAGGTGAAAACTCCTGGGTGAAGTGATCATTAAAACAATAACAGAGCCATTCTAGAGGAAGGGAGAGCGACTTCTCCTTGAAAAGCTCCACGGTGCAACAGCTACAACTTTGGGGCTGCTTAATTAGATTCAGGAACAAGTGGTTCAGCCAAGTTAAAGGGTTTTAATTTCATAAACGAGGAAAATATCTTTTGAAAAGCAAGGAGTTTGCTTGTGTTAATCAAAGGTAGGGAAGGGAAGCAGTGGACCCTGTTGGACCAAAGGGAGTTGTGACCCAAGGTCTGACAGGATGGAGCCACAGCTGGAAAGCTGCTGTTCGAGGCAATGACATTTCCTTGACCCTACAGAGCTGACTGCACACCTCTAATCATTAAAAATACCCCTTTGACTTCTGATGCAATTCTGGATGAGAAGTCCCTGACTGCTCTATTCTCAGACCAGCTAGACTACAACTGTCAATCCCACAGGCATAGGTTCCAAAAGGAAAAAAAAAAAAACTTATCTTTAAACACAAGGAACCAAAAAAAAAAAACCTCTATCTAATTTCAGGTGCTATGCAGGTTCATGCTGTTCTAGACTCCATTGTGCTGATAATAAAGTCCAAACTCATCAAAGGCTCTACCACATCTGACATTGCCCAACCTGCCAAATTACTGCCTCTCAGCCCAGGATTCACCCTTGGGTCTCTGTCAGAGGGATTTTGTCCAAGGTTAAGGAAGATTCTTCTCTCCTGCTCAAGGGTGTTTGGAGAGCCCCGACACGGGCCAGACAAGCCCATTTCCTGCAGCATCATTTTGCAATCACGCTCCTCATTATTTGCAGACACTCATATGCCTCCCTGCTCATTTACCTAAACAGCCTGCTATTAAATTAAACTAACATAATCACACAGATAGCTTTCCCAGCAACGAAGTCATATAGAACACTTTGCCATTTGTATGGCTGAAAAGCTGCTGGTTGTTCAGCTCATTTTGCACAGCAGAGGATGGCAGCGTTAAACCCAGACGTGGGAGCTGCTGGAACTCAGAGTCACATCGTGCTTGAAAGTGGATCTCCATTTTCCACTATTGTGAAATTAGTCACTGAGTTCACCCCTGGCAATGCAAGAACAATAAAGAGCCAATGTTAACAACTACAGACCTGCTGGCTACATCCACTGTCCTCCCTTCCATGCTCCAGGAGTCACTGCCTGATCTTCCTGTTGGCCACCAGAGAATGAAATGATCTGAGAAAGTCCCTGGCTTTGTCAGAGCAGGGCTGGCTCTCTATCTGCTGCCTCTCCATCTTATCACTGGACAGTTCTCCTTGGGAACAGGTGGGAGAAGACATCAGCTGTCATTGAGGATGTGAGATTTCAAATACTTCCACCCAATCTCTTGAAAAACAGTTAATTTGGATATTGGTTTTCACAGAAACCAGAGAGAGCCTTGAATCCTCCCCTTTCCTTTAAGTGTGGCATTGCCTTAAAAGCTCTGTAAAGGTGACATACTTTGTTTTCTTTTTTTTTTTGCGTCACTGCACATTGGTTTCAAAACATACTCATTTTCCTGACAGACTGTCTATTTTAGATCTGTAGATCTGTGTATTTTTCTTGACCTACCTTCGCATTCTTCTTTCTCAGGCACATCTTTGACACCTCTCAGGGAGCTTGGCTTGGGAATTTGGTTGAGACAGATCTCGCATCTCTGCTTTTCCTCCTCTTTCCTGCTTTCACTTTATTTTCATATCTCATGTCAACATACACCACAGCTGTGCCTTGCTTGTCAACGCCAGGCTGCAGTGCCTCCTTCCATCAGCCTCTTAATGTGTGCATGATTTAATTTTCTGCCAGCAGGACAGATCAGCTCAAAACCAGACACGGGACACATCTTAAACAGCAAAACTACAGTCCTGAATTCAGCACCTAAACCAAAATGCTTACAAATTAACAAATTATGGCATATTTGAAGCTAAAATGGATGAAGTCAGTTATTAGGCAGAGTCCTCCTAATTGATGAGATGAAGTGACAGCCACATTTATAACAGATCTATCTACTAGAGGATGTGCCCAGCTAAAGGTCTGAGTCTCTCCTGCTCACAAAGGAATAGAAGGAGTCCATAGTGCTGAGAATCTTACTTGAAGCGCCTTGCTATTGTTAAAGGAAACATTGAGTCTGGATTTGGTTTTGGCTCCAGAAAGGAAAGCTTTAGCTCTTTATATTCATAAAAGTAAGCCTATTTAGAAATGAAAGACACAATGTCGCATGGATAGCTTATAACATACAATTAATCAGGGATTTATCAAGGACAAATAAAAAGAATTAGGTACCACATTCTCTGGGGGAAGCAAATCAAAGGATGAGATAGCTTTGCAAAAGAAAGGAGAAATAAAGATAAATAGCAATTGCCAATAAATTTGAGAAAATAAAGATGTAATGTTAGGGAAAAAATATTGGCACAATGTTTTATTTAAAAGCGGTAATAAAAACATTGCTTACTTTGATTTCTGCCCTTTCTGGTTTATTGTTGATATAAAGATAAATTGACTCAGACTACCAGGAGCAGGAAAACTACAATCTACTAATACAGGCACTTTAAAAACCAGCCCTGCTATAATAACTGATTCATTATTAACAAGACTGGCTTCATTGCATGTGGGTATTTGTGTGAATTGACTGTGACCTAGGGTTGATTTAGGCCCTGACAAACCCACAGCAGGACCCCTAGGCTTGCCTTGGAAAAGACAGGATGCATTTAGTAACAACATGCTGCTTTGATCCACCTACAGAGCACATTTCAATTCCCACACATATACGGAATTCAGATCATATATAAAGACAATGGCCAAGTTTTTGAAGTTGTGGGTCAACCTTCTTCAATTTACTTTCCTAATGCCGCTGGCTGCAAGAGTGCTTATCTGGTTTTCACCAAGGCAATGTAAAAAGAAACTCAGGTTTTCAGAGACTCAATTTTTCTTCAAGCTTTCCTTTCATTTATGCCAAAATTCCTTGAAAGAATGAATGTCCCTGTCCTCTGATGTGTCTCTGGTTTGTACTTACGACTACATTATGAGGTGTTAAATTACACAGTAAAGGGAGAGATGAGGACAGTGATAGAAGGTGCCTTTATACACGAGAAGATCATCCTTCAGTGGAGAGACTGGTATGAATCAAAATTTGAATTTCAAGAACCCGAGCTCCAAGTTTACAGCTTGGGCTCATCACTCCTCAAGGTCACAAAGCAGACGCGCTCTCCGGTCACGCTTAAACTTCAGGTCACACCCACATTTCTCCCAAACAGCAAGAGCTTCCCAGCACCAAGGGGTGCCAGAGAAAGGCAGGGCTGAGCCCCTGGGCTGTGACGGGGATGCGATGAGATGAGCAGCAGGATGCGCGTCACACTGCCGGATCACTGCTCTGCTCCGCTCGTAATTGAATTATTCACTCTCTACTGAAAGGCACTGGGACAGGCCAGTGGGACCCGAGTCTGCCATTTCAGCAGGCTGAAAGTAAAGCAGGCTCTCCTGCAGTACTGGTGTAGTGTCAGGGAAATGTCATGCTGCTGAAGTTATTAACTGGAATAAGCAAGAAAGTAGAGGAAAAAATGCTTGTGCTAACATACTGTCAATTAACAGAGAAAGCAAAGCAGTTCAGTGGGGACATCTGAGTCTGATTCCTTTAAAAGCTCAGAACTTAGTTTTCATGATTGTGTTTAAATAAATAAAAAATCCCATTTGTCACCAATATGATTTTTAGCCTGTTTGCTAAGAAAAAACATTCTGTGGGATCATGCTGTCTCCATTTGTCTATCAGTCTGCTTCTCTCTCCATACTCTCCCTTCATGCTGCTTGTTAGATTTTGAGGATTGCTTCTAACTTCAGCCAAAGCTTGGCAGACAGTCAGAGGTCTCCAAAAATCGCATTTCTGTGAGTGTCATAGAAGCTGACATCTGGGAAGAAAGTGCCATTAAAATGTTCCTGCTGAGAGAAGAGGTTTGGTGAAAGATCAAACACAAGAGACCTGTTGGAGCCATTAGAGACCACCCAAGAATTCACTTGTGGGATGCCAACCCACAAGAAAGTCAGTTTTCTTGTTTAGCTGTTCAAGGAACTAAACACATATTTTTAGGGTTAAATGTGTTAATTACTGGGTGTCTAGGTCTGCTGGATGCCTGGCAGTTAAATTCACCATTGATTAACAATATCACAGAGTTAACCTGAGGACACAGATAAGGGGAGGGGATCAGGGGAGCAGAGAGATGAGCTGTCACCACAGATAAAGAGCACGGGACAGCCCCCCTGGAAATGAAGGCCAGGTCTCCTGGGTCTGGGATTTGTATTTCAGCAGCTTAAAATATTTTCTTGACCCCTTCTGTCCCCAATTCCAGTTTCTGTGAGCTCACACACTCTGCTTCTTGTCAGGGCTTAGTGGCAATGATGAGAACCAGGGTAAGTGATAAAAGAGCATGTTTTTTTCACAGATTAGGGGATTCCTAATGAAATAATGAGGAATTCATATGATCCTATTTAAAACTACTTTTCCATATTACAGAAAATTCACATGGAAATGCCTGACTTGCTAGATTAGCACTTCTTCCCTTGGAAATGGAGAACACAGGCTTAGAGGTGAGGCACCATGACAGCAGGGCACACCACTCCATGCAGCTCAGCCTGTTTCCCCTGGAATTAACAAAAAAATTAATCCTTCTGATTGCTTACAGTAGGAGTGCTTTTCCCTCCCCACCTTTGAAAGGAATATAAAGCAAGGTATGACCCTAAAACACATGAAGCCTCATGAGCAGAGGAGCAAACAAAACCTCTCTTTCTCTTTTTAACAGGGAATTTGTCAGTTCAGTATCTGTCAAAATACTTTTGAAAATAATCAGCCTCTAGTTTCACAACCATATGCTGAGGCACTGAGGAGGCACAGGCATGCAATATCACCCATCAAACAGATTAGAGGCATCTTCTTCCAGCTCAACAACAAAACTAGAAAATCATATGCTGATTTCTGCTTCGAAAATGAATTTCTATCCTGCAATATCATTTTGCTTTATGACAGTACAGTGAGTCTCAGCCTAGTCATGTCTAATTGGTGTGATCCTGCATGAGCTGTCCTGTCCTCTGGGCCTGGTTCTGACTTTGCTACTCAGTGCCATAAGGAAGCCGTACAAGAGCTTTTCTCTCTTGAAGCTGCTCCACAATAACTATCAGCACTCCATGTTGAGATGCACTGTGTCAAGCTGTGGAATGGTTGTCCCAGAGTGACCTGTCCCATGTGGCCCTGCCATGGGGAGCTCCACCTCTTCTTAGGGCCAGAACAAGTCTGCCATGAGCTGGGCACAGACCCTGACCCCCGTTCACTCATCCCAGGAGCACTTCCATCCACTGTGAGGAACTGCAATAAGGTAAATTTCACACTGGCTTCATTCTTCCACAGGCTCCACTGTGTCTCTTAGACTCTATCTGTGCTCCAGCTTCTTGTCAGCATGATTAAAGGCTGAGAGATGCCTAAACAAGTAGTCCTGTAACATATGCAAAATCCTTCTGCAATGATCATCTCCTCCTGCAAGGGCTGCATCACTCAGCCCGTGTCCCTGGGCACGCTGGGCTGCTCCATCCCAGCTTCAAAGTTAAGGCCATGTCTTTGTTCCCTCATAAATATTTCTCCTCCATTTATGCACATCTTTTGTTCACTCTTCTCATTGTGCAAAGAAGACTGAAAATTCTCACTCTGTGAACTTTGTAATGTGTGACAGAAAGAGGGAGACAAAGAATCCAGTTATTAGGCAGATCAGGTTCAGAATGAATCACAGAAGAAATTCTTCATTCCATGACCTCATCTGAGAGGGCTCTCTGCAGCCTGGCTTTGAGTTATGTGGGCCTGGAATGGGAACGTAGCTGTGAATATGGAACCTATACCAAGCTGACTCTTTTAAGAAACAGAAGGTTTTACATATAACCCCACTGGATACAAGCATTAAAAAAGGCCCTTCCCTTCCAGAATTAATTTCTATTGAATGGAAACACATTGAGCCAGATGGATCTATTTCAGGAGGAGCATCACGCTGGCACAGGTCTAAAATCACAGATTATTGGGTTTGTGTATTCAGAGCTGGAATAGCTGAGGGTGAAGTGCTCAGGGCAGGTCTTGACATGGTCACGTCTGTGCCTAAAGGAGCACCCCACAAAGGATATGTTGAGTGAGTTTGCCAAATATTAAATTGAAGAAATCTGTGAAATTTATAATTAATACCTGCAAACATTTTCACTGCTCCTTGGGATACTAGCAGCAAATAAACAAAAGACATTTTTCAACTGCTGAGAAAGTTGCAACTTCTGGCAGATGCAAAATTTCATTAGAGTCTTAGAAATGACTGGCCACCTGGAAGAAAAGTGGCTCCAGTGGAGAATTTGGCTGCCCACATTCATGTGATGGTTTTGGAAAGTCATCAGCCTAAATCCACAGATCTGGGTCCTGGGGATTCTCTGAGCAACATACAAATTATGTAACAGAACTCCACCAAAAAAATTAAAAAGTGGTTTCCAAACCCAAGGCTAGCACAGGCTCACACCTAAGCCACCCAACCACCCATTTTTCCATGCCAAACCCACTCACTGCTTGTGGAAATGGAAAGCATCAAGTCTTTCAGCAGCTGGGCAGCTTAGCATTAGGCTGTTTAATAACTCCAACATGCTCAGCTCACTCTCCCCTCATGCCCCATTCCCATCTGTTACAGGAAGCCACCTGCAATCCATCAGCAGGTTTTAGCATTAACAGCTCTGTGCTAGAAAAGCTGCTTTTCCTGTCAGAGGTGTGAACAGTGCCTGGTCCCTGCTCTGCACCCGCAGTTCAGTGCTGGTAACACAGCCAGCACTCCCCCCCAGCTCCCACCAGAGCAGTGGCTGTCAGCACTGGCCACCAGCTCAGTTCTGCTCATGGCTGAGTTCTGCAGATACAGAACTTTGCAGCTATCAGTAGCCTCATTTTACACATGGCTGCATGACCAGAAATCTGTCTTACAAGGAATCTATAGAGCAACTGCAAATTTTCATCCTGAGGAAAACTAACCTTTGGGTTATACAATGCTATTTCAATTGGGGATATTTTTAGTCTTATCATTGCCTTCAGTTCAGCATGTACAGGAAAGAATACCACCAATCTTTGATACAAAACAAGGCTTGCTTGAAAATGAGTTAATATAACAAAAAATACATTTTTATTTACAAAAGCTGTTCATCCTAGAGGCATATGAGAGCTGTAGAAAAAAATAAACTCAATTTCTAAAAGGGCAGTAAGGCCCCATTGCCAAATAAAATACAAAACCAGCATAAAAAATCCAAATGAAAAACAACCAATTAACCCTACCACCCCACCAAAAATGCTAGAGGAAAAAAAAAAAAAAAAGAAGCAGTAAACTTCCCCAGTATTGCAGGAAAGGGCTTTCCAGCTGTCTTCATGGATATCTTCCAAGAGAAACAAAGCCCTATGCAACAAATTCCATTTTTCTTTGTAAATGGTCCTGCAGTACCATGGGCAAGCCACCATGAAGTGCTAATCTGACCTGGTCTGAGAACTTCTTTTTGCAAAATGCAAACTGGAGCCAAACAGCACAAACACAGAAGCAATGAGAGCCCCAGAATTAGGAGCCAGAGACAAAAACCCACAAAGTTCACCACATCTCTGCTAAAAAGGGGAATATTTCCAAAACCTTCAAGGAGGAAGGACCCTATTCTCAACCATACTGAAGCAGTACAGGGACACAGCAAGGCTTCATCCTTTGTACTACATCCACACCATCATGACTACCAAACCTACTCTTCACCCTGTGGCAAAAATGACTTCACTTGGCCAAATTCACGACTGGAGTTACTGTACTGATAATTACTGCATGTGCTGATGCCTCTGGATGATCAGCAAAGATTAATTTAGGCCACTGATTTCAACAGGACTAAGTGCATGGGTGAGCTGAGGAGAATTTGAATCATTGCTGCAGTCATAAAAACCTACTTGAGGCAGCCACCCTGTGCAGCCAGCAGTGTCTGTCACCCCACACACTGCTACAGCACAGCAGGGCTGGCAGCATCTGCACTTTGCTTAGAAAGCAGTGTCACTTTTGTACCTGTACACTTAGTCCCAGCTAAGCACAACTGCTGACTCAACCACAGACGTGGCTTTCAAACAGTTCTCCAGGAACCAAATCCAGTAACTCACTGGGAACCCCAGAGAGACCAGCTCTGTGCTGGGAATCCCACAGGCAACACAGGCCTTCACACAAACAGCTTCTTTCCACAGACCTGTCTTGGCTTTGCACAGGGGAAGGAACCTCCCGGGGGAGAGCCAGGCTTGTGCCAGCGCTGTGCCATTTCACAGGGGCTGCTCAGCCCAAGGAGATCCTGGTGTGGCAGCAGCCTCTTGGGCTTGTTGCTCTAACATGCAGCCCAGGAGGCTGAGACTGAAGCAAATGAACACTAAAGAATCCCAGAAGCCAAGCCTGTTCCTTTGCATCCTCATCCACCAAATCTGGGTTATTAAATATGATTCCAAACAGCAGAATTCAAAACATTGTGCTGTGAAACAGATAACACTCTCCTGAAGTACTTCGGCATCAAATATCTCTGCCTGACAGAACCATTTTTAAGTAGCAGAAAGCTGCTTTAACAGAAGCTCTTTTAAAAACCTTTTCCTTGGTTTAGTTTTCTTCATCATTGCCCACTCTCTCAGGATGACATGCAAATTACAGCTCATGTATTAAAAGTATAAATCAGACCGGTGGCAAGTGGAAGTGCTTCTAGAGAATGGCTCCATAGGAGGTGATACCAGGCTTAAGATATTCAGAAATCTATATTCTCACCTTCTCTAAAAACGTTTTGCTCATTTCCTTCAACAACTCCTCAGCCCCCAAGAGAACTCTGCGTCCACACTGCGCATGATGACAAAGCAGAATCACTCTATTGTCTCCTCAGCTCTCTACCCTGCTGCTGCCCTCGACTCTCCTTCAAAGCCAGTAATCAAGGACACAATTGAAGGGGTAAAAAAAAAAACAACAAAAATATTAGGCCTTTTGCCATTTGTCAGAGATTCTCCAAACCAGCCCGTTTCTGCTGCATTGTTTCACTAAGGACTGCCCTCATCAAGAATACAAAACAATTCATGGCCCCAGGCTCATCCTTGGTTTGTGAGAAGATCCCTCGGAACAAGCCATCCAAGTAAATTAAACACCAACACAGAATTGTTCAGAAATGAAATGGCCTGACAAGTGCAGTAAGAGGGGCAAGGAACTGGTGTGAGAGCTCCTCTGGAACATCCATTCCACTGGATTTCCCACAAAAGGTGCTGCTGGACTGTCTTTCCATGCACAGCAAAGAGTCCAACTTAGCTAAATCCCGTGAAATAAAAAGTGCAAAGAACTGCAGAAAGCACAAGTCCCCTTCCCTCGCTATTGGAGGAGAGCATCAAACCAGAGGGATAAGAGAGCAGAACTGAGCTCCAAAATCCCACTTCCTTGCACATGTACAGACATGCACAGGCACACACAGAGCTCACTTCATCTGGACCAGATCATGGGTGTGATGTCACTTCAAGAAATAAGAATTTGAAAACCCAACTGATCAAACTGAGAAATAACCAACAGAAACAAGGTTGGCACCTTTATCCCCAGCAGCACTACTGTGTGTTTAAACTCAAAGTAAACCCAGCTAAATCAGAGGGCCCTAGACCAAGTTGCATCATTGCTGCCTTCTGTTGCATAAGTCAAAAAATCTTGGCACAGGAGATGGCCTTACGGTCTTTTTATCCCCTTCAGGACTTGCTGAGTAGCCAGCAAGTACCAGTTGTGCTGTATCCTGTCTTCAAAACTGTCTGGAGAACCTAGATATTCCAGAACACCTGAAAGGATAGAAACTCTAGGGCAGAAAGACATTTTTTCATCTGTTTGCACCTGCCCTGCTGTCCTAGAAATGGCTTTTGCCTCCACCTATGGAGCTTTCAGATATTCACAGCCATTTCCATGGCACCACAGCTATGAATTTTAGGAAAAGCAGACACATCCAATTAGTATTTGGCTGTTTTAGCTCTGTGCTCTTAGGAGAAGATGACTTTGGGTCACTGGGAGGATCTCTCTCTGGCTTTTGCTCTCAGGAACTCGAGGTGTCTTATTTCAGAGGACAGTTTTGATCAATAGGACTACAACAAGGTTGGAAGCTGCTCTGCTGTCACTGGCTCTCTTCCTTCCTGTTATCCAGAAAATCACAGGCTCTTTTTATTTTCTACTTTTTCCTTTTTCTGTCCTTCATTGTGTTGGTTTAAACTAAATGATGGTAATGACTACCAAGAGAAACCCCACAAACAACAACAAAAATAAAAAAGTATGCCAAGTATGCTGAGAAAGAGAAACTGAGTGCCCATTAGTAAAGTTAGAGAGGAGCATTAAGAGAAGGCAGATTCGTTAAACATGACTCATTTATTTCCCTTCCTTTCATAAATCTTAGTATTTCCTTGGATAAATGCCACACATTCAGTGTCTGGAACCTCATTTAACAATGATGCTCCTGGTTAAAATGTGACCTGCCTTTATTTGCTAAAACATCAATCAAACAAACAAACAATTAAACCCCCTAAACTCAAAACCCAGCTCCACCTCTCTCTATCAAGGGCATTAAGTTAAAGCCAGGTTTTCTAAGCCTCTACACCTGTGCAGTGGCTGTAGGTGTGCAACCATCACACTGTAGCTCCTCTCTGGGAAGATGACAGACCCATATTTCCTTTTCCAATTCCAGCTAAATGTACAAAGAAATGGAAGGACACTGAACCGGAATACAGCTGAAAATGCAACAAAAACAACATCAGGCAAAGGTTTCCTTTCTGCCTCTGTAAACACTGCTTTTAATCTCATATAGTACAAATGATTCAAGTTCCACACAAACGAGTCAATGATAAAATTACCACATGATTTTTTTTTCTTGTCAAAATAAGTTTTTTTCCCAGCTACAAAGACAAAAAGCAGAAGCATTACATAAAAAATAGTTACCACTATATGAAACACAGAGTACAGGGAAAGACTTTAAAATCACTGATGTGATGCTGCCGGAATGGAGACATATTTTTTTGTATTTGTCAATATTTTGCAGAACCAAATGGAATTTTGCCTGTTTTACAAAAGAGAGCTGCCTTCTTTTTTAACTAAACTTTTAGAACTTTTCTTTCTGAAGTGCCTAAATAGAGTAATGCTCTTTTGAGTATTACCTTATATTTATATAAGGGCTATCCAAATATTGGCTCATTACATTTTCCTTCTGTTGTTTTGGGTAATAAAACCTTGACCTTCCTGAAAGCACTGATTTTGACTTCTCTTAGCTACATAAATCAAGACTAACACAACCAAAGCAAGTGTGATGGGGAAATCAGTCTGCTGGACTTGACCATCACTTGGCAATACAGAAGGTCAGCCCTGTCGCAATGGTGACTTACCCAAGCTTGAGAAAATGACCCCGCACAATAGGAAATACTGTGCAGTAAACCAAGAAATGGCAGCCTAACTTTAAAAAAAAAGAAAAGTTAGTATTCTTCTCTCCTACCTTCATGAGAACCAACCTTGCATTCTTTAAAAACATCATCAAAACAAGGCCACGTGAAGAGAAACCCATCGACAGGATAAGGAAACCACACGGCTTAGAGCAGAACCCACATGTGAGCTGACATTGCTGGAGATGTTTAGGTGTTCATTTTGCCAGATGTATGTTAGCAGCAGACCACAAACACATAAAATAGAATTAGTTATAAAACGTGTCGTCATGAGAAGGCGCAGTTTCACTGGTACCAGGCTGCAGTCACACTAAATGTGACCCGTGCACGTATGGTTTTACCTCTCTCTTCTGCCTAAGAACTGCTCTTCAGCTGAGAGCTGACAGCTCTAAAAACTTCTTTCTGACAATGTGGGGATGTGGACATTCACATGCCTCTCTTGCAGCCTGTTCCCAATCCTTACTTTGAAACGTGGAAATTCGGACCCATTTTCAACCAGCCCCAAGCTTGTGAAGAATAAACTGCCCTTTTAAAAATGCTACTGTAAGTTTTACCTATGCAGATTGCCAGGCTGAATTTTAAATGCAATCACTTGGCTTCCAGTGCACTCTAGAAATCAGGAGTCCCAGTCAGCAGGAATCAGTACTCTGCACTCAGGACCTGCTATTTCCATCATTTTCAGCCTCTGTGTTGCAATTATGTGAATTGTCCACTTTTTCTCCCCAGCCTCCTCCAGGAAATGCATATGTAATGTAAACCCCATTTATCACACTGGAAATTGCTATTGCATTTAATCTTCCCAAAGAGAGCAAAATCAAATTATGATGTGTAACGAATGATAACCTGTCAAGTTCAAGGGAATACTCCCAACTTATCCCTCCACATCTGAAATGGAACAGGTCAAAGGGGTCTAGTGTAGAAGACATGGGTAGGAAGACATGACGTGAGAATACATAATGAGAAGATGAAAGCTCTCTAAATCTTTGCAGATTGAATGAAATCTAATTACATGCTGTATTGATTGTTGTGTATTACTGGAAAAAGACAGTGAAAAGGGAAAAAGGCAATTAGACTGAAATTGTAGTCTGACCTTCAACTGCTTTTGGCATGAAAGGTTATGCACTACTTGGGGCATCAAAAATTCTTTATCCTCTATGGTGAATCATTAGCAACAGACTTAGATGCAAAGCTGATTAGGGGAAAAAATTCAGTCAATTAAATAATTTTTAATTTTTCCCCTTTAAAAAAGAAAAAAAGTAAGGTAAAGGAAGAAAATACCAAAGTGTTATCATTATGACATTTAATGAATTGCTACCAAGTCTAGCTAGTATGAGTTCTGTGCTGAATGACAATAAAGTATATCCATCAATATCAATACCATAGCAAAAATATAAAAAAATATATATGGATTGCTCAGCTAGCTCTATAATAACTGTTTCTCAAAATAAACATTGTACCCAAGGTCAAACATCAGGAGGCAATACAAAGTCTCACCAAGAAAATTCCACTGCCACGTTTCATTGCTTTCCTCTCCCTTTACATGCTCCATTCATTTGCTTCCCCCAAACCCAGCAGCAGCTGAGCAAAAAGAAAGCTTTCAGAAATACTATTTCTCCCAAGTTGATAAAAACCCAGAGCACGAGCCAAATGAAAACTATTGTTTGGGTGTATGTCTGCACGACTCTGCAGGGAATCATGGCAATTCTCATTCATCCTATTCTAAAAATTCTTGTTCTGCCAAAGATAATGGCAAGGAGCAGCTTTCTCCTGACTTTCATGCACGGTCCTCTGCGTTCTGCACGCACCTCCACAGGCGCTGCACTCACTGATTTTATTCAGACTGAAAAGTTAATGAGTTCTCAAGTGATCAGTTTTGGGTTGCCTCTTTATACATTTGTAATGCTACTGCCTGTGTTTATTTTCCTTGCAGAAGGTACACACTTCTAAATAACATTTCCTTGATTGTATGTAAACAAATACGTGTGATAGAAACAAAATTCTGTGCAGCTGCAGGGCTGGTCTCTCACAGAGTAACTTTTTATTGCACTGGATCATCAACTGAGTCCCTAAAAAATCAGCAAACTTTTACAAGTTCAGGTCTCATCTGAATAGAGGAGAAAAATAAAATAAAAGAACACTGAGATATTACCAAAAATATACTTAATAGGCAGCTCTTAATTTGCTGATCTCGAAGAGAAAGGACCAAGAGCAGAGAACTGAAATACTGGGCTGGGCTGGCCTGCTGCAATGATAACACTGAGCTGGACTCAGCCTCCTGATGCTTTGAGGGGTTCTGGGTATGCAAGGAACTCGTATTCCTCCTGAATAATCCTGCCTACCTGTGTCTGTCTTTCTCACAGAAGAGACTTTCACCCACCTCATGAAAAAGTAAGGTCCAAGACAGCCTCAGTCAGCTCTCTAACCTTGTGATCAGGCAGCATGTCCAGGACAGGGGCTGAGAAAGCTGCGAAACCTTGCTCAACGTTCAGGTGAAGCTGCAGAGCTCCAGAGCACACCGAGTGTTTGTGTAACACCAGCCTTGCTGTGTGACACAGCACAGCTCTGTCAGACAGGCTGCCCTGAATCCCAGCGCTGCCCAAGCAGCAATTTATGCCCATTAATGGCACAAATAATGAGTCATGATATTACAAACAGAATAGCAGTGAGCTAAACCCAAACAGAGATGCTTGGTCCTGATTTCACTTACAGCGATGCAACTCTGGTGATTTCAGTGGAGCACCTCCTGATGTCTTAGGACTTTTTGCTTTTGTTGAAACATGGTGGGAAAAGAAAGAATTTTTTTTCAGAACAATGATGAAAGAATTAATCTGGGTTAATGTACCACTGTGGAATAATAAGAAACCCAACAATCACATCAGAGAAAAATTAAGGGGAAATAAATAGGAAATTTGAACAGCTCAACTTGAAAAACTTTCTGTATTTTCCTGTGTAAGAACTTTCAGGAAAAGAAAACTGCCTGCGGTGTTTGATAGGACCTGAAGAAGCAACATAATACTAAGATCAAATAATTCCATCATGAAGATCCATATCAAATAAATGGAATTAAAGAAGATGAAGAAAACAGTTCCCAAAATAGAGGCAGGCTTTATGGAGAACTTCCAGTCATTGCGTGCAATGGTGCCTGCCTAGCAGGTCAAGGATTCCTGCTGATTCTCCAGGGTTTGCTATGCTGGGATGAACACAGCACAGGGAAATCCTACCCAAAGTCTCCCCTGTGAACACACCAAGAACAAATCTATTTGGGCCAAAAAAAAACCCGTTCATTGAGCTGTAATGAATATATCTTGCTGAGCAACCTAATTTAGGTTGGGAACTTTATGGCTTGGAGGAAACCAGGAAAAAGATTTTCCTCTTAAATCCTACATTCTTCAAAACTATTCCAAAATATGGTGAGAAAACACAGCTATTGATGCTTTCCCTCTAATTCCAGAATGTGTGGGTTTGGGACTAGCACCCCACTCCACTAGTTGGGACTAGTTCCCCCTCTCTCTGCTCTGTTTATCCAGAGTGAGGAGATGCCTGCTCCCTAACACTTGCTGGCACAAACTGCATATTACCATAACAGCCTAACTTACTTAGATTTATACATTCATTCACAAAGTAGTTATAGGAAACATACTTTATGCTAACCCTCCTATATGTCTGCATTTTGAGGCTACAGTAGCCTTCCTTAAATCAATGTTACAAGTAAGATTTCCACAAGCAGCCTAGAAGCACATTTGCTCTACTTAAACATAGTTACACTGAAAATTTTATTTGCTGTGAAACACTAAATGTTATATTTATATTATAATTTCATGCAAAAGTTCACTCTTTCAGCCTTTTTTTTGTCCAAAACACTGCTGTATTTAATCACATACTTATTTCTTTGACGTCTCACACTTAGAACTTCACAAATCTATGCAAATACAAATGCACTCATTTTGAAGAATTGGTTTCCATATGAAATGTTATCTGTCTTATAACATTGATGGCTTAGCTTGTTTAACTACCATGGAAGGGTTCTTTGCTTACCTAGCAATATTTTTCAAGGCTGGTGAATTAGAGTAGTGAGTCATGAAAATAACTGGTGGATGCTTCCCCTTCTCATCAAAGACAATAACAAATTTAAATGGCAAAATCATTAAGGAAACATATGGGTGCTATGGTTAAACAGACCATTAATAGTGCACAATGTTAGAACTCAGCAGAATGTTTTTAAAGTAGTTCTGAAACCAAGTATATGACTTCCAGCTAGAATCTAGCATGGTATTTGCCATACAAGCAACTTCTTATGCAGAGTTAACATAGCCAGGCAAACTGCAAAACCTGGTCCAGTTTGTAGGGACTTCCTCTGATCCTGAAACCCCTGAACTGCAGCCTCCTGAACTTTGCATCTATTGAGGAAGTCCTGACTTTGGACCAAGAGTTGGCAGAGAGGCAGGGTGGTGGTGGGAGGCTCGACAAACCCCTCTGGCCAAGCCCCGCATCACCTCTTGCCCTCGGTTTTCAGCGCTGGGGCCGGGGCGATTGGTGCCCGGCTCCCCTCCCCAGCGAGGGGACACTCCGGGGGCTCCTGCCCAGCCTGCAGCACCCTCCCGGGGCACGGGACAATCCCTCCCCGCCCCTCGTACCATTGAGCTGGTTGTAGACCACTTCCTCCAGGTGGTCCAGGCGCTGCAGGATGGACTCCCTGTCGGCCAGGCTGCCCACCTTGGCGCCGCGGCTCCTGGCCCGGCGGTCCGCGCTCCGGACGATCTGCACCAGCTCCTGGGAGCGGTCCTGGATCCTGCAGTAGACGGAGAAGAGGATGATGCCCACGAAGACCAAGATGTTCACCGTCAACAAAGTTTTGATTTTCCGTGCCACCGCCATGGGAGCCGCGGGCGCGGTGGCGGGGGGCGCATCCAGGCGCGGCGAGCGGCGGCC
>VXBQ01016275.1:295130-529323 GCA_013400175.1 Phainopepla nitens
CATTTTACGGCCGCTGCCCGCCTGGAGAGCGCTTGTCCTGCCCGAGCATCGCCACGGGCAGCTCCTGAGGGCGGCGGGAGCAAGGTGTCCTTGGCTGCGGTGCAGCCCGGGAGGGAAGGTGATGCCCCACCTGTCTCACCGGTGGGAAAGAGATGAAGCAAGTTCACACGCTCCCAGCAAGAGGGAGAGCTGATAACGCGCTCGGCTCCGTGGGTTTCTCAGCAGCCCAAGTACAGCACTGGCCTGGGATCCTACATGGAAATGACATGGTTGGGGCCACATGCACAGGGAAAAGAAGTTCTTGCCAAGCATCCACAGAAATATAGACTCAAAGAAGAGTTTAGGTTGGTAGGGATGTTTAAAAGCCCATCTGCTCCAAGCCCCCAGCAATGAGCAGGGAGATCTCAACTAAATCAGGTTGCTCAGAGTCCTGCCTGAGCTGACCTCAGATGTTTCCAGGGATGGGGCATCCACCACCTCTCTGGGCAACTCATGACAGAATTTTACCACCTTTGTCATAAAACATTTATTCTTTATATCTAGTCTAAACCGATCATCTCTCAAGCCAAAGCCATTAATCTCAATATCTACAACCATTAAATATGTTTTTTCAACAGCTTCTCCATTCATGTTCACAGTGATCCTCCTTTTATACAAAAAGATCTCTCATCTCACTTAGAGGGTTACTTACCATAAGGTAGATCCTGGTTCTGGGAATTTTTCTCCTTTTATCCCTCCTTCTTGGTTTCAGAAGCTGCCAACTCAAAATCTAGCACAGGTTATAACCTCCCTGTGTTCTTTGAAACTTGGCAGGTCCTGCTCAGGTTTTCCTGAGATGTAAATTCTCTACTGCTGGTCCTACTTCTGACCCTCCTGCTGCTCACCTTCTGCAAGGCCCCTGAGGGTGCAGTTTTTTTGAGAAGATGTGTTTTGTGTCCTAGAGGAATTCTCCCCTGGTCTTTTGAGGATCACCAGTGAGACCTGTGTTGAGCAGAAAAAAATCTAAACTGGAGTTTCACCATCACGTAATCTTATCCGTGGAAAAAGATGCCCAAAGTTTCTGCAGTGTCATCTCTTGCAAATATGGAAATATGTATAGGATTTAGTTATTTCCTACATTAATGGATTCTTAAACACAAATAATGCCTAGGTGCAGGATCAGATCTTTCACTCAGGCTGTAGCAAAACTCTCTTAGTCATTCAGCAGAAGCAGCTCAGAATCTGAAATCTTCCAGTGCTTTGATTATTTCAGTAGTATTCTTACTGCAAATCTCTCACAGCATTACATTTTCCTAGCAAATAACAATTTGGTTTAAGAAAATATTGAACTAATGCTCAAGTGTAGCTTATTTGATGGCTCCACAGCATTTAATATATTATAGCAACACCTGCTGGTCTTGATATGGTTAAGAATCTGTTACATCCCTATTTCCATTATAAACTCCAAGTTCACAAGGTGGCCACAAGAATGCAGATTGGATTCTACACGAGTTTATAGTTTGTCCCAAGGCTTGTAAAACACCTTCAACTTTCTCAGAGAATTTACCAAGTTTTGATGAGGATTTTTTGCACCACTGCAGTTATAAACTGGCTTTCACAGACATGATTTCATCCATGACTGGCTTAGCTAAAGGAAACCACTTTTTGACCTAAGTAAATGTTGTTAAATGGTCAGCTTAAAATATTCTCATATTCTTCTGTACACACCACAGACTATGTTCACATGGCTGAAACCCCACCTAATATCACTCAAATAATAGCTAGCTTGTATAGCTTGCTGTTCCTTCAGACATCTCAAAGCAAGTTGCAAAGAGATACTAGAGCTGAATCAAGGACAGAAGAAGTGTTTCTGGAAAAATTTCATGATTAAATGATATATTTTATTTTTTCCTTGGAATCAAACAAAAAAGGCACTGTGATATTTTCACATGAACAGCACTTGAGCTGAAGCTGCTGTTTCCTGCCCAAAAGCGTCAAGTTCCAATTTTAATTCCCACAGAAAAGACTTAGGTTGCCAAAAGAAAATTTGGTCAAATATATATGCAACAGCTGGATTTCAGTGAAGATGCTTTAGCTGAAACCATACAGATCAGCTCTGATTGCTGATCCATCCTACAAAGGGAGATCATGGGAACGCCTTGGTAGCTAATCCCAATCAATGATCAAGCCAGAGGCAATCCTGGGATTCCATTCCAAACCAAAAATTCAGTTTTTCTCTCTCTCTTTCTCACTGATTTTCACTCCTATTCATCTCCACAGGTTCCTGACCCCAGTTCACTTGGAGCTATTAACCTCAACCAATGCAAATTTTTTTCTAGCCAGCTACTGAAATCAGTAGATTGTACAGCAGCTGAGTATGATCCATATATCCACCATCATCTGGACAGTTCTCAAGTTAAGTTTTCCCGAGAAGCACTCAGAAAAATCTATTAAAAGTGACCATGTCGAAGTGCCATCCCTACAGCAGAACCCTTGGAGGCACCACACCTTCAGTCCCAGGTGTGGTGGGTACATACTCAGAAAACCACTGAGTTTCATTTTTCTATGAGATGTTTTATGTTGAGTTTCATTTTAAATGAGATGAAGGAATTAGCTGATGAAACGAAAACAGTAAGATTTTACTTTTCAGAAGAGGCAAGAAGAGAGTGATTGAAAAGTTGCTGGAAAGTTTTTTGAATTTTAAAAAGCCTAGGTTGAAAAAAAAAATATTGAATTCAAGTTAATAACCATAAAATCATTCCCAACCACTTTTCCAAAAGGACAAGATTGATTTACCATATCTAAAGAGACATACCTTTCTGATCATCCTGCTGCATGATACAAGACATTTGCAGGAATGAATAATGTGTAGAAGGGAAGACTTTGATGTTTGAAGTATTTGAACACTAGCTTTAAAGAAAGAAAAAGACACCACAGCCAAGATATTATTCCAGTGATGGTAGATTCCAGCTGTAGTTACTCACACACAGACATCACCTACCATTTTCCCAGTGAAACCCCAACTGCATTTGCTAGCACTTTGCTTAGAGTTTTAATATAGCCTAATATTTTTCTACTTTATTTTCTACTTTTATACTTTTCTATTTATTTAGAAGAAAACAGCAATAAAAGCAGCCAGCAGAGTCTCAGGTCTGTTGAACACCCAGACACACAGAGCTGAGGCCCTCACCCTGCTGCAAAGAGGCACTGCAGCCCCTCAGATACTCACTTGTGTGTTTGGGCAGCTCGGAGTTTGTGCAGCCCCTCCTTACCACAGTGCCAGCAGGCTCTGAGAGAGGAGATCTGCTCAAACACAGCATTTGCATGGAGCTTTTTACATGAGTTAGGGGAGAAATAAATGAGGAAGCCTCAGCTGTCTCACACTGGGGATGTTTCCAACCAGCCTGTTACCTTTGATGCTGCAGCCTCGGAGGTGAGGTCCAGCTGGAATTAAAGTGCACCAGAAGGCCCACAGTAAATAATTCCTCTGGCAGCAAGGGGCTGCCAGTCCCCAAGGCTTCAGCCCTGCTTCTCTGGGGGCTGAGGCTTGGTGGCACATTCACTGCTGACCCGGTGCCCTCACTGGAAGCAGAGAAGTGCCGTGGCCAGGTGAGGCTGAGAGAGGAATATGGGATCCACCTCACTGCACTAAAGAGGCTGGAAGCACAAAAGCCATGAGGGATTTCTGTGCAGTGATCCTGTGCTGGGAGCATTTGGTGCTCACTCGGAGAGTGAAGGTGTGTGGAGACTGGACAGGCCTGACCATGATAACTCTGCTTTCCCTGGGGCAGAACGACAGCACGCTCTGCTGAGCAAGATGAATGTGTTTGCTTTAGCAAAACAACCTCTGTGGTACACTTATTACACACACCATGCCAGGGGGAGTTTGTTTGTGGGGCCACAATTAATGAGTGCAAAGACTCACTCATAACGAGCAGCCCTGCTCAGAGCAGTGGGCATGCCACAGGGATTAAGGCTTCACAAGATTGGCCTGGAGGGGCTGAATTTTAAATGCATCTTGAGGATGGTTCTAAATGAAATGAAGTGCCTTAAAATCTGAACACATCTTTCAGAAATTTTATATATATATATATATCTCCTTTTAATTTTGGCTGTATTAGTCACTTAATAAGATTACACAGAAGTTTCATAAATGGAATTTGGGATGCTTGCTCTAAAACTGCACCAATTCCCACTGGCACATGGACATTTCTTCAAATGTACAGATCATGCTGGGTTCTACCACCTGTGGCTATGACACAAATATTCACTTCTTTTATATTCTTCCTGTTGCATTAAGGCTGCAGGTTGACACTGCAGAGAGAATTTATAATAGACAGCACAATTGCCAGCAGATCTGCTGCTTTCATGCCTGTGAGACTGTGCTGATGACCACCCTGTAGTACAAGCATACAGATAAAACTCAACAATTATCCAAACGAGCATTAAAACCCCCAATAAACCTGTCATTGTAAAACCAGAATATAAATAATGCCAAGACTAAAATATTCAACCCACATACTTACATTTTACAAAGCTCTAATTTATAAACATTACAGCTCTCACCAATTTTAATAAGAATTGAGTAGAGCTACCTTTTTAAAAGCCATCAGCATAGTCCTCCATCCATTTCCTATTATTATCTCCTACTGTAATTCCTGAATAGGTGCTTGTTTGCTAAGAGAGGATTATCACCATTCACCATGATCAAAAAATACTTGCAGAAACTTAGATTTACCCATGCAACAAAAGAAAAAGCATCCTTGAGGACCTTGTCTCCTCCAAATGACAGAGACCTGCACCTCAAAAAAGGGAATGTGGCTGGGTCCTGCCTGGCAGCTGCTGCACTGGGATTCTAAGTTGCAGACTGATGTTTTTGATCACCCCATAACTTACTGCAAGGAATTTCAGAGTTGCTGTGATAAGATAGAGACTCACATTGGAAATAAATCAGGGAAGCTTTCAAGGACAGCTTCTCTGTTTATGAGAGTTGCAATAAAGAAAATAAATGTGCAAGAGATATATAAATGTAATTTAATATCCAGCTATTACAGATATAGAAATTACCTCATTAAACTCCTTGAAATCCATCTTTACTTATTCCTGATGCCAGCAAACTTACAAAACCCCACACAATGGCTAGGCTGTTAGCATGCTGAGACTTCTGCTTTTCACACTGTCCAACATTATCTTCTGGTTCTGCAGGTTCCTTCTTCTGGTGCTCTCATGCACTGCACAGGTCTTAAAACAGAGACTGCTTTTTGATAGGGCTGTTGTAAAAAAAGGGTTTATGAATGATGCTCCTAATTCCAGGAGCAAATCAATTTTCAGCTCTGTCTGTGATATCTGTGGATTATGATCCTCAGTTCCCCCTTGGAATCCATTTGTCTCATTTCCACTTTTACTCTTAAACAGCCAACCCTATGGTGGCACAATTTCCTGTCAGGTCTTTTATTAGTCTTTGATCAGATACTATTTTAGGAAACCTATTCCAGCATGTTTTTAATACAGCAGTGCTGGCTTTGGGGAGAAGCCTGTTCTCAGAGACATGTGGAATCTAAGAGCTCCTCACTGGCACTAAAAAGCTGGAAGGATGTTGCTCCCTGTCCAATCCATCTGAAAACCAATGAAAAAGCTGAACATCATCCTGGATTACAATAGTTAAAAATATTTTGCTACTGGAATTGCACTGGATCTAGTAGGGCACATTATTCTTTGGCCATCACTGTAGCAGTCCCAGTTCTGTCAGGAGGAACAGGCTTGTGGGCTTGTGCAGGTATTTGTCCAAGCTGATCCTCGATAGGAAAAGAACCTCATGCAATATTCATTACTTACTCGTCTCTGTCCTGATGCACATTATTAAGAGTTGCCTGGCCCTCCAGCAAAATCTTCACAACAAAATTAAGAAACACAGCCAGCCATCATGTCAAAGTCCTAAGAGATTAAATATTCTAAGTGCAGCAGCACCAGGGTAAATTAGTATTGTTACCTCCTGACCCCCAGAGCTGCACCCAATGCTGGCTTTAAACAATAACAATAATGAGATTTTTAGATTCCATTTATTTTGAAACAACAACTGGCAGCTTGAGAGAAGAAAACATGTTTTGGCAAATAAAGTTGACATTGACATTTTTAGTAAAGAATAGCTTTATGGTGCCTTGTCACTGGGCAAATCTGAAGAATCACTGCTGCTTCTGATGTATGATGTTTTTCACAGGGACAGTGTATGTATGAGTAATAAAGAACATTTAGTACAGTTTGTTTCTGCCTTTAACAGAGATGTTCAGAATATTTAAATAGAAACCAAAACATTCCTAACATTAAAGTCTTCAATGTATTTTTAAAATATTTCATCTTAAAAAAAAAAAAAAGTTAAAGGCAGATGCATGATAAAATTCCATCCTAACACTATGCCAGTGAGAAGCCTTGACAGATGGAAGTAGGATGACAAAACCACATTCATTTAGTTGGGTTGCATTCCCTAATATTCCCAGTAAAGGGCAAAGTCCAATTTAAGTTTTAGTGAGATTTTTTGGGGGGGTTTTGGGGTTTTTTTAACACACTTGAAAATGAGTCAGTCAGTAGGAAAAGAACATTTAAGACTATATTGGACTGTGCAAATGCTTTCAGAACTGTTCTGTCTTCTCCTGCTCCAGACCACACAACTTCTCTAGCTTTCAGTTGCTCCCTCTGAAAACTGGGGACAGCTTGCCATAAGGGAAGTGACAGAATTTGCTTTTATTAATCTCCCTCTCAATTGATTTAGAAACCATACGGAGTTTAAAACAAAAAGAAGTCCAAACCAAGAAAAATAAGGAAAACCAACAGATCTGTTAGGAGGTACCAAAAGTGCAATGGTGAGGGGAGCTGCAAGTAGGCAGAGACATGTAGGTATGACATGCACACATTCATCACTCTTTCAGCTGTAGATGCGGGGAAAGACATTGCCTATTATTCATTAATTCTGTGGTGAGCAGATAGATTAGGCATTTTTTTCCCTATTAATTAATCTTGCTCTGGGCTATGAAATTGAAAAACTTCATTTATTTATATATTTACTTATTTTGAGGGAAAATTATTTCTCATCAAAGCCCTCCCCAGTGAAACTGCAGCATCAAAGCCTCTGGCCAAGCTCCCAAGCACTCCATACTGTGCCTGCCTTCAGCCACTGCATCACGATATATAACTACAGACACAGATCACTTTCTGCTTTTGACACTAAATACAGGGAGGTAGTTTACATTGGTGGCTTGATTGTGGTACAGACATTAATATCAGCCATATAGGACAGATCACATTTCACTGATAGAAAGGAAATGTGAAATGGATCAGGTCTGTAGTTTTCTTTATGTTATTTACTGTTATATATTATATCCAACACACATCCAGTGCTATCAGCCCACATAAAAATCCTGACATTAAACCCTTTAACGTCCATTGAGCTGCTTTTGATTTGCATAAACCAAAGATGAGCAACAAGCAGTGTCTGGGCTGTAGCCCTGAGCAAAGGGTTTTGTTGGTGGTGGTTACTGCCCTCCAGCCCTCAGGCACAGAGACCCTGGCTGGACTGAGCTTAGCAGGGACCTGCTTTGGCCTGAAATCCTGGGGTTTCAGTTGCTATTTAACAGAGAGTGCTGCAGGGAGCTGCACTGCTGCCTGTTAGCACACTTCCTTCCACACAATTAGTACAATTCCCTGCCAGAGAAAACACTAAGGGATAGCTCAGTGATAGACTGGGGGTGTTCAACTCTTGACAAAAGGTTAGGGGAATTCTCTTGAAACAGTAATTGTCTGTCACATGAAATGCTGCAACTTCTTGAGCACAGAAGGAGGACACCATAACATGAAGTGGATCAGGGCAGGAGGAAGCTAGAGGCAGGCAGGTTAACAGAGAGGAATCCAAGTGGACTTGCCAAAATAGTTTAGGGAAGAATGGACAAAAAAAAATAAGAATAAAAGTTAATAAGGACCTCAAATTTATCTGATGTGTTTGCAGCTAAAATAACTGAAGCTGGTTTCCTTCCAAGTCTTAAAGATTTTTGAGGTCAGTATGTGCACAGGGAACTTCTGTGGTGTTGCACAGAGGGGCCTCAGAGGAACTGGCACATGAGCCAAAACAAGACAGAATGGCATAGGAAGAATAATGTATTTCTTGTGGTGACAACATTCACTTCACTATGAAGGGAGACTCACATAATAAACACATCATCCCAAAGCTCCAGAGCCCAATCCAGACAAGGTGCCACTGTTACCTGGCTAACTGGAGTCAAGGGAAGTGGATTGCCTGCCCAGGAAAATGTTCTGCAGGTTTGATTTGAGGAAATGAGATGTAGGAAGCCTTCAGAAGGGGCACTCCTTTTTCAAGCCCCTGGGTGCACAAGTCAGGTTGGAACAGAGGGTGAGAAAGGCTTAAAGTGAAAATTCATAATTTAAAATTGTAATGGAGCCAGAAGTGATGTTGACAGCACACATTTTACTACTAGCTTTAACTGGCCACAGATCCAACTACTGATTACCACTAAATTAATTCTGTTGAATCCTTCAGCATGTATCTTACAGTCCTGTTTTCTCCCCCACGGCACTTTGCTAATTTTTTTTGTTCTCAAGGATGAATGGAGCATTTATCTACAACAGGACCCTGGCCTTGACTGGGACAGGGAGCTGCTTCCACCTGTCACGAAACAAACAGAAAGGACAAGTGACAGCAGCAGTGATAAGAGCAGAGCATCTTCATAACATGCACTCTATGTATGACAGAAATGAATACATCAGATTATTCCTTAAATAGCCTACTCTAAAATTAGCTAAGTGAATGCTGCCACGTAACACTAATACTAATGGATTTGGAAGAGCTGGATACCAGAAGCAGACGGTGTTGAGAAAATTCTCTGCCTTGAAAATGTTAATTCATTTAATTGCCACTAATTGTACATGGCATCAGTGCAAATTCAAACACGAGAACTGAACAAGCAGTTCTGAGCCTGACCTTTGCCAGGTAAAACTTTCAGTTTAAGGCAGATCTATCTCAGAATCAGTGAATGTATTCTCTTTCATGCTCACCTAGCTTCCCAAAGCACACTGCAGCTGTGCAGACAAGCCCAATACTAAGATAAATGTAGCCCAAATTCATCTCAAACAAAGTGCAATTTCTGTGGCACACACAACAGTTCTAAGCCACATCTTCCATCACCTTATTCCTCAACTGCACGATTGTGAACTTGCAGCAATAATTAAGATGGTGTCTTAAAATGACCAGAGAAGGAGCCTTTCTATCCACGCCTCTAAACCACAGTAAATCCTATAATAGACAATTCAGTTTTATGGTTGGACTTTTCCAACCTAAAGCAATCTATGATTCAATAAAAGTTCTTAGCCCAATGGGATTTTGGGGTGCAGAGAAGAGAGAAGACAAGACCTCTTTGTTTTACGGAATGAAAAGCTGAGATCTGATCACCAAGAAGACACTGAACAGTGCCATGATGGACGCAATTTGGCATGCTAGAGGAAAATTCTTTAGTCTTCTGGGAATTTATTGTCACAAGCCAGCTGCTTATACTGGATTAGAAAGGGAATTAGAAAATACACAACCCAATTAAAAAGTAATGTTTGTTTATTTGCTTCTTGCAGTTCTTTTGCTCTTTCATACTAATTCATTCTCTTTTTCATTTTTACTGAATTCAATATTAATATTGATATTCACAAATAAATCCCAAGATGCACGTCTTTTTAAAATGCCTCTAGCATTTTTCACACCATGGCCTGATCCTGCAGCTGTAAATGGAGCTGCTGCAGTTTCCATCAGCTCAGGAACTCCCCAAGCACGACTTCAGTGGGAGATGACCTCAGAACACAGCAACCTTTCCAGAACATCAAACCAAAATGAAAAGGTGCCCCAGCCTTTCAAGCAAGGACACCGAAATGAATCAATATTACTTTGCACAGATTTATAGCAAAGTTGAAGGAAGGATCATGCTGAAGGCAAAACAGAAGAGGAATTTTTCTCTATGTGTTTTTCTGTTGGTGAAAGTTGGAAATGGAGCTGGCACATTAACTCTGGTAGTTAACTCTGTTACCCTCTGGAATGGTCCATTAAAATAACAAGGACAGTAACAGGTGATATTTCAAAGTAGCACTGAAATTCCAGCAAACTGTAGGACTGACTAAATACCTGCATGGACTTTAAAAAAATACCCCTCTCAGATTTAGCAGATTTGAGGGTAAATTCCCATTTTCCATCAAAGTACAGCAAAATCAAATTACAGAACTCCTTAGACCTATGAATTCTCTATTGCTTTTAGAAGTAAAAGAGTTTTTAAAGACACAAATTTCTCCCTTGTTGAAAAGAAGAAAGAAATCCAGTAATTTATTAGGTTCCTTTAAAACCTGTGAAAAAATTTCAGATAGAAAGCTTGTGGCACTCTGCTTACTTTTACTTTCATCAAAGAACTCACATGATTAGAAAAGAAACACAAACACTCCATACTGAGTTGAAAGAACAACTTCAAATAAGAAAAGAATAAATGGGAAAAAGAAAACCCTCCAAAATGATGGTCTAGAAAACTCCATTAGCCTTCAGATGAATAAACACATCCCATTGACACACCTGACACTCTGAATGGTTCCAATCCTGATAACTTCTCATTTTGGGAAGCAAAGCTTGTACAGAACAAGCAATCATTCAACACTTATGATTTTACAAGTCCCATTTTTTGTGCCATTTCTGCTGGGCCACCTGGCTGCAAAGGGGCTGTGCTGCAGCCCTGCAGCACCCTCAGCTGCACCCTGGTGAGCTTACCAGGGCAAGGCATTTGAATTTTAAATTGCAGAGTTCCCTCCATCTCTCAAGATATTCCTGTTTGATGCTCAAAGCCAGGAAACTCAATTGAAACTTAATTCTCTTCTTCTTTGATTTACAGCAGCTGCGGATTAAGAAGCTGATTTGGGACAGATTCAATTGTTTCCTCACTGAAAAAAAACCCCAGCCCAAACCATAAGAGCTTTTCTAAAGGTTTGCACCTTAAATAATGTTTGTGTGTGTTTTATTACACCACTATATTTTGTTAGAAAGCATTATTCAACACTTATCTCCTGGAATTTCACCATGGCCCATTCATGTGTTGTCAGGACATGGGAGTGACTGAACAGCACTCTGTGCTCAAGACACAAGGGGCTTGGCTAACTGGGGATTTCATCCATTGAAAAACACACTTCAGGCACCCCAAAATGGGCCATTTGCATTCACTGCAACTGTTAGTAGGATTTTTTCAAATAAACTTTAAAAGTGTGACTTTGTTTCAAAATTTTCACATCTTCACATCTAAATGATGCCCTGACATGAAGTAGGCCAATTCTGACCCTGAAGAACTTTCAGCCTTATACATATACACACACACACACATATATATATATTTCACTATATATTTTAGTGAAAAAGCTTAAATAATTCATCTTCGTCTGGATATTTTTCTTTACCAATGTTTTGATTTAGTCAACAAAGGAACAAACAAACCAATTATTTGTACATCTCCAGTCTCCTTAGTACAGCCTTCCCTTTTCAAGTTTATAGGAGACAGCATGCTCCAAAACAACCCACTCTGATCTGGGGCTTAGAAAAAAAGATGTTTAGTTCATATAAATCAATATACCCTCAGTGAGGAACATGAAACTGTGCTTTCATGCCAGGCCAGGAACCTACCTGGTTTTACTATCTCAATTCAGAGTAACTTTTTGTTTGAAAATGTATGTGTTTCATCACTCAAAAATATCCAGCTAAAAATAATTACAGAAAGCATTAATGATGTATTTCCCTAAAATATGTGCATTGAAATGCATAAAGTATTGGAAGATAGGGACATGCTGTACAAAAAATAGGACCCCTTGACAAAAGAGAATGCTTTGAAAAGATAAAGGGAAGATCAATATGTTCCATCTTTATAGGCTCTCATCTTGAATTCTCCTGTAGTCTCAAGTCAAAGCCTACTTTTGTCTGTAGTCTAACAAAGAGTATCAGTGTTATGAAAGGTACAGTGGCTCCTTCTTTATGCTGCCTGATAACTCGTCATTTACAATCAGTCAGATTCAAAACAGCTTTTTCTTTACCTGCCTGGCTCCCCTTGCAGAGCAGCTCAGGCCCTGCTGCAGTGGAAGCGTGGTTCCCTGCAAGGCTGTTGTTCCCTTTGTCTGCTCCCTCCCTAGACAAGCTGTCCCAGTTCCCTGCCAACAATGGCCAGAGCAGAAAGCTGGGGGAAGAATGAATCTGTCTATCTGATGTACCAGGGACTGTCACACCTCCCAGCTGTGTTACACACTGAATGAAAAACAAGCCTCAAAATTACCTTAACCACAGGTGAGGCTGTGGCAGATCTGTCCCCACTCACCAAAGCTGTTGGTGCTGTTGTGGTGCCTCATCTGCCCCAGGGATGTGCTGCCTTGCCACAAACAGCTGAAAGCTGAGGCATCCTCAGGAACCAAGCCCAGGGATTCACCTAAGCAGCTGACTTTGGATTGCTCCTGAAAGTCCTGCTAGGAAAATGTAAAACTCCTCTCTCTGGGCAAGTGCAACCCACAGCTTCACAGCAATTACAGAACAGAGCCTGTTCTGAGAGAAGTACCTGGATGTGACAGCAATCACTTGTAGGTAGAGACACCATTTTCTTCCCTTTTCACCTAATTATCTGTATTTAAGCTGTGCCTGTTTACAAGGAGTCATGGAAGATGGAAAAGGAAGTACAAAATCACACTCGCCTCAACCACAGTAACCTAAAATAGCTTCCCTGGAAACACAGAGTCCCTGTGATGTTCCCTGGTGTCTCAGCCAAGAAAACTACAAAGTCCTTCCATGAGGTACACTGTGACTCTGTTATTTTTGCTTGTATTTATAGCAAGGTTTTCCTCTCCAGTTAAATAGCATTGGCATTCAGCACTATTCTGAGAATTTCTGGAGGAGTTAGGGGGAGGAGGAAGGGACAGGGTATGGTGGGTGATCTGTCTGGGAAGCAACATCCCTCCATAAACTCATAGCAAGACAACTTGCTGGACCACCTACATGAGCTGTCACTTTCTGGCTCCACAGACAATTCACTCAAGAAAAAGGAATTCTCTTCAAAATCAGATTGATTGATTTCTTACTTTTTCATGTGTCACCATTCTGGCCAATTGCAATGACATCAGGAGCACGCTGGTTAGCTCAGAACATTCTACAGCTACTGCACAAAATAAAAAGTGTGGTGTTAGAGGGTTCAAATGAACTCATGTAAACACAATCTTTGTCTACCAAAGCAGCTACACTTATAGGAGCCCAGAGGTTCTATAAGGAGGCAGTGGAATGTTGTTGTTTCATTTCTGAATCCTAGAATCCATCATTGCAACATCAAGGATTGCAGGGAATCAGAAAATCCTTTTCCATGTTGGCTCTGAAAGTATAAGATGGGCTTTTCGAATCTGAAGAATCAGTCAGGACCTTCATTTGCTTGCTGCCCAGGTGTCCCACCTAAGGAAAGCAGGGTGCCCAACCCGCCCAGAGAGCAGCCCTTGGACCTGGGGCAGCACGAGGAGACTTGCACTGCTTCCTTAGCAGAGGCTGGAAATCAGACACTTGCTTTATCCTGATATAATTGCATTTGTTCCCTGTATTATGGCAGATAAGGAAGCAGCCAGCAGGACAACAGAGTAAATGATGCCCACAACCAGCTTTCAACTTGCAAACACACAAAAGCACCTTCTTTAGAAACTCAGAACTCCACTGGTTGAGAGCCTGAGTTCTCGATAAGAAGGCAGATGTATCCTTGGAAGAAATGCTAAAAAGACAAAATCCTTTTGCTGCAGACAAAGAAAGGCTCTGAGGACTGAAACCCATTTCTTATCTTCCGGAGAATTGTTTTGTCTGGATGCTATTAGCACAACATTCCTCTGATCATTTGTAAATGTCATTTACAAACTGTGGCACAATTGTTCTCTGCAGAATAGATTACAGGGTCCAGCCTTCCTCTTTTCAGACTGCAGCCCATGCTCTGTGTTTAATAAGGATGTTGCATATTGTGTTTTTCAGTTCATGCTCCAGTGCCCAGGAGCCACGTGCTGCACTGTAACAAACCAGCTCCAGCACGCTGAATGTGTCATGTGTGACACACAGAGGATCCCACTCCCAGCTTGAGAACTTGCCCTCCTCACAGAGCTTTCCTTGAAGTCACCACTGATCCTGGTTGGGTCAGAGAAGTGGGCTGAGCCACAGGGAACCAAGGGCATGAATTCTCTGTGCTCACAACAGTCTCATGCACACAGGGATTTCTGGCCCTGTTCAGGGCTGTCTTCACAGCTGCACTACTGAGTTGATCCTTGGCCTCACACCTCCTAGTGTAACATCAATTTGCAGTATTTTTGATCCTTTCTCTTCTTGTTTTTTTTGCCAAGAATAGCATAAATAGCAACTGCTGTTTACAGAGACCAGATTGTCATTTATGTCAACTCCTCAGAGGTACTGAGGCACACAGAAAAGGAAGTTTTGATTTTGATCCTATGATAAGCATTGCACATTTCTTGACCCAAATCCTACCTGAAGAAAGATCTGAAATTCATGCCAGTAGTGTCCATTAGAGAGGTATTTGACACACCTCATCTCCATGCCCACCTAAACGAAACAGGGCACAGCTACCAAACCACAGCATCTGATCAGCAAAAGAATGAGGTAAGGACAAAAGCACACACTGCAAATAAAGCTCTTGGGATGGCACACCCCAGACAGAATTCTGTTCTGGATTTAATTGCTGCATGCAGGTAATCTAGAAATACAGACTACAAGTAATGAATGCTTCACCAGATGTTCACAGGGGGGCCGTATCTGCTTGCTTAATTTTAAAGCTCCAGTTATCAAATAAACATGCTGAACTCTGGGCCACAAGCAGCAGATGCCGAGTGTTTACTTTTTCTTTGAGCTGTAAGGTGTGCTTTTTTCTTGGTATTTTACTGACAATGTCCAATTCTGAAAGGCGCTGGCTGTGTGTTAATTTCAGAGGAAGAAAGGGAACTCTCTTGTTGAATTAATTAATTTCCTTCAATTCATGCAAGGCTTCAACTTCACAGTTTGTGATCAAAGAAAGGACATCTTAAATAATGTAAAATATGGTTTAGGTTTTGTAATGTGCTATCTTCTAGTTTGGTTTCTACTTTTCTACTTTTCTCTTGCAAACACATCATGCAAGGGCTCTGCAAAACACCACGCAGGAATGACAGAGCGAGGGCACTGCAACCAACGTTGAAACCAAACAAAAGCCATTTACTGCTTAATTATGGCCAGTTCTGACGTGAAACAACCCAACATCTCCTAAAAACTACCCTCTCCAACCTCCTCAAAACCATCAATGAACAAACCACCATCAGCAAGGGGACTGATACCATTTTTTCTAGAGGAATTCAAATTCAGGTGATTCCCAAATGCTGCCACATACCAGATCCCATACTGGTGACATCTGGATTTCTCTTGGTGCTGCGGTGAGCTGGTCCCAGCCAGAAGGAGTTTGCTCCCTCAGCACACTCCAAAGGCGTGGAGCTGGTGGAACTCCAGCATCACAGAGATTCCACTGATTCCAGCCCAACACAGAGAATTATGTCATGTTTGCCAAATTATTAATGTGTGTTATGCTCCAGTGCTAACTAAAAACATTTCTTAATCCATTGGCTAATCCAAACAAACAAATTAGTATAATTGGAGAGCTGTGCTTGTGAATACAAAGCATAAAGAGAGGGAACACGAATTGTCTTGTTGTCATTCCTCTCAGGCAGCGTGTGCAGCTAGTTCTGCTCCTTGCAGTCTGAGCATACTGGTATAATTGATGGCAACATTTATCATAACAGCAGTGCAAAAGCATCAACTGCTTGATGAATTTATTTACTCCTGCCCAGAAGTGAAGCTATGATTGGACCACTTTATAAACATCAAACTGCTGTAGACCTGGCCTGTTGTTGTTGATTGTACAAGGGGAAAAGAGGAAGAAGAAAAAAAGAATTAAAAGCAGGGCAAAAAAAATCTTGATTGGGAGGCTGGAGGTTCAGTGAAAAGACAAATGTCTTTCATTAGAGGAAAACAACCATTACTTTATCTAATTTTTAAAAAATAAAAAATAATCACTCTTGCATCCATGATCAACAGCTGCAGCAAAGTTTAGTCCTTTCTCTGGCAGGTTTTTTCTTCCCAGCCCACAGTACTCCTGGAGACAGAGAGCTGCAAAGAAAGTACCAGCCTTCCAAACTAGTTTGACAAGGACACTGGGCTTAGCAAGACAAAACCAGGAACCACACCACATTCCTATTTTGTGATCTCTTGTCTTCCACAGAGGAATATGGGGTCATGTTCTCTTTGCCCTGACACAACACAGTCATCTGAACCTATGTGAAGCTCTGCTGCTTTTCCTGGGTGGATTCTGCACTTTTTGTCCACAGACAGAAATCAATCCAAGACGAAACAGGTCCAATGGCTTTACATTTGCCAGGTTTCCAGACTCTATCTCTAAAAGGGTCTGAAAACCATTGCTTGAGATGGAATGGTCTGCGACACTTAGTCTGCACACTAATTAAGTATTGTTGTTTTTCAAATAATAGTTTAAAAAAATTTTCCTTTTTTCCTTGGTTGGTTCCTTTGACTCCCCTCTGAGAAGCACAGAGGACAGAAGTATCTGGAGATGAGTTTCCAACATTCAGTTGCTGTTTGGAGCAGTCTCTATCCAGTCTACAGCCGAGCCAGCAGTATCATCACAGGATGATTCACAGACAGGGAACCAACACAAATGCCATTACAGGCTTCTGCAGGGTAAAGAGTGCATCCTTAATGAGATCTTAATGTCTTATAACTCACTAGATAAAATTTAGTTTATGATATTATGCTAAGACACCAAAATGTAGTTAGCCCTGATACAGTCAGGCTCTTAAGTCCATAATTAAGACTCAGTGCTTCAAACTGCTGAGAAACTCATATCTGACTGAGGATAGATTTTTTTTTCTTTGAAATAATAGGTTTTGTGCTCAAAGGTGTCAACTTTCATAGCACTGGGACAGGGAATTCCAAACATGTCTTGCAACAAATAAATTGAAAAGCACACAGGGGTATGTCCCAAGGGAACCAGTGGTGCACCATCTTCCAGAGGCTGTGCAGGGGTGAACATTGTGTAGGGCAGAGATCAATGTGCTCCACCAGCACTGTAGCACTGGCAGTGCTGTGCCAGGCCCCAGGCAGAAATAAGGAGCATTTCAGAAGCATCTCAAGCCTCAGGAGCACAAAGGTCACTCCATTTCTTTTTTGCCTGCATTCCTCAATGACTTGCGAGCTTTAAAAAATTCCTGCTGCAACCTTTGAAATTCCCTTCTTAATTATGCTGCATCTAGCTCTGAGGAGCCACATACAAGGCACTTTGCTGGAGAGAGCTGGTACAAGCACCAAGCTCCCAGTACCACCCTGGGAGAGAATGGGAACAAACACACTGCCTCCCAAGTGCCTGCAGGACCAGCCTTGTATTAAACTAAACATTATTTTTATGAGTGGGACTCCTGTCTCCTTTATGTTTTATGCAGCACGTCAAACTCCAGGTCAGTGTCACAGAAAGAACAATAAGATAATCATAGTAATAAAATGCTAATCTATCCCATTAACCTCTGCCTGGAAAATTGCAGCAGACCTGGCTTCCAATGACAATGCAGGGAGGCCTGAGGAAAGGGGAGATTAGACAGATTCCAGCACAGGGAAATAACCCACCAAATCCTGCTGCATCCAGCTGCTAATGTTATACACCCCATGGAAAATTGGATGACAGCAGCAAGAACTGCTGGTGGCACAGTTTCCATCCTGGCTGCTGAGCACAGGAATTGAGTGAGCCCCGGGCAGCCCAGCCAGGGAGAGAGATGGCTATTAATGTAAAAGAAAAGCCTGCATAAGTAGGGGTAAGCAGTTTCCACTACACTCATCGCTGTTCAATGAAAGGCACAGCTGCACCTTTCTCTGAGTTATCAAAGATTATTTCAAAAGAGTACAGAATGGCATTTACAGCAAGATATATCCCGCCCTCTCTTCTGTTACTCTGCTCTACAAAGCACTGGGATGTGGTTCCCTCCCTTCAGTAAAAGCCTCTGGGCCAAAATATTGCTTCCCACAGCAGGTGGCTGCTCACAGATAGCCTGTCCTTACCCAAGTCCTTCAGAGGCTGTGCTCCTTTTGCTAGAGAGGCAGAGAGGAGACACATTTCCAACAGCTGCAGTTGGGACTTAAAGGAGAATTTAAAAGTGTCAGACAAATGCCTCGGTAGATGAACCAAGGCTGGCTCTGCCTGGCCGTGCTGACAGGAGCCAGCCCAGGCCTGGTTCTGCTGGGAGCTGCCAGAGCAAACAAATGCTGTGGATTCAGGAACTGATCACAGCATGAGAAAACCACAAAACAGGTCCTGTGGTTCCCTTTTCCACATGAATCTCACTCATTACTTCAAAAGTTCTGTGAAGGAAGGCAAAGGGACTCTCTACTGGCATTCAAAATTCAAGAAGCTTTCAACAGCAAGGAACACATACCTATCAAAGACAATTATTTTTGCTTTCAGTATAAGTAGCTCCTTAAAAAAATAAAACCACAGCAGCATGTAGCAGCTGAGGACTTTGCTTCTCCCATACTAACAGCAGCACTGCTGTAATCTTTGCTTTTCCTCCCTTTTGCACGATGGTTCAATGACAGGATGAAAAGGCAATGGCATTTCCATGTGGCTACTGCTCTTTTCCCTGAATATAAAGGAAGGAGTTCCTCTGGAGTTTCACCTTCGTGGAAGTCTGAGCAGCTCCTCGGCAGGGGAGGCAGCTCCTCCCAGGCGGCAGGGGACCAGGGGAGCTGAGGTGTCTGGAGCTGGGATATGCAGATGGCCAGCTGGCTGCTCAGCACAGAGGTTCTGGAGCCAGATGGCTGATGTGGGGAGGAGCAGCATGGAGCAGCGTGACTGAACTTGCTGGCTCTGCTCTCGGTCATTTCAGGACAGGCACGAGGGCCCACCACGAGCTGCTCTATCTCACATGCACACACCCTCTCTCAGAAGAGAAAACCACTTCCACCGTGGGTAGCAAAAAGTCCTCAATCCCATCAGAGTGAATCCTTCCTTGCTATCCAAATATACTTCTGAGGGATACTTTACTGTAGCTTTAATAGGGCTTTTTTAAGTCATTAACATTGTTTATAACTATAAATACTCTTTCTACATTATTTAACTATTTCACAAGCATGCAAAAGCCCAGCTAATTAAGGCATTTCTTTGTAAACTATTAATAACCTCTCAGGTATGTCCTGGTCTCCAGTAAGATTATATGCAAGCAACAGTGGGATCTACAGCTCAGGGCAACACCAGGACCACACAGTGAGAGGCAGAAACAAGCCACACAGCTTCCAGTCACACTTCCTTAGCCTGGGTCTGCTGAGGAAAACATTTCTCCCTGCAGAAGATGGAGCCCTCCTGCAAAAGCACAAGACCATTGACCCCATTAGAAGGGCATGAACAGTTTTGCTGTTTATTTTCCATTGTCTTTCTTCTCTCTGCCATCTTTCTGAATGATCTCATTCACTTTACCCTACTTCACACATCAGAAGGATCACTAAGAATCACTCATCCTCCAGCCTGAGGAGCAAGGGGAGCAATGCTTTGGGGAACTCAGCAAGGCAGAGCTGCTGCAGTCAGAGAGGAGCCTCAGCTGGGGTCCAGATCCCTTGTGGCCATGGCAGCACTAATCCCAGGGGGAGATGAGCTCTCCCAGGTCCCTCTTGCCTTTCTGGGGAGCATCCTACCCTGAACTCCGGGCTGATGGAGCTGCATCACAATCAGGAGTGACTTCAGACCCAAACTGAGGATGCTGTGCACCACATCTGCAGGTAACGTGAATGAGCACCAATGTCAAGGCAGATTTATGCCAGCTGAGAAATCTGTTTTCTCCCCAGCCCATCTTGCAGGAATAAAGCATTTTCTTTCCTCAGTCATGAGACACTAGCAGGGTTTGCAGGGCTCCAACTCCCTCCAGAGCTAGCCCTGCCTCCCGAGGCTGCAGCAGTCTCACCCAGGATGTTTGGTCTTTTAATTCAATTCCCTTAAACCAACAGCACTGCCAAGGCTTTCCCCTTCCATTCTCATTAGGAGACCAAATATGTTCTAGATGAATTGCATAATTATATCAGCAAATCCATTTTCTCCTGCAATTTTTTTCCCAGTTTCCCAAACTGTGGGGCTTCTTTTTCCCTGCAGAATTCCCCAAAGAGATGCCAAAAAGCAAAGCAATCATGCAAAAAGATTTATGACAGTCATTTGTATACATGAGTATGCTCACAGACATTCAAGTTCCCTCTTCTGTCTTCTCCTTTTATTTAGAGTGAAAGCACAAGCTGTTCCCAAGTCACATTTATATATTTTTCATAAATCAGATACACTACCCATATCATTTTAAAGATGGACATGAGAGGGGTTTGTGTGATTTCCTGTTTTCAGGGTCCCAGCATATCTCATGCTTTGCCTGAAGTCTTTAAAAAAGCACCAAATTTAACCAAAAGGGACACTCACCTCATAATTAACCATGACATGGACTGAGCCTTTGCTCAAGGTAGGACTGGCACGAAGTGAGGGGCCTGGGGATGGAATGGTTCTGCAGACACAGCTCCTGCCTCCCCATCACTTGTCTGATCCTGCAGCTCTCAGCAGTACAGTTGCTCTGTGGGGTCACCTTCCAGGTTATATTCCTGCTCAGGAAAAGCAGGAGACAGAGCTGAGCAGTAACGGCCCAAAACCAGAGTGTGACAGCAGTTCCTGCAGGGCCCCACCACAGCCTGGCTCTTCTTTAGCATTAAATCAGTGAGAGCTGGCTAAAGCACATGATCCATGAAAACTAATACAGATTGCTGGAGCTTTGTGCACTTGCAGAACAAAGACAGACATCTCCTCTAGGTTTCCCCTCATCTCAGTTTCCTATTTGCAAATGCCTGCCCGATTTTGCAGCACCACACAGCAAATGTAGAATATTTCTTAGAAACAATTTCATCCTAAGGTTCTTCTCAACCTATCTCATTCTCCCTTAGAAAATAATGAAAGCTGAATAAACTGGGAAGAAATGTATATTTTTGCCCTAAAAACCCCAGCAGTATGCATACATCTCATCTTGCAATCTGCTGAAAGAACAAGACAGGTCACGGCTTGATTAGCCCAGGTGTGCCTTGCACCATCCTTTGCTTTACTCTGTGCAAGGTAAGAGAAAAAAATGCTCAAAATGAGAAAAGACAGGTTCAAGTTGGAACCCTGATGTCCTGGATGGAGTTTGGGCTGCCTTGCCATGCAGGGAGAGTCCCAACATTTGCACAGGTTCCCCGAGTGTCACATCCAGAGGAGGTCCCTGTTGCATGTTTCAGATCACAGGCACACAACACAGGGGACTGGCAGCAGCAGGCACTTGCCTTGCTCTGCTTTGGCACTTCTCCCCTCTGATCACATCAACATCTAAAAACCAGGCAAATGGCAGAATCCAGGGCAGAATCCTCCCCTGCTTGGCACCCTCTCTACAAGGGCACCCAACACTGAAGGGCTTGGCAGGGGGCAGTGAAACCGCAGCACCTCCCTTGTCCTGCGTGCCTGGTGAGTCACTCATCTCGTCACAGCACAGACTGGGCACGCAGAAGCAGACTGAGCGAGTTCCTGACAGAAGGGCTGCCCTACTACCCAGCTGAATGCTTCCAAAGAGCCACCAGAAGATATCAACCACTGTGTTCCACTGTGTGCTGCTGCAGCACGGGGTGCTGAAGGCCAGGGAAGGCTTCAGCCCTCCTGAAGGATCTCAGTGCTCAGCACAGAGCCTCCTCTTCCAGCTGCTCCCTCAGGAACCAAAGCCTGGCCAGGGTTTGACTGATATCAGTCACACATTTTGTGCTACTTAAGGCAAGTGTCTTCTCTGCTGCGGCAGGACTGCCAGAATCAGGATTAGTTAGACAATTCTAATTTTTTTTTGCCTTTCTTGGGGATAAGTTGAACGAAGTGTTTTTCATTCTTGTCAACTACATTTGCAAAACACTGGCATTTATTAGACACAAAAACTAAAGAAGGTGACATTAAAAGCTGGGTAAAAAGAGAGTTTGGGCTCTTTCCTGTGAATAAAAGACAATTGCTGGACAAAATCAGATACTTTCTGAAAACATTTCATTTAATTGGATATAAGTAGTTTGCCTGATGATGTTTTCCTAATACACAGCATGCTGAAGCTCTATTCAGAAAGGCTTTGAAATGACACTGAAAGATGCCATTTCTGTACAAGAGCAGTTATCAGAAAATGTTCCATATTTTAGCAGTCCAGAGTATCAAGATCACTCCGCAGTTGAAAGTGGTGAAAGGAAGAGGCTATAGAGTTATCAAAACAAGAAGAGAATCTGTCCAGATTAGAGAGAACTGTGAACAGGAAGGCTCTTTATTTTTAAATATTATGTTATTAAAAGCCTAGCATGACCAAATTATGCTGAAATCGTTGCTAAGTGTTGAAAGAATAAAGATGAATATGACAAGAAGAAGGGGAAAACAAATCACACATTAGGAAAAAGTTTCTAACTGATAGCAATTAAACCTGGGTATAAAGGTTACTCTCCTGATGTGATTTTATTTCTAATCACTGCAAAAGTGGCTGTGTGAAGCTGTAAAGCCAGTCAAAATGTGTCTATCTCAAGATCTATGGATTATACACTCGGCAGATTATTTCTTACAGGAACATTATCAAGCTGCCATTCCCAGCGCTCGTTTAAATAATCCTGTAAAGATAACAAGTAATGCTCTAATTAAAAACATTCTTTTCCATCATGTAAATCACTTTAAAGATATCTGTGACTGATATGATGGACATTAGAAATTCTGGTAGCACCCACCCAAGCCTGTGCCAGCAGCATGCTGGTATATAATTTTATCTAATTGATCAATTAAATTAAAATAATCTTTGAAACAAGCTATAATAAGAGTTGTATAATTCCAGTGCTACCTATTATATTCCTTGCCTCTTTATCTCCTCTGTCTCATTAAAATACTCATCCAGGTCCTGGCTGAATAATAAAATGGCAGCTCTGATGGTTTCATGACAGAGCAGTGGATGAGCTTCGGCTGAACAGTTCAATTAATTCCAGCCTCTCCCCATGTTAACTGTTTCTTACTGGTATAAAAAGTATTGAACTAGCTCCTTTTCTAGGTCCCAATCACTTCATTGCTTGCAGCAATTCTCAGCCTTCAGCAGACAACCAAAGCTAGCACACCTCCCCCATGAGATGGCAGTTTCAGACAGCAGGTTCTTCTTGGAGATGCTCTGTGTCTGCTGGGTGTAGACAGGACCTTCTACAGAAAAACTCCCACTGAATTTTTTTTCATTTCGTCATTCTATGAACAGTGTCAAAATGTGATTATCTCAATTTCTCTGTCTTTTGGAAGAAACAGCACATGTAATATCCTTTTCCAGGTGGTATTCATAGGTAGTTTAAAAGGAGTTCTGATTGCTTTGCATTATTTGGGGACGAAAAATCCCATACAAGGGAAAGCTGAGAGGAAAATGGTCTAGGGGGTTAGGGAAAAAAAAAAAAAAAACAACCAAAGAAAATTAAAAGAAGGGGAACAAAGAACCTGGAAGAGGAAAACTGCAAAAACCCCAATCTGACATCTTTCACAAAGAAAATTTTGTCTTTCATACTAATTTACAATCATTTTGTAAACCTTGAAGAAAGAAATCTAAACATCTCAGTCTTACTTGGGAAAGAAGGAAGCTAAAAGAGATATGCTGCCCTGCCCAGATGACCACAGCCTCCTTTGAGATGCTGATCTCAGGAGAGTGAAGTTTCCCATTTTTTCACAACTCAGTACATTGCAAATGAAATGTATTGGCTCAGGCAGACAGAATGGGGAAATTCTATTTCAGTCAGCCAAGATCGATGAGCAGACTACTGACCGGTAAAAGAGTCAAGAATTAGCAAAGCAAAGGACTTTTTAATGGAACTTTATATTGTCGATTTCCATCTGCCATCCAGAGTCTTCAGTCAAAGCATGAAATTTATTCAGACATTATAACCACCTAGCCTTACTATGACACTGGGACTTAGCATGCCTTCTCTTGTTAATATCATTCAGCAACAGCTGCATTATATTACCTGTCAAAAATTATTAATCCAGTTCTGTTTTCATGTATATTTATCATTTCCCTGCCAACCACAGTCAAATGATTCTGTAAGACACATCGATTTCCTGAATGAATAAAATGAAAAGTGTCTGTCATAAGTTTTATAGACAGTGGAGGGATTTTCAGGTACTCAGTTTTTTGCTCTATTTTATTCCAAATAATCTGCAGAAAATAATCAGGGAACAGGGATGTACTTATTATAGGACCTTTTTTGCTTCCTTTAATTTTACTTGCTTAGAAGAACTGTGCCATGGAGCCAAATATTCTTATTTTTCTCCTATTCTTACTCAATTTCAGGCAAGCTCCTTGTGCAAAATACTATTTTAGCACAACTGCTCATCTGAGTAGTTCTCAGAGACAACCAAATCACAGAACCACATAGGGCTTTGGGTTGGAAGGGACCTTAAAGCCCATTTCGTTCCAAACCCCTGCCATGGGCAGGGACACCTTCCACCAGCCCAGGTTCCTCCAAGCCCTGTCCAACCTGGCCTTGGACACCTCCAGGGATCCAGGGGCAGCCACAGCTTCTCTGAGCCAGGGCCTCAGCACCCTCACAGTAAAGAATTTCATCCTACCATCTAACCTACCCTCTTTCCTTCCAGTTTGAAGCCATTCCCCCTTGTCCTGTCACTGCAGTTCCTGAAGAAGCCCATTTTAACAAAACCATTCTGTGCTCCTGCCCTTGCATTCAAATCACAACCAGCACATGGGAAATCACTGCCCATCTCCCACCACATCCAGTGACAGCTCTCACGCCCTGCTTAAACAATTCCCCATCTACAAAACACTGCCCAGGTGGTGCAGAGGACCACAGACTGCATTCTGCCTTCCACAACTGGGCAGCTACATGGCAAGAAGTGCAACACAGCTCCTGCAGTTGATGAATATTTACCATTTACATCTAGTATCCATAAAGAGAATGTAATGCATAGCAAAAACCAAGTGTGAGCTGTTGAAAGACAACTGGAGGTCTTGGTCATTGAACTCAGGAGCCATGAGGAAACAGGACACTTCTCAAGCAAGTCCCTTTCATTATTTTCTTCAAATGAAATTATAATAAAGTTCACCTTGCCTAAAGCAAAAATTAAAGTCCACAGGGACTTCAAGAGTGACAAAAGGATAAAAGTTATGTTAATATGAACAGAGAGTTCCCTTCAATCCAGAGCAGGAGGTGCCAATCACCTGGAGATAACAGACAGAACCTTTCAATGACATTCAACTGACTGGTGAGAAGTAGTACTTTTTCTGGAAATGTCTTTTCCTTTCAACCCCCCTCAAATATTGATGAACTGAACAAAAACCTGTACAAGTTTCTTTGTCTCCCCTTCAGCCCATCTCCAAGGGCATCTTGTAGACATCCCAATGTTTGGAAGATGCTGCATCACGGAGAGGTTCAGCTCTTGCACAGGGACACAGCTGAGTGGGGAGGCAGAGTGACTCTGATTCATCTCAATTTGTTAATGCTGTGGGAGCACCCAGGTGACCCCAGAGCTGTTCATCTCTCAAGCTCCTTGCCTCCATCTCATTCCCTAGGATACAACTTCACCTATCCTCATTATTTGCAGGCAGTAAATCTTCCCCCTCCTCCAAAGGACCGAGATGCAATGTGAAGCATTGTTTTCAGGGATCACACTGCCAGCAGCTGAGTGATGCTTCTCAGAATGATGCCCAATGAGCTGTGGAACGCAGCCCGTTATGAGTTGGACCCTGTGTGCAATACATCAAGCTTTTAAACGCCGAGACACAGCACGGTGCAGGTGAGGTTTGCTGCAGAGGCTGCAGAACAGGCACGGGATGGTGCTGAACTGGGGAAAATGACTGCTCAGCAAAGCATTTGCTGCCTGCACTCTGGGCTCTGGACTTGCACAGCAAGCTCTGACCAGGACCCTCTCTGGCAAACAGCACATTCCTCAAACCAGCGTTTTACAGCAGTAGACAAGACAAAGGTGCATGTTAAACAGTGAGTTGTTCCACGGTTTCCACATCAGTTTCTAGGGAGAGTTTGTCCCCTGCTATCTGTTTAAACAGATGCAAATACATCTGGGAGATGACAAAGGGGGACAATCTCCTCCCCTCCCCATCTACCTCTTTTGGTCAGCCTAATTTTACCTAAATAAATAATCTCTTAGCTGGAGAATGTGAAAGGAGGGCCCCAACTTGAAGGAGGCGAAGTGAGAATCAGAAAGATGATTTCAGCATTTGTAATTGTGTCTGGGTCAGGGAGAATTATGCCAATTTTATGGGCACTGAGAGAAGGCTGAAATATATTTGATTTGAAGGCATGGAAGTGTAGATAGGAAACCTGACTGAACACAGAAAGAAAAAAGGCATTTCTTAGAAGCGATAGAGAAAATATAGTCTGTCCACTGCCTGAAGGAGGGAAGGGAATTTGGGGTGAGACAGTGAAGAGCTGGTATCTAGGTAATAGGTCTAGGTCAAACTGAGCATATTTCCTATGCTACCCCTGATGCCTTATTGCTGAGGTAAGAGGCAATGATTTCACATCCCTTTCTGGCAAAGCAGATCAGTAATTTCTCTGGGATCATCTTGATTTCACTCTCCTCTCTGAATTCCAGCTTTCTGCATTTGGTATTTCCTCAGCAAATTTTTCTGTAGCCACTGTGAATAACAAAACAATGCTACTTCTGCTCTCAGTATTCCCAATTCTGCTGCTGCTATTTGCTCTGGAACTGAAGCTCTTTGCTTTGGCCATATTGACTCAGGCATCCCACAGCCCAAAACTGCTTTAGTACTGTTTGCAAAATTGAACAGTTACTTACTGAAATCCTTCATTTCTCACACCCACTCTTGCATGTAGAATCATCTCTCCATGAAACAGGTAGAAAATATTCCTGAGTAAAGAAGCAATGCTGACTTTCCTCCCCTTGTCTGACAAAATGGGAAATAGGAAATCAGAGCACAGTGACAGCAGTGCTTTAGCTCAGGCTTCATTCAGGCCTTTGAGAGGTTTCCTCCCTTCACCAACCTGCAGGGAAAGTAATGTCTCTACAGGTATGTAAGAAGTGGTACTGACATCCCATCACACTCCTGCTGCACACTGAGTATATCACAGAATGCAGAGGTGTGCAGTAATTCCTTTCTTTTCCCCTCCACTTTCTCCTCCATATTACAATGAGGGCTTATGCAGGTGCTCAAGGAAGCTGAAAAGTAACCTCCAGTCGGATCAGTGGAGATTCAGACTCACACCATGTGTTTCCTGAGAAAAGTCTGTCCCCCCTCTCCAAAGCAGCTCCCCAGAGCTGGGGCAGGAGCAAGCCCTGGATCTGAACATTCAGGCGTAGATTTGTGCTGTGCTCCAGAGGGGACAGACAGACAGCTCAGCTGGACAAACCCCCAGCTCAGCTCAGCCGCCACTGGGAGATCTCATAAGTTGTTATAAATAAAAGTTATGAATTGATAGCAAACTGCTCCTGGGGACAGGAACAGTTTGGAGTTGAGAGCGTGCCGAGTCTCTGCTCTGCGGGGCTCTCGTGCCCGCGAGCCCAAGGGGCTCTCTGGGGAGCACACTGGTTTGTCTGAGCTTCTGTCCCCAAATAACCATCTGAAGCTTCAGCTGGAAGAGGAAACGACACAGTGTACATATTAAACCAGCTATAACGGAGGAGGAAATTGCCTTTCATTAATTTTCCATAAGTAGATTACACCAAGCAGAGTGTAAACAGTCCCACGGGCACCAATTACCAGGCTTATTCTATAACTGAATTGTCCTAAACAAGCACCATTTTAATTTGAATATCAAATACTTTACACAGCAGGAAAGAGAAGGAATAAACCAACCTAACAATGCATTTGTTAAGGATTTCTACAAAATTGCTGTGGAAACCTGTGTGTCCCCAGTGGATTGTGCACGGTCTCTTCCCACATGCTCATGCTGTACATCTTCCTCCATCACAGGAGAGGCAGCACAGGCACATGCCAGGCATTGTGCCATTAACAAAATGGCCTCAGAATCTAAGGAGAGGCCAAATAAAGCAAGCAAACCAGCCAAATAAAAAACCCACAACAAAATCCTCCCTACATTTAATTAGATTTGGCATGATTTCCTTGGTTTTGTTTTTTTTTTCTCCTTCTAAGAAACTAACTTATTAGAGCTATTTGCTGCTTCTAAAGGTCTTTAATGAAATTAGCCTTCAGGTACAATTTTTCTCTAATAAACTGGAATGAATAAATACCTCATATGTCCAGGAATGAATGAAGCCAGTGGCATTAAAGAAACAGAACCCAGCATGATCCAGGTCAGTTCTCCAGCGTAAAAGCAGCAGCACACATTCCCATGCAGATCTGGAAAATCCTTCTCATTTCCCAAACTCTAGCTTGTTTGTGAACTATGAATATTAGCAACATCAGCAAAAGGCCAAAGATTTAATAGATAAAATTAGAAATGAGATAATAAAATGTTCTACTCTGTCCAAAGGAAGGCAGGGAGCTTCAGAGGATGCCACAACTTTCTCAATCCTAGTAAAACACAGAGTTTTGTCCTTCTATTTGTACATAGTGCAGTTGTGGCTATTTCTGATCAGCTTTTGTGAGTCTTAGCCTCACTCAAACACATCAAAGCCCTGTAATTCCTGTTTGTGGAACTGAGAATGTGCAACCTGTTTGGTTTGGAGAAAAGTCTAAGAGAGGGGTGGGCTATCTCATTTTAAAAAGCAGGAACCAAGGCATGCATCAACTAATTTAGCCAATAAAGCTCAGGCACAAAGCCTGAAGAACATCTACTGCTTAAACCACAGGGCTCCAAGCTCTTCATCTTCTCTCTCAGAACATTCATCCTCCAGAAACAGTAACAACTCTGGAAAAAGCATCAGAAAGTCTGTCTCATTATCTGAATCTCCAGAACACCCTCTGACAAGTCAGAGTTGCAGGATGCTGGTCAGAACCTTTACTAGTACAAGTTCAGCAATCCTGCCGCAGCACACTTGACACTGCAGTGTGTTCCAACAGACCATGCTGTAAACTGAAAGCCAAGTGTTCTCTGTACAGCTCTTGAAGAAATAATTTAGTTCCTAGGTGAGGGCAATGTTGTTAAATGTATTTGAAGCTCTGAATACTAAACAGTCCTTTTTTCCTGCTGTATATTTTGGGTTCATTTTATATCACATAGATGAATGGGCAGGGAAGAGCAGCGTTCTGGAAACAGAGTTTGGTCTTTGCCCAAAAACCATTATTCATTTCCATGTAACAACAGCAAGAACTGCATGTCCTCCACTTGTACTTACACTACTGAAAGGAAAGGCCCTGAAGAGAAATGTGAAGAGAAATTTTTACATGTAGAACAGAACCTGTGAATTTTTCTCTTCTTCAATGTCACTAAACAGAAGAAGAAAACACAGCAATTATTTAGACTGAATCTAACCATCTTATAACCAGTGTCCAAAAAGGCCAACCCACATCATTTTTCCACTAATGTCTACCTATATGAAGGCAGGATTGAGCCACTGCATCAACAAGGCCCTGCAGGAAAGAGTTTGCTCTCTGCTAAATCTGTCTGGCTGCTCCTACACAGCAGCAGAAGTTGGACCCCTTTCCCCCCACAGTGGCAGATTAAAAGTGATCAGCCAGAGGGCTTTGTGCCCAGACGTGAAGTGCTCTGGAACCCTGTCTCCATCTGTGCCAGCCTGTCCCCTCCTGTGCCAACCCATGTCCTGCTGAAGCTCCTCAGTTCCCCCATGAGGGATGTGAGCCAGCCCTGCCTGGCCAAGGCCCACAGGCACGGACACTGGTGTGGAGCACTTCTGGAACTGGCACTTCCTCTTTTCCACTCTTTATTAGGCTGATACATCATTCACAGGAGAGGTGAAGATTGCAATTACCACTGCCAGCTGCAGGTCCCAATCATTTCCTGACTGCCACCACTGAAGAAATAGGAAGGGCAGGCCCAGGATAAAAATTTCAGTTTCTCCCGTGGCTGCCAGGATCTCAAGCACCTCTCTTACTCCTTACATATATACTGTTCTGTATTCTGCTTGCTGCCTGGATCTGACACGGGCATGTACTTCTCTTTCAGTTCCATCCATTACTACTAATCCAATGGAAAAAGCATTCCAGATCCCTGCTCCAACACAGATTTCCATGTGACCTTCACCGATAGACTGTGTCACTGTACCTCAGTTGTTCACCCGGGGCCTTACTTCAGTAGATCACTGAAAATATTAAACACAATTTCCTGGAACAGATAAGTTACCAAACACAGGGATAAGGATTAATGATGGTTAATGGGCTGTACATGCTAAGCTTTACTACAGAGGTCACTGGATTATGTCCCCCACTATAGCCACAGTGTCCCAGTGTCACATAAAGTCATGATAGTGTTCTAAACCACATCCAAAGTCTCCAGTTCAGCCTGTGAGACGAGATCTGTTGGATGAAAAATAGCAGCAACGAATTTCAGGTTCAGCAGAGAAGCTCCCTGTATATTTATGAGCCTAAGTCCAACCTTTAAAAACTCTTTTCCCCAGTGCAGTTTTCTTCAACAGGAAGTCATGGATAAAACAAAAATAAGCTACTAATGATAAAAGAATCAGGCAGAAATAATAGATTTGTACTTTTTTCACATCCCTAGCAGCATAGTGAAGTAGCAAGGAACATCAACAATTTATTTACTGGTCTTCAGTACCACATCCTGCTGTTTTTCTACCCCCAAACAAGACCCTGTGGGTTTAATTAAGTTTTCAGAGGAGGCTTGGGAGACATGGATTCAGTCAGTCTATGTCATTTATTCCATGTTTTCTATGGATGCACGGGGAAAAAAACCTACACAGCAAAATAAATCAAACATGGCCCTGGTAAGCAATACACCAGACAGACATGGCAACCCTCCCTTGTCCTAATGTTCTCACACTGCAAGAACACAGTGGAGGGAAGTACAGAAAACCTCTGCCCATACAGGATGAGGAAGCCCTCAAAACTTAGCTTCTCATGGACATCATTCTTCACCAAGAAATTGGAGGAAGATGTACACCAGTCCCCTGAAGCACCTTTCCTCCCTCCCTCGCCACTCCCACATGCCACTGCCTTTTCCCTTGACGTCTCTAACGAGGCTGGCATCTCCAGTCTCATGTTTGAGATTCCCAAAGGCAATGAACAAATGCTGTGATCTGGACACATCACCCAGGAGCAGGTCCAAAGCAGTATTCAGACCTCTGAAGATGCAGATGGGCACCTCCACCTGGGAGTGCAGCATTTACAAAATCCACTAGCAAACGGACTCGGATCTCAGGACGAGTCACTGATTTTATATATTTGCCCATTGGACCTTCTGCCTCAGTACATCACCTGCACTGCAGGAAAACAGGAATATCTGACCTCTGTGGGAGAGTAGGAAAACACTCAGCTGCCACAGGGAACTGTGTTTGTGCAGCAGGATTTGCAGAGACACACATGCACGAAGATCCGAGTCCTCGTGGGCCCACACAGCAGGCCCTGTCTTACAGCGCATTCAGACTCACAGAATTTATGTTACAAAAGGTATCAGGATTTTTTTTACACCTTTCTGATGAAAGCCTAGACTTGTTAACAATCCCCTTACAGGTCAAGCAGCCAGCCAGTGCTCCTGTTTCATAAAATACTATGTTCATTTTGAACACAACATACTCTGTAGAAAGACTGAGCCGTCTTTTTCAGGTTCTTTCTGGTAGAACTGGTGTCAACAATCTAAACCTTTTGCCTCCATTTTTTTTCTGACAGTGAATTTGTCCTGCCCCCGCAAAGCACATGCTAAAATATGCCTTCTGCCCCAGCATTTTGAGGTAATCTCCCACTTGAATCATCTCTGTCCTGAAGCCCTGCTTCATTTTTGGGAGGCTCCAGGTCGGTATCAAGACAGTCTCTCTTGACTGTGTTCACTTGAGAGCATTGACTCTGCTGTGTCTCCAGAGGGAAATCCTCTGCCCTGACTCATAATTACCGGCAAACCATTTGAATTTCAAGGCAGTTCTGCTTTGGCATTGTAAATGACCAAACAAGAGGGACCATTTCCTGTAGCTATCGTAAAAACAAAGGAGTTTAACACACCTATCCAAAACCTTAGCTGAACACTACAAGCAGCAAGAGCTTCAGGAATCTGGTTTTTAGAGAGATTAAGGTCAATCCATATTTGAGAAACATGACCAGAATCCCAGAACAAGAGCTGGAAACAATTCCCACGCCTAAGCCTTCTGTCTGCCTCTGCAGGCAACCTCCCCCAGCTTTAAACTACTTAATCTCACAGGCCCCTGTCAGTGTATTTTTTATGATTTTAAAAAGTGACTGGGTTCATTTGCTCTCTTTGTTGTTTTTAAGCCAATGTCTTAGAAGCCTGAAAGTGAAATATATTTCTTTATCAATTCCTTGTTTTTCTCCTCCTCTGCCACCCATGCACAGCGGTTTGCTTATTGAGGCTCATTCATGTGTAGGAGCTGCTGGCATTGATATATTTTCTTAACAGGGTGGAGGGTTTTGGTTTTTATATTTTTAGAGCTGACTGGCACATTGATTTAGGCTGGCAGAAAGAGCAGATGAAGATGATGTTAATTTTACAAGCAGAAACAAGCAGGGATAGAATTCTGGGCTCCTGTACCAGAGACACCTCAGTGGGCTACCACACAGACAAGCTCAGGACTTCCAGACTGTAATTCCCCACCAGTTTTACTGTGACTGATGACTCACAGGTAAAGGAGTTCACTTCCTTTTGAAAGAATATTTCATGGAGATTTTGTAATTGTTCCTTCTCTGACTCATGGAACACTGCTGGTCACTTGTAGGTAAAATCTGGATGCTCACAGTAGTAGTGGGAGCTCTCTGTTACTCCAGGAAAATGGATGTACACCAACTTATCCCTTCCAGCCATTTACCAGTTCATTAGCACTACTCAGTGCCTCACTCTAAACTCTCTTTGTGTATATAACACAGAAAAACCCAAACCCAAACAAACAAAAGCAGTGATTTGTTTATAAGTGTTCTTTTCACAGGAACACCAACATGGGAGTGAACACTGCTGTCCTCAGCCATAGTACACACACTCCAAACACTGTCTACAAGCTCCTGTACCACATATAAAATATCTCTTGCATAGAACCGGCTCGGAAGGCCCCTTAGCAGGTGGCAGCACATTCCAAGCCTTGTGGCAAAGATGACTCACAGCAACACTGATAAAAAAATGCATCATCTCCCATCAGGTCACAACCTACTTTCTATAGAGAAGAAATGTAAAGATCCACTGGTCCCCTTCCATCCCTAGCATTACTAAGCAGCATCTGAATACCTCAGAGAAAAGTTAATTGTGGTCAGGATGAATCTGATTACCTCAATTAGATGCAAGTTTTTTGGAGTGAAGAGAGAGGCTTTGTCTTCTCTTTTAGAAAGAGCAGCAATATTTATCTGCAGGATCTAAGACGTACCAGGGATCCTGCAGAGAGATTCATGGTGCTCCACTGTGAGACAGAGTCACAGGGAAAACACAAGAAAACAGCCCCAGAGTTGATCTTGACCACCTTAGGTCCTCACTGAGCATCTGCTTAAATTTTACAGAGGAGTCTTTCCCCTTGCAAACACCCCAGTGCACTGCAGAAAAAAAAAGAACTCCCTCTTCTTTCACTCTGCTTCAAATGCAGGGCTACCACTCATCTCCAGCCATGGGAAAACTATGCAATATCAGTAACTTCGAGTTAAAAATCCATCTTTTAGCTCCAGTATCTCTTGTGGCTGCTCATCCACATCTTTGCAAGAGCTTTGGTGGGTGCATGAAGCCATTTTGCAGAAGTGCTTTGCACACAAATATGAGGCACGCATTTCAGAGCTCCCCTGAAAACATGCTCATGCTCCATCTGGACACGTCTGCTTGTGTCAAATTTGTCATCTGCCTGGGAAAGGGTGAGATCCTGCACTTCAGTGGAGGCTGCCTTGGAACAAGAGCTGGCTCAGACTTATACCAGTATTTCCACTTCCACAACAATAAGGACAACTCAGAAGGAATCTGAGAACACGGCGAGTTTCATGCGTTGCTTAGGGTCTTTGTAATATCACAGATTATTATCCCTCCATATTTGTTAGAGGAGTTTGGAAGAAAGAGGAGGGATTGCTGGAAATTGGCTTTTAAATCTGGCTTCCCCTGAGAAAGATGGTCATGCTCTGAGGTTTGTGGTATTACTTGATAAGCAGTGATTAAAACAGTAATCCCGAATTGTAATCAAAAAGCAGTCAAAGCTCTGAAATTACTTTTTACTAAGCTTTTTTCCCCTTTCAAAGACAGCTCTGTATGGCAAAAGATAATAAAACACCACAGACGCTGTTCCAATTTCATTTAGAAATATTTGAGCCATTAATTTATAGTTTGGAAAGGTTTTTCCTCTTGTCTTTAAGTCCACTCCAAAAATGGGTCTACACTCTTGGAGAAAGGAGGAAATTATTTTTCCTGTGGCTATATTGTTCTTGAATACCTGGTATATTTATATGTCATCACAGTAGGAAGCAGAGAAAAGGTTTCCCTTTACCCAGTGAAATGCTCAAGTCAGCCTTCCCCATGCCTTCCCAGGCAACAAAATGTCAGGCTGCTCCGTGAGATGGTTAGCAAGATCCTCTCCTAATTGATATGGGTTTGAGATTTCTGAAAAACAAAGCTCCTGCTGACTTGATTCCATGAGGAGAATTCAGAGCTCCGACTTCAGAGTTGATGTCTGCAGGTTCACTGGATGAAGACACACAGAGTGCTGGTGTTCAATAACTTCTCCTTCAGCCCACTCAGCCAGAGATGCGTGTTCGTGTTTCCCTCATCAGATTAAAAGCACCAGCCATAGCTCATGACGATTTTTCCACACAGCAAATGGTCAAACTAGCAACCAGTTTGTTTTCAACAATGATGTTGCCAGAGAAAAAAAATAGTAGCAATAGGATGGTCCAACACATGTGCTTTTTAAAATTTCAGACCTAAGTACAAAGCTTTCATTAAGCTGGAAAATTTTCCATAGTTATGTGCAATGATTTGTGATTTTTCCCCTTTGTGCTGATTTTGCAAGGGAATAGAAATAAAATTCATCAGGCTGTAAAAATCAATAGTGATGCTTTGTCCTGTGTAATAGAAAAACTGCAGAAGTTTATCAAGCTGAACAGCAAAATTCACAAAGGAGTGCAGGTCATGTCTGGCCATGGGAGGAACTCAGCCTGCTGCCTGTGTGTCCCAGTCTAACCCCACACTCAACTCTTAGTCTTTATTAGGAACAAAATAAAGACACTGCAAGGTATTGCCTTTTCCCAAACACACCCTTATAGCTCTGGAGCCACACTTATTTATTTTAGAGACAACTTAGAGATTTCTGCTTTGTAAATGCTACTCATGGGCTACCCTGAAACACAACTCACACCATTCCAGGTCTCACATTTTCCCCAAAGATCAGTTAAGTGTTTTTCTAACCATACCTCTTCACAATATAATTTTCAGCCTGACATTTCCCCACTGCACATTTCCTAAAGCCAACTGCCTGAGGAAACAGGATCAGTTGCTCCAGCTGCTGTGTGGATGTAGATCAGCCCAAGCCTGAGGATGAAGTGGGAAACCTCCACAAGGCACCTCCCCATCCTGAGTGCCTTTGGAAAAATGTGGAAAGAAAAGCAGTAAACTTCTGTGTGTGTTGATTATCCAGTCACACTCCTGACAAGGCCTACTAATGATTGCCCTTGATTTACAGAACTTGATGGAAGCAAAGTTATAACATGGACTTTTAAAAAACAAATTTTCTCAGTGATAAATGCTTCCCTTCTGTTCCATTTAACAGCTGGATAGTGAAGATGAAGACAAAGCACACGTTTTATCCGTGGATTAAATTAAACCCTAGATTACAAATTGTAATTGAACATAATTATTTCAATAGTGGAAAAATTTAAGGTTATCCTCATGAGGCAGAATTTGCCCCACAGAGCAGCATTAACATGATCAAAATGGTTATTTTCTACTAACACACATTCTGGTATTCCATTTTAAAGCAGCTAGCAAAACATCCTCAATTTCTTGTGGAGGAACAAAAAATCCCAAGATACCTTTATGTTTTATGCTACTCTGTAAAACCAGCAAAGTGTAAACTCCATAAAATGGCTTTTAATCTAGCACAAGTTTACTTTATACTGTGTGATACAGTCATCTAAAATAAATGTTGTGGGTTAAATTTGGAAAACAGAAGATGAAACCTAAAAAATCTCTCCCTTTTAATGTCTGAAGAACAAAACTCAACTGCCTTTCATAACCAGAAGATTTCAAATCAACAGAATATTCTATCAGCAGTGCTGCTCAGGTTAGCTTTTCTCCCCATAGAAGGAAAATTCCTGCTCTTCTTTGGTCACAAGAGTACTACTGCTCATGTCAGCAGGGCAAACAAGATCTGACTGACAGAAAAATAGTTCTGGGCAGGATACAAAATCTGTGATAAATGCAAATGCCCATTTATTATTTTATCATTCAATCTCATGACCTTACACTTGTGTAATTGAAATAAACATAATGTAAAAATTAAATTAAAAATATATGAATAGGACTCTGCCGGAAATCATACAAGTCAGAGCTACATCAAGGAGGAGATTAATTTTTGAGCACTGAGTTCATGTCCTTTAGAGACAAAAATAGGTATTCTGGACAACAGACAGAAGTTGCTAAGCAGGCATCAGGTTTGCTATAAGGACGGACAACTCTCTGATCATGTCATCAGCTCCCAGAATATGGAAAAATCACTATCGAGCAGTATCCTCCAAAACTCTAAAAACCCACATAAAATCACTGGGTTGTTTTTTGATTTTTTTTTTTTTTTAGTAAGTATGGCATAGGTCAAAATGTCAGCATATTAAGTGGGATATAATAAAACTGAAACTATTGAAAGGCAAAACTGACTCAGTTGCAATTGTGTTGCCAATAGCAAGAAGCATCTGACTCATCAGAAGATGATTTCATGCAGCCTTTTCAGAAAGATAGGCATGACTGTAATCCAGTCACCCTCAGGATGATTTGGGATGCCATGGGAACACTCAGAGCTCCAAAGATCAAGGGGAGCCCATTCTTCTGGGCAGCAAGAGACACCAGACTTGCCTTGGAAGCAGGGGAGTGATTACAGACACAGGAGAGAGTGGGAAGCTGGTTCAGCATTAAGGGGAATGCAGCACTTGTAGCAACAGTGGTTGCAGTACATCCTGCTGAAGTGGAGGGGAGCAGTGATTCGGGAATAGGAGAGAGACAACAGCAAGAGAAATTCTGATTATCACAGTGGCAGGGCCTCATTTGATGGGCTGCAGGAGAGGAAGCTCTCCCTCATGTGTATAGGAGGCAAAATAACAAAAGAAGAAGATAACTCCATTCCAGACATCAACATGAGTAAGACTGCCTCTAGGACAAAAAAACAGGATCACAAAAAGCAGAATGAAACCTGAGAATAGGGAATACCTAGAAGAATCTCGGTTTTGCAGAGAATGAAACTAAACTTGAGACACGATGGATAAGACAAACCGATGGGGAAGCTGAAAAACACAGCAAGGAATGCTGTGAAACCTTCAGCTCTCTTGACTCACAAGGCCCTGACAGAAAATTCTTGGGTTAACCTTTTTGTTTCTGGGATTTTTTTTGGTTATTGCTTACATAACTTTGTTTCCATAATTACAATGCAGGACGAGCATTCCTGTGTGATGTTTTTAAGGCATCTCCAGATCAGAATAGAAACTATATGTACGCACATACCATCCAGACCATACACACACCATACATAAACCTGGATAAAGGTCAGATTGTGTCATTAAACTGCATTTAGGATCCTTCACAACACATCAAGATCTTACTGCACTAAAGATTTACAAACACAGGCCAAAGCAAGAGCTCCAAACATATTATCAGACTAAAAAGTGGTGGATCACAATGAAGAAAGCAAGGTGTCACTGGCTGACGTGAAAAGAAAGCAAATATGAACTCTGGCTGTGGTCATTTTTTCCTGGCATCACAGAAGAAGACAGTTTGAAAAGTATGATTTGAAAGAAATGAACAGTAAAGCTCTATGGACTTTTAACAGAAAGCTTCTCTAATTTATCTCAGAAATCCCAGGTGCTGTCTCCCTCCACATCTCCTTCAGACCTGCTGTAACTGTAGCTCTGTAAACACACAGATCTGTGCAGAATACAGGTGTGTGTCCCACTTCTGCCTCTCCCTATACACAAGTGAATTGGGATCATGATTTGCAAAAAGAGGAAATTCTCACTCTACATTCAAAAGGTAAATAATGACTCTGACCTACTGTTCTGACCCGAGACAGTGCAGACTGTCCTTTATCCATCACTTACTCTTGCAGCATACAGAGCAGTACAATCCAGGGAGTAAATTAATCATTTTCTCTTTCTGCAGTGTACAGGATATGGACTGCTCTACTGAGTGACTACTTCTTTATAAGATAAGGTTAATCAATAAAGATAATTAGACACTTCTGGTTAATACATCCATGTCACTGAAAAAACCCACATTAAGTCCTGCTGTTCCCTACTGAAATACAAACAAACACTGGAACAAATCCAACTGGTATAAAAATGACCGAACTGTATGGCATTGAAAAACTCAGATTAAAACCACTGTGTGATTCACTCCAACCTGAACATTTCTGAATCTCAGAGGAAATCACATCCTGCCTTATCTCCCACAGTCTGAGCCACGAGGTTAAACCTCTGTGTTCAGCCAGAGCCTTCCTGATTTTAGTGGATCTTTGAGCAATTTGTAGCAAGTGTCAATTTGTCAAACCCCTAGAGCTGGTATTTGGCATCTGGGCAAAACCGGCTCGGAGAAAACCTAGCTGTGTTTTTGGGCACAAGGGTTCAGCCTCAAAAAAATAAAGTGTACCCTTTTAAGGCTGAGCCTTCTTCATTATTTCTGTGGCATCTCTGCACAGCAATTATAAAACCAAACTCTGATTAACCTCACTCTAAGCCCATAATCTCTACCTGCTCAGGCTGCTTTTGATGCAAAGGGAGGTTGGAGGACGGGCAGTTTGTCCAGGGCACGGAGAGGTCCCGAGGTGCCCACTCTGCTCCCTCAGAGAAGTCCTTCTCTGCCATTGCACCTGCGGCACCCACAGCTTTTATCCGTAATTCCTGCGAGCCACGCAGCCCGCCCCAGATCACTCCTCAGTTCCAACAGGGAGGGCAAGATAAACCTCTCCAGCTAACAACGAGAAATCTATAGCCGTGGACAACCAGCAGATCATCGGGCTAATCTCCCCTTGTCCCACTTTAACCGAAGCTTTTCGCAAACAAATATCGATCCATTGTTCCACAGTCACAAATCCTCAAGTAATTCTCGTGAAAAGCAGCGCTTCTTTTTGTCGGGGAAGCCTTTTTTTAACCAAAAGAGAGGAGAAAAAAAAATCAAATAAAATATTTTTTTACCATTTTGTAAGACCAGCAGTCACAGATGTTTTGCTCCTGCCCACAGACCAAGAATTTGACCAGACAAAGTCACACAATCCTGTGTTTTGCTTCCACTTCCCCTGGTTAATATTTCATATCCCCATGTACGATTTGAGCATAATTTTACTTTTCTTACAGCTGTGCTATTGAGTGTCTCTGCTTTTCTTGCTCACACTTCACCTTTTCACTAGGACTGCACTAGAAGCCTTCCCTAGTTTACTTCCGTGTCTGTAGAGTTTTCCTCTTTCTCGGCTTCAGAACGGAGGTGACAGTGCCATGGCTCCATCTGAGATGTCACCTTCTTATTTTTGCAGCCACACACAGCAAAGGCTGCTCAGAGTTCCAGGGATCATTTGCCATTGCCTAATCTAAAATGTCCAAGTTTATTTTTTCAGAAATAAGAGATGGTAGCAGCTTTAATGAAAGCAGGGAAGAAACAACAACAAAAACAACATAAACCCAGCAGGAGCCCTGGCTGAGAAAGCTGTTGCAGAGAATGAGTATTTTGCTTTTCTTCTTTAGAATGATAATAAGTTTCATTTCTGCGAGAACATCTCTGCGTGTCCACACTGGTGTCATTTTCACCAAGATGGTTGAAATTAAAAAAAAACAAACCAAAACAAAACAAACAAAACCAAACAAACAAAAAAACCCCAACAAAAACCAACAAACCACAACAAAAAAACCCAAACCAAAACTCATTCAGCTAAAAAAAAAAAAAAAAAGGCTATGCTGGAGGTGGAATTACATAACACTGTGACATGATGATCACAACCCAGAGGAAAGATTCCCAGAACTGGATGTACCAGAAGTCTGAAATGATGGGGAGGAATCAAGCTGAAGTGGGCCAGCAAGCCCTTATGATGGAAACCACAGTGAGATGCTCCACAGCACTAAATGATGGCAGTGATTTGCACCAGAGTGGTGCTCTGCTTCAGTGGGAAAGGGGCTCAAGAAGCAGAGACAGGACAGTGCCCAGAGCTTATCATCACAATACAGCACTAAACAGGAGGAAAAGGAGGTGGGAGATAAACCAAACCCCTCTATTTTATTAAGCAGAAGAAAATTTTGGCTAACAGAAAGACATTTCAATGTTCTCATAGCTCAAAAGATCTCTGTTGCCTTTTGAAATTTAACTTGTGGTAGCAAGTGGATCTCGCATGAAAAATTACAGCTCTTCAAACTGGGGCTGTAGGTGACACTATTGCCTGCATTACAAAAAGGGAAAGCAGATGACTACCACTGATCCTGAAGAAAATTAAATTTTTTCAGACAAACGGACTTTTACAGTCCAGAAGAATAAGAAGGGAAATGCTCAGCTCTGCCATTTTTAGTTTTAAATGTTTTTTGGTTGTTTTTTTTTTTTCTCTTATTCAGCTCTGAGGTCAGAGACAATTTCACTATAATCAAAATCCCAGATCTACTAAAGATTTTTCCAAATCCTAATGTCACCCAGTTTAATTGTTTTCATTATCTTTGGAGTTTTATTACTCTAATTATCTGTGTGCTTTTACTATCCTAAATATTGATCTTTCCCTCTAATTAAGCCTATAGTTAAGATAGGAATATGTTGAACTCTTTTGTAACAAATAAAGCAAACTTTTATCCCCTTAGTGCCATGATGGGAGATGGAATCCAACATCTGGAAAACTTCTAAACAACTGAATTTTGTTTACAGAATGTGAGAATCTGAATTTTATGCCAGTTTTCTACCCAGAACTGGAGCTCTGAAGGGACAAAACTCCTGATCCCCACCTGAGCTGAGCTTGGCACGGCTCATCTCTCCTGGGCTACGCTGGGGGTCACTGCACTGCCAAGGTTTGGCAAGCCAATCCTGCTTTCCTTTCCTGTGTCTGGCTGCAATCCTTTGCTGCAGCGCTGGAGAAGTTATCATGGCATGTCATATTTCATTTGGAAAATCTAATTTTGCACGGGTTCCTTCTGCAATTTGCATGCGCTTTGCTTGCTCCTCACAGCATTTCAAGTGTAACAGGCACTCGTAGTAAAGGAAGAATATACATAGTATGGTTTTCTGTTCAAATTTGGTTTTGTTCCTGCTGAGCCAAGACTTTGATGCTAGACAGCAGTGGAAGTAATGCCTGAACTCACAGCATTTTAATTTTTTTTTGAAAGATTTACAAAATGCATTAAAGTGGCGTATAAACAGAGTATTAGCAATTCTGTGGCAAATAAATTATTAGTTCTTTATTTTGTATGATAATATTTTTCTCTTGCATTTTCTTTACAAAGGGACCCCTGTTAAATATTTATGCAATAAAAGATAAAGATGGTGATACTACAGAGCAAACAATTAGGCTTTCCTAACAAATTTCTCCAGTAAATTAAACAACATGTTCCTGAATTTTGAAATCCTTCTCCACTAATTATTTCAAGCTGTATTCTAGGATTGCATCTAGCTTTTATTATACTCTTTTGCATGGAATTATGTAGACAAAAATAAAAACAAAACTCAGGATAATCCTAGAGGGGGTATAGGAATACTGAAAATAGTCCAAATAAGCACATAGGTTCCCTTTCTCATCTTCTAAGGCACAGATGGATTTTGGATAAAGCCATGTAGGCCTTCAGCAGAAATAAAAAGTCCTGATCAAGTATTTTCCATCCCAGGGCAGGGGGAACAAAAGATGGATCTTGTGCAACTGCCTGAGCAAGCAGTGATAGCGTGAGACATTGCACCAAATGAAACAAATCCATCCTTACAAACATAACAAATTGGTGATTATTTTTACACTCCTCAGGTTTTCTGATTGGCAAGCAGCAGCCCTGGCACAGCTGTGTAGCTGGGTATATAGGGCACAGAGAACTGCAGAGCTGCATTCTTGCCCTTAAAGCAGGACATGCTACAAAGTCTTACAGTCTATAAAACTGTGACAGTCCCAGTGATTTGATTTGTAAGGAATGCAGAAATCCCTTAGTCACAGATGGACAAGGATCCAGTATCAAGCTGAATTCTGCTGGCAAAACATCATCTTTGTACCTGAAGAAGTAAAAATGGTCATTCAGTACCAGAGAAGGCACTTACCAAGTACTTCTGCAAGAGCTTGAGACAAATCTCTGACTTTAATTCCAGGGCATGTCTCAAACAATGGTCTGGTCAGACACCACTCTGCATTTTCCTGCTGATGGTCAGATTCATCTGAGAGCACACAAACTCCAGACTGGGAAATTCAGGGCAGCCTTCTGCCTTTTAGCAGCCTTATCACATGCTGGAACAGCTCCGTGCTGCCCATCTCACAGGACTGTCAATTCATTTTAAACTTGATTCTTAAAAGCAGATGCACAGCTTCAAAACCTCCTGGTCTGTCACATATGGAGATGCCATCTGGTTTGTTACTGCTTCAGTGTGACCCATTCACTCAGCTCTTTCCTTCAAGAGCTACTGAATGCTAAGACAAAGTGAAGTTGGTGATAGAGGGGGGAGGAAATTCTGATTTACTTTTCATTCTGCATTGACTAAGAGGATGAATAGGCAATAGATGTTTATTCTTAAGTACCACATAACACTAAGAAGCATAAGAATGGCATATGAAGGACAAGGGTAGCTGAACAGATGAATCACACAGTAACCAGCATATTCCTTTATCTTTCATTAAGAAACCTGAAGTGTCTATTCTCTCCTGAGGCCAGCTGTGCACAACTCCAGGAACAAGAGAAGAATATCTACTTGCCACCCTGGTTTCTTCTTCAGCTGTTCTGCATCAGAATTGTACAGGTAAATGAAAATAACCTGCTGAAACTTTCTACCCATTCAGATAAATAAAGCATTCAAACTTTAGATTGACCTTGAAATGCACAGCCAGAACCTGCACATTTAAAAGTTCAGGCACAATGAACACAATTTTTCTTGAACAGTGAATTGGAGAAACATGATTGAGATGTGAAGCCATTGATATAACTGATAGAGAAAAATCCTGTCAATCAGGATCCTAGAGAAAAAAAAAAAAAGTCCTATGGGGTGCTTGAAAACTCGAAGCTTAGCTACCCATTAGATTAGGAAGGATGGTAGAATAATTTCCATGGCTCATACTATTTATAGACTGTGCCCATCATCCCTAAAATGCCAGCAAGAAAATTCAGAAGAGCCCTCTCATAGCAAGGAAAAGGAAGAGAAGATCTAAATCAAAATCCTGGATATCACAGCCAATTAGCAGCTTCAGCATAGATGTGAGCTATCCTCCCTGCTCCACATCTTGTCAGTCATGCATAGGTAATGCTCACTTCATCCTTAGTTTATCTCTTTTATCAGGTTTTCAGGACAGTGGCCATGGAAATAAATTACCCTGTGGCTCCCAGAACAGAACGGAAGTCAGTACTTGCTACTGTACATGGAACAAGAGGAAATATAAAATGATCATGAGCGGACATAAGGCCAAAGAGTGCTATTCAGACATTTTAAGGCCATCTTTAAGGCAAATCTTTACCCTGGGTAAAGATATAGAGACTGGAATAATATATTTAGACCCCTCTATGCCTGGTTATGGTCCAGGCCTAGTTCCACGTCTTTGACAGAGCACATACAAGACCTCTGAAAATAATCCAGTCCAGATGCAGCATTTTGAGTTGATATGAGCAAATAGTCATAACCTGTCACAGCTTCCCAGATAGTGAAATGAAATCTTAATAACAAACCTAAGATATAATTCCTCTGATAAACCAAAGGACAAAAAAAAGCCACACTGCTGCTGTCAAAACAGCTTTGCTTTGAGAAACCTCTGGAGCTAAAACATGAGTCACACTGGCTTCCCACTTGCAGAAAGCATCCTGGGTGATTCAGCATCAGCTAAGATGTCACATCACCCTTCAGACCTATCACTGCTGGTGCTTCAGGAAAGGTATTCAAAGCAAACTCTTGTCTACAGACCTGCAAGGCATTTTCTTCTCTTTTGTTGCCACTAAAACAGAGTTTAGACCAGATTAAAAGAGCTACTCCACATAGGCAAAGGTCTTCTGATTTACTGAACTGCTCCCATGCTGCCCTCAGAACCTGTATTTGTCCAAAGCTTCTATTTCAGGATGTAACCTGGATGAGGCTCCTGGAAATGGGGAAGCCAGCGCTTCCTTCTGGGAATTTTGAAACCCTGGGCCTTTGTTCTGTGCAGTCAGCCCCAGCAGTGATGCTGCTTCTGACTGTGTTATGGAATCACTCAGGTGAGCCTCCACTGAACACATGGGGCCCTTTCCCACACTCTCAGATTCTGTGTTTCAGAGGTGTGCATGAGCCCAGGGACTGCAGTGGCCTCTCAGTACTGCTCCAGTCCCACTGTATTTGTCACTGAAGGTGCCATGATTTCAGAGCTAAGTCCACAAGGGTCAGATCCCACCCACATAGAGCACACAAATTTGAATCCTTGTGCCCTGGTTACTCCTCTAACGTGCCAAAAGGAAGCTCCTGTTGAGAAGAGTGGATGTGAGCCAGCACAGACTTTAGTGATGAGAACCACTTGGCAGTTTGTTAGCTTGGTCACCCAAAGACTTATCAAAATCTCAACAAGGAAATCTAATTGCAGCATGATTAATGCCAGTCATTCACCATTCCTCCCCCACATGCTTCCAAGGATGATGTTTTTCCACCCTGGCATCTATAATATAGTTAATGCTGTGTGGCTAAAAAGCAGAAGCAGGAATGCACAGAGCCAGATGGGAGCAGAGGAATGCAGGGTGTAAGTTGTCTACGAAATGGAGATGATTATAGGCAGTGCAATTAGCAATCTGTGTATCTGCCTGTCTACGACTCCCCAGGTCAGAACACACTCGTACTGTTTCAGGGCTGAGGAACATTTATCTGCTGTTGCAAGAGGATATGGAGCAAAACCCTCCAAATAATCCTACCCTGAAAACATTTATCAATTAGTGGCAGAAGAGAGCCCCACCACATGGTAATGTCACTACAGTGAAGACTACAGCAAGAAACTGCCCCACACCTACATTCTGTTGAATATTTTCCCTCTCAGAGTTGAGGGTGCACAAACATTAGTCACCCGCAGGGAAAAGATTCCTTTAATTCAGGCTCAAGTCAGGGAGTTGCAACACTGCACAATTTTTTCCCATCTTGTCTCAATCAGGTCCATTTCCCTTTCACTTGTGCCCAAGAGCTGCTTTCTCTGCAAACAGGCAGAATTCTCACCTTTACTGAGCACAAATCCGTGACAATGCCCAAATCAAAGAGGCTACAAAAGGGAAGATGGGAGGATTTGGTTCTTCAGGACTGATGCTCCAAATTGATTTTAACGCCACTCAGAGAGCATTAGCTTGGGTCTGGCTTTTCAAGAAGACTTGGCCCAGCAAGTTCATGGCAAGAGCTGAAGTAATGAGGGGATTATTGACACCTCTGAAGGTGCTTTTCTGAACTGGCAAAAACTCAGATGCATAAAAAAACCCACAACAAGCCCTGAAAAACCCCAAACATAAAAAACAAGCCAAAAAAACATCCAGCAGAGCTAAGGCAGGAAATGTGATTAAATCCTCTGTATTGCCTTCATCACTTACTTTTTCAATCTTTGGGTTTTCAGTGCACAAAAATCTCAGAGGAATGCTACTCCTTTTCTGTATCTGTTCTGAATGTGGCTTTTTTTTTTTTAACAGAATTTAATATATTCCTAACATGAAACATTTAATGCCTGTTGCACAAATGTCTAATAAAATTCAGCCCTGTGGCTCTTTTACTGTCAAGCTAAATAGGATCCATTTGAAACAAACGTGCAGCTTTAAAATTTCCTCATCTGAATGCTCCTGTCTTTGAAGGGAGTAATTCTCTTCTCCCATTCCCTACAGATCAACAGGGATTTAGAGGAGCAGTAGGTGGGAATCTTTCAGCTTTGGTTTTGTTCTGCCAACCCAAGGTTTTAGATGGCAGAGCTGTGCCCTAGTGCACTGAGAAAAATGAAATCTTCCTTAGAGGCACTGATTTTAGCAGGTATTAAAAGTGTACACAAACAGAAGAAGAAAAGCAGCCCCAGACATTTTCAAATTAAGGAAAAAAAAAGGGTTGACATATGGTTCAAAGGATAATTACTGCAAAGAAAAGTCTTTCTCTAAGTTAGACCTCACATACTCAGGGCAAATCACTCTTTCCCTAACACGTGAGGAAGGCTTCAATCTTTAAAGACAGCTGTTAGTTTTAAGTTTTGTTCAGCAGTCACCCCTGGAGAAAAACAGGGTGGTTAGCAGGGCTGCTTTTCCCAGGACTTGTTCCTGCCCTCTAAATCTGTAAGGGTAGAGAAGACTCCCAGGAAGGTGTCATTAGCTTTCAGGATGGCATTTCAGGAAGGTAGAACTGTCAGAGTGCTTGCTCTGTGGTGGCCTCTGTTCCAGCACTCACAGAGATATGTAAATAAAGAGCTGCATTTTATATACTGATTCTCTGTTGTCTCCTCCACAGGGAAGCTGATCTGCACAGCTCATGTTTCTTTAACATGCAGCAGCATGTCCTCTTCTACATAATATCCAGAAAAGACACCTCTACTTTCTGAATAATGAAGCATCTTTTTACTTTGAAACAGAAAAAAAATCTGATTATAAAAGCACCTGCTGCAGGTAATAATGGGTTTAAGAGATTATGAGATTAAGCATGTAAATGCAGTTTTACAGGTGGAAAATAGACTAATATGACTTAACTGGTACATTTAGAAAGATAAAAGGAAATTATTAAACCTTCATTTTGTTAAATGTGCAGGTAAGAAGTTTTAAAAACAAAGAGGGAGAGAGAAGGATTTTGTTCATGCAAGAACTTCAGACTCAGTCTTACTACACAGAACATGCAAATAAAGCTTATATCTAACTAAACTTTTTTTTTTTTTAATGAATCATGCTATAAAAGCATTAATTCAGGCTTCTAATTAATTTTCTGGAGGAAATGATAATTTTATTTCTACCAAATTAGCATTTCTGGTTTGCAAACGTTTTAGCCACTTCATTCTTATGCAGCACAAGAACAAGAGCTAAGAGCAGAAAATAAGTCAATAAACCAGAAAGTCCTCAATGCTGTAAAATACAGGATGAGAAGGGCAGTGGTAACTTCCAGTGGCATGCAGAGCCCTGTGGGGCTTATGGGTTTTAACTGGGTAGCAAAGATTTCTGCACCACCAGCTATCAATTACATGATGCCTCGCATCCTTCTTTTGCCAGTGGCCATTTCTGTGGAATTCCTGCACGCTGAGGCCACCCCTGAGCTCTCAGCAAGAGGTCTGTGTTCCATCTCCCCTGGGAGGGCACAGTGGGAACCCCTCACGCTGCTGGAGCCCTGCTGCACAGACTGCTGTGCCACTGATCACTGCTTAGATCAGAAATGAAAAGCCAAATCATAAATACATCTTTGGGCACATTCCACATGGCTTAGGCATCACTGCACAGTAACACCTGTATTTTAAAATCCCTGACTTTTTGCAGCCAGCAGGCTGTGCAGGAAACTTTTGGCAGAGCTCAGCTGTGACCAGTTCAGAGATTCAAACCCAGCTCCTTTGCACCATCCCAGTCAGGTTCCCTGAGAGGTGCTGGGCTCTGACAGAGCCAGCACACCACAGCTGTTCCAGGAATTCCACCCCTTTCTGGCCCTTTTCCCAGCACACAGGAGTCTTGAGCAAGACACTTTGCATCTGAGCATTTGATGGCCAGCACAGAGCACATCCAGTGTTTCCTTTGCCTTTTATGACAGGGATGTGCTTTCAGTGCTCACACTGCTCAGCAAAACGTGATTCCTTTTCACTGAGGTATTTTAAAAACTACCCAAGCTCCAAAGCTGTCAGATGTCTCTATGCAAACCACAACTCTGCAATCACTATGCCCTGGTAATTTAGGGTGGAATGGTACCATTGCATAATCCTTCTTGCTTAGTGATTTATAAAGTCCTAATGCAGAACAGCATCAAACTTCAATGCCTGTCCTTAAAATTCTCTCTAATGTTTATTCTGCTGTTTTGTCTACCTGCACGGTTTTTTTTTCTTTTTAATAGGAAAGTGTTTAAACAGCTCTTTCACGTATTGATTAGGCTGGTACTCAAAGAAGAAGGGAGGTGATTGATGAATATACCTGTTCATTTAAAGCTGGTCTGAGGCAGCAGTGAAATTAGTTGCTGACTTAAGTAATTTGGTCACAAAATTATGTTCATGTAAGTAGCAAATAAAGTATTTCTGCTGTGCAGTCAGAAAGGCAACTTTGGATGCTTCCAACAAACAAGAATTCTGTGTGTGACTTCTTTACAGCAACACAGATCAGTGTCAGACTGGTGGATTTATGCAGGAAACACACAGTTAAGGGTTGAAAGCCCACTGCTTTTTTAGCCAGTGATAAATGATCCCATGTGGAAATTGTGAGACTGTTATTTGTGAAGCTGAATGGGGAACTTACACATTTTCCTTTTTAAATACATATCAAGGCTAGAAGGAATTACAGGGCTACACACACAGTGAAACCTGTTCCAAGCACCTTGACACATTGATAAGTCAGAAATTACCTTAGAAAGACTTAAAAAAAAACCAAACCAAAAACTCTGTCTTGATTGTGCCTGGTTTTTAACAGAGGTACAGCAGAAATGCTTTCACAGCTTTGGAAACTCCTTCAGCAGGCACAAAATTCAGATGTCTTGAAGGACAGAGAGGTAGGAATGCTCAGCTCCATGGGAAGGAAGGCTGGCCCATGCTTACAGCACTTTTTGCCAAGGGTAGGGAGGCTCTGCAAGGAATGAGTACCCCATCCAAACTCTGGCAGTTCTGGGCAAGCCCTGAAGATGCTGCTCAGCCTGTAGCATTGGAAATTGCTGCTCCAAGAGCCCTCCCACTCCTGTGCACTTGGAGGGGTCCAGCACCAGCCGCTGCCAGAGAGGAGACAAGACTGGACGAGGGCTGTGTCCCACAAGAGCAGCTTCTCTGTGCCCACCAGGTAGGATGTGATACAGGAATATAATAAACATCCACTGCAGTCTGCATAATACTTCTCTGGTTTTGTACCACTTCATGTTTGAGGTCCCTTTCTCCAAACCAGAAGCCAGTGGTCCAGCACACATCCAGAATAAATATTTAAAGCACAAGTGAGAAGGAAAGCTCTCTTTTCTCTCTGCCAATCTCTTCATCTTTCAGCATCACTAACAGGCCTGCTGTTTACAGAGCAGTGGCAAAGCCTGATTAGGGTTGTATCCTTAAAAAAAAAAATAATAATGTGGGGAAAAAAAAGGAGCAATACCCTTGAGATCAGATGATTCCCCAAAATGTTTGATCCCTCAGATCAAATGCAGTGTTTTTCCTCCCACCATGCCTCTCTGTGTGCATCTGCACCAGATTACTTGCAGGTACCACAGCCCTTAGAATTCCTGATCACAGTCATGGGAGAATGACTGCAGAAAGGAACAAACATTGTCCATTAAAAGACAGCCTTGAGGTTTTTTTTGCCAGTTTTCTTGCTTTAGGCTAATACTTTGGTGTTCATTCAAACCACTGAAGTCTCTTATCAGGGAGAGCACAGCACAGAACTTGAAAAGGGAAACACAGGCAATCTGAGTTTCCTTAGAAAATATTAGAAGACTAACTTGGAAATGCCTTAATTTTAAATTTCTTTCTTTGCACAATTATCTTTCCTTAAAAGCAAAACGATGTCAGTAAAGTAACAAAAGGAAAAAAAAATAGAGGTGCGAGAAAAAGAAACTAAAAAAAGCAGAAGAAAAAAAAAATGGGATGAAAATATTACTTGCCTAGAGTTTCTATTCTGCTTTTTCCTATATATCACCCTAACTGCAGAACACAAAAATGATCTATTAATCACATTAAGCTTAACCACCCATTAAAAAATATTTTAATATCACCTGTCTCTCAAAACATAAAAATCTCCTGACAGCCATATAATTTTCCTGACTCATTTGCTCCTTTTTCATGAGATGAAGTTTATGCCAAAGGAAGCCCAGGAGTAAATGAGGGCCTGTATCATCACACTCCCAAACTTTGATAACCCGGAGTCTCTAGAGATAGGAATGCAATGGTAAGAATTAACACTTCCACCAAAGCACATCGGGGTTTTTCCTTTCTCTCCCTTGGTGAGGGCTCAGCAGAGCCCTGGAGGAGAGCCAGGTGCCTCACCCAGGGCCCGGGGTCCCTTTCTGGGTGTGCCTGGCAACCTCCAAGCTGTCCTTGCCAGACCAGAGCAGCGGGACACACATCCCTCATCAAGGCTGGGAGGTTTTTAGCTGCAGAGCTGGCTCCAACAGTGCCACAGAGTAAGTGATCTCCTACACTTGCTCGATATCCAGCAGAACTCATGTCTTGCCACAGCTCAGTGTTTGACAGACAATAAGAGGTGGAGAAATCCAAGTGCCCTCTGGTTGTTTAACAGGCCTCCAGGTGCAAAAACACTGGCCAATTACCCAAAAGAATCTCATCTTTTAAATTCTCCTTTTGAACTCATTTCAGTTTTCAGGTAACCAAGAAACTCATCTTTATTCGTTGGTGAATTTTTTTTTTACAGCTGCCTCTAATCTCCCAACTTTCAGACTGAAAATCATTTAAAAACAAATGAGCTTCCCTGCAGATAAAATTCAGAGTCTCTCTGAGCTTTCAAGATAATAAAACTAAAAGGCAACATTAAGTTGAAAGGGGAGATGAAAAACAGAGGGAACCAGAAAGTCCCATAAAGTTCAGAATTAAGCCTTAAGGCTAGAAGAAATGGACAGAGAGTAAATTCTCCTTTTCAATACTCTATTTTATGCAAGTGAGATGAGAGCAGCAGCAGAGCACAGTATCTCTATCTTGTTAGCACTGTTCATAGTCTCATGTGTTTTTGTATGTGTGTGTTTGTACTCCAGCTGGGCCTGGTGCCATCACGTATTAGATATTCACAGCTTCAGACTTCACAGCCAAGATTTTCAAAAAAGCTCCAGCAGCTTGAGGTGCCTCCAGTGCTGAAACATCCTTAGGCAAGCAGCTTGGCAGCACTCTCAGTAAAGGGCTTTTTAAGGCCTCTCAGCCTGGATACTCAAATAGCCTGGTCCTCGTAATCATCAATTTGTGACAAAATCTGGCCGTGGCACGAGGCACATTTCCATATATATATATATATATAAACTGCTGATGGAGTTGGTGGGTGGCTTTGGTTGGACACTGCAATAACATCTGATATCAAATACAGCACAATTGTAAAGCTGCCTCTCCCTTCTCCATCCAATGCTTCAGCATTTTAATGAAACTGCTCCAGGAACTTCACCTCTTGTTTGTGTAATACCAAGCATTGAAATAAATTACTTCATTTTTCTGCTGTTTTTACAGACTCTTATAGACTTGAAAAAGTTGTATGCATGATACTCAGCATATGATTTTCGAGCTTTTATAAAGTTTCCCTTTTAACTTGAAGAAGTACCTTGGAAACAACTGCAATTCAAACATCCTTGATCATATTCTCTTCCCATGAAAATTCAGCAGTACAGCCTCATCCTTGTTTAAGCTCACAACACTTTACCTTCCTTTAAAATTGGCCTGCAAATGTTCCTCTCTGTGGCAGTTCAGCTTCACTGGTCCCAGTGCCAGGGAAGGAGCTGTTCCCCAGCAGCTGTGGGGGAACCACTCATCCTCTTTCACTCTACAACCTCTGACAGCCTTAGCAGGTGTAAGAAAAACTTATTCATCAGAAAAGATGACAAGCACTGGGTAATAAACTGCCACTGCTGAGGAAAAAAAAATAGCTATTTTATTGGGGAGGTGCAAAGTGCTTTAAATAGAGAGAACAGGATAGAGGAAGGCTCTTGGGCAAGCAAATGAAAACAACTGACCCAAGAATAGGTTACATCTCTCAGCACATTCTGTGAAGCTTTGCATATATGCAAATGTCCCCCTGAGCTTCTGCACATCAGCACAATGTAAAAGACATGGCCACTATAGGGGGAGGGAAAAAATTAGGCCAAAGGGGCTCCTGTACACACAGCTGTTCCACAGGAGAGAAAGTGGTTGTGTGGATGGACTCCAGAGGCCGTGTCCAGGCATTTCAGAGCAGGCAGGCTGCAGGGCAAGGAGGGGACCAGCAGAGGTGCCTCTGAAGGAGTGTGAGGAATAGAAGACATTGGCTTCCTGCTGTGAAACCATGCCCTCTGAACCCCTGCCTGCTCCCCACACCGGACTGCTCTGAGGGCAGAAAACACTTTCTCACACACACTGCTGTTTCTAGGAGCACGTGCAGTGGCACAAATCCATCCCAAACTGGTTTTGTGCTGCAGTCACCAAGCACTGCCTCAGTGTCACACGTCACCAAGGTGCGACCTCAAAATGGGCACCAGGCCCTTGTGGCAGCTCAGCATTAAAATGCTGAAACATGAACTGTGGGTTGTCTTCAGCAGAGAGAAGGGAAAAACCAAAATACTGTTTGACCTCCAACATAGCAGCCTCTTCTGCCTCCGCTACAATCTTCAAGCTGAAAAACATCCTGTCCCTTCTGAAGAGGAAGATCCATGTACAGCAAAAAAGGCAGATCAAATGCATCACCATTTGCAGAGCAGTAATTGTCAGTGTGGGACTGAGGGGTGTGTGATCCTGTTTGCTGCATCAGAGAAACAGCAAAGATTCACCACAAAGATCCCATTAGTCTCATCTCACAGCAGAACCTCAAAGCTGCCCTGAAGGCACAGCGTGCCCACAAACAACATTTCCTTAGCAAGATCCAGGCACTTCAGAAGGTTTCACTGTTGTCAAGAAAGATTTCCAAACTGAGTTTTATTTTTCCAGTCTAAATGGAATGAACGAAAATTAGAAGTAGAATAGAATTATCCTTGGTCTGCTGGCCCACACCAGCAGATGTCTGGTGCTCCCCTTCCCCTCTTTCTGTCCAGAGAATTCACAGCATAGTGCTCTAGGATGTGTCTCAGTATTTTCTCACTGCACGTGAGTCTCTTAGACATTTGTGACCATATTTAAAAGATCACAGTAAGTAAGTGGAGTGTGTTTTCAGCTACACTGCCTTCAGTCAATTAAATACATCTTTTCAGAAATATGAAAAATGTAATTATTTGCATTGGATCAGCCAACTCAGCATGCTAGTCCTGGATTATCCCATCTTTCTCTAAAAAGAAATAATTACAAATACCCAGCAGAATTCCCAGTCTGGGCCCAAGTTCCAAGCTGGACTGTGAGAGGGGTCAGAAGAAGCATTATGACAAAGAATTCTCACATCATTTGGGAGAGGAGAACGCAGGATTTGCCATCTACAGCCATTTTCAGAAGTGACAGGGACAGCACCTCCACCTTTATCAGCTGGAGCCAGAAAGGGCCAGTCCAAGGAAGCACTTTGGGGCTTTTTCTGCTGCTCCTGGAGAAAAAGGTGAACCCTAATCAGCAAGGCATGAAGCTGAGATCACTTACAAGAAATGCTGGGAAAGCTCAAAATTTTCTCAACTTTGCAGCAAAGTCCTGCAGCAGTTCTGATCAAGACAGTGAAACAAATTCAGTTAAAAGCAAAACCCCCAAACAGCCTGATGCTGTGCTTAGTGGAACCTCACAGTATCTAATCTAACTATAAAATATTTAGTAGTTTAAAATTTAGTCATGTCAGCTGGAGCCTAATTTCTCTTTCCCCTGTGGTTTCAAGTGTCTTTCTGAAGTTTTTTTGCATTAAAAAAAGCAGAGGAGAAAAAAAAAAAAGAAGGAAGGAAGCAGAACTTACAGTAGGACTTCTGTACTTCCCATAGAGCTTTGTGCTAATAAATGGGGGGTTGGGGGTTTCATTAAAGAATAAAAGTGAGAATTAGGATAACATACACAGCACCTGAACCAAAGGCTTGTTCAGTCTGTCAAAACACTATTCACTGATATTATGCACTGATTCATCTCCAAGAATGAACATTATATGCAAGACACAGGCAGAAATAAAATTTTTCATTCTGTAAATTTTGAGATCTACACTTGCTTTCATTTTTTATTGAGAGAGGAAAAATCCCCCAAAACCTCCACCAAATAACCCAAAAAATAGAGCAAATAATTCCATAATCTGTAATAGGAATCACTGACCTGGGAGGCGTCAGAGATGATTTCAAATCCCACTTCTGAATAATTTAAGCTCTGTCACATTTCACAGTTTTTTAAGAGTACGGCTCACAAAAAAAACCCAAAAAAACCCCAAAACAAAACAAAACCCCACAAAACAAAACAAAAGCCATGACCAAAAAAAAAATCCATGACAAAACAGAAAATTCACAGCAACATGGCCTGGTGGTTAAACCACACACCTACATGTGTGTTTGACAAATCCTTTGCAACAGCCTTTCAAAGATTACTGTTCTGCCTTGTCAAGATAGTTGCGAAATTTTCCTGAAGAACTTCTCTTTTTGAAACCAAAGTTACATGTGGTTGAGAAATGTAACGAACAGGACAAGAAATAAGGAGTTTTTTTGCCTTAGTAGGAAAAAGCAACAGCTACATTTGAAAAAAAAAAATATGGAATGCAATGAATCAGCAGCAATGAAGTTTAATTAATGTGCCTAAATTCCTCAATTTACCTTGAGCCCTGGTGAAGAGGGCCTGAAAAAAAAAAAAAAGCCCAAAGAATTCCTGAATACTACCCTGATATAAGGATCACCAGAAGCTACTCAAAGGTCTCCTTACACGGTGCTTAGGTTACAACACAAATTAAAAATTGCTGTCATCATTAAAATTATTCATAAAATAATTTTTTTTGCCCTGCCTAATAATATTCATAATATCAAACCAATTGAGCACAAACAAGTTTTAAATTAGGAAGTGGTACATCAGGCTTTTATGTCCTCCAACACTCGAGGCAGATTTCCAATTCAACACAAATCTATCTTAGGACTAAATTCATGACCCTTCTGTTGTTGGATTTTTGTTGTTGCTGTTGCATTAAGAAAGGTAAATTGCATTTCGTTTCCATCAAAGTACCAATCAGTTTTTTGTTTCTTCAAGCATGGGTTGAATTACAGCCCCTTTTGCACTTGGATTTTGATTTCTGTCGGCCGGTTCAAAGAGCAGGCAGTGGAAGAGAAAGATGTTGAAATAAGATGGCAAAGTCAAGCATTTTCAGTTATGATATACAACAGATGTCAAACTCTGCAATGCATATCATGCTGCTAATCTAGGTTTGCTAGGATGATTAGAGGAAATCACCATTTGAAGTAAATAAAATAATTTGCTAAAATCTATGTCACCTCATGAAGATGCAGACATTCCCATATTTTTGCAATTGCTTCTTAGCAAGGAAATAAATACTAATTTTACTAGGGGAAAAAAGATATTAAGAACTCAATTTTAAACAATACTTGTGCTCTAGGAAATTGAAAACATCAAAATTCAGCTCTTGTTCCTGTGACACAAAGAAGAACAAGAATCTTTCATCCGAAACAGTAAAGACTAAGAAATTGCAAAAAGATATTTGGGAAGAGAGGAAGATGCCACGTTTGAAAGAAAAGCCTCTGTTCTTAAAAGACAATAGATGTCAGTTAATTGCTTCATAATGGAGAAAGTGTTGAAGTATGAAAACAATCTGTATTTTGGAGACAATCTGTGTCCACAAGTTAAGAGTTCATTACTAATGTTTTATTCATTTCTTTTAACAACACTGCGCAAAATTCCTACAGTAATTCATCAGCTTGCATCACATCTCCTTGAATTTTAGCAGATCCCAGTTCCATTCTGGAAGTGTTAGAAGCAGATAACAAAACAAGTGTTTATGTGGATACAGCTGCTTGATAAACCAAGCTAATGAAACAGCCTCTTTCCTGCACCTGGGAAAGGCACTGAGGGTTCCACTAAAAAACCCCTCAATTGAACAAAATCAGGCATCAGGAACTTCTCAACCACAAAATCAGGAGCAGTCATTGTCTGGTTTTCTTATAGATTTAAAAAATAAAAAAAAGCACCCCAGGTTCCTGCCGCCATTAACACAGAGAAAGTCAGCCATAAACCACATTTTACAGCATCATTAAATTGACCAGAAGCCACAGGTTTACCATGGTTAGTCCCATACATACTCTTAAAAACTAAGCACACATGCAGACACAGAGTTTGTATTTGGAAAATATAAGACCTGTAATAAAACCCATTCCTGGCTCGTTTCTGGAGGTTTCCTCGCCCCTTTCCAGAGATGACCTTGGGAAGGAAACAACAGTTTCTCCTCTCAGCCTGGGATCCACCAAACATGCCTCCCAAGGTCCTGGTTTGCCCTCTCTCACCACAGCTGATGCCCAGCTGCATCAGTGCTGTGATTGTTGGACCCCTCTGGCATCAGTCTCAGTAAAACAAGCTGCTGATATCCACAGGGAGCTCAGAGTGCTGAGCAATGGCCCTTGGTGGCAGTCTTGCCTCTGTCATTACTGAACTTTCTACCACAGGATTAGGCACTTCAGGAATTATTCACAATATGGAATGCCCACATCCACAGAATAAGTTCATCACAGTCCTTTGTTACTGAAAGGCTTTCAAGTAAATATCTTCAGTTGCTGTGGCCATTGGGAACCTCATTTCACCCAAAATTCATCACTACGGGCAAACTATTCAAGATGTTCCTTCCCACACTTCACTAGCTGAAGCCTACTTTGGGTGCCTGTTTCAGAAGCATGGAAATCCTAACCTAAAGTTTCCTTTAAAATACAATTTGCAAACCTGGCATGCTATTTATTTATCAGAGGGAGCTGAAATTGTTTCCATATTTCCCTGAAATAAATGTACCATAGAGTATTGAGTTAGTTCAACTAACGTTGCCTTCGGTTTGACCTGCCCGCCAGCTGCACAGCAGTTTGACTGTTAATAAACAGCCAGACCACACCTCATCTCCAATAAAAATTGAATTCTAATATCACCAACTATTCCTATTGCAGAGGCTGCATGAACCTTCAAAACCCCAATGACCGAAAAATTCTTCTAAACTAGCAGAAAATGTCCAGGTTGCCTTTGAGAAAATGGGAGCTAATTTATATGTAAACCCATGTAACACATTGTTCATTCTCCAAGCCTGACTCAGCTGATAAGCTGTTAGCCCAAATAAGGGGGGGAAATCTTTTTTTTACCATTGAATTAGCTGCTGAACATCCTGCTTGTTCACCCTGTGCCTGATCTGAGCTCTCTCGTTCAGTGATATGGAAACCAGCAGGACCAGAAAGCAGCACTGGGGCATGCAGGGTGTTCTGCTCCACTCCTGAAACAGAGGAGGGTTTGGAGCCCAGAGGATATCACACACCCAGGAAGGGAAGGGGAGTCAGCCACACCAACTAGGAAAAGGACCACAATCCATGAGTTACACCTGTATTTCCCCTGGCACTCAGGAAGGGATTCTGCAGAGAGAGGAGCTGGAGCATGTCCCTGGAGTGACCCCTGGGAGTGCAGGGACAGCCCAGTGAGCCCTGGACATGGGGAGTGTCTCACAGCCCAGCACCCAGCTTGGCCAAGATTGCACCACTGGGGACAGCAATCCCTGCTGCTAATTCATTCCCAATTATCTCCAACATGAGACTGTTCTCCAATAACCTGCCAGTTATTTGTCTTTAGGAACAGCCTTAGAAAACGTCATCTGTGATTTCTTTGTTTCAAATCTCTCACTTTTTCTCCTTTTTTATAGTTCCAGGCACTGTGGTTTTTTTCCAGGACTTTTTTTTTGTTTTAATTACTGCTGCTAGAGCTGTTATGCCTCACCTATAACTGTGCATCCCAGGTGGAATTAATTTCTCCAGCTCACACTGACCATAGTGTTGTGAATAACTCATCTTCTGTATCTGTGGGAAATCTGAAAACCATGATGGATCCCAAGACAAATGGGCTTGATTTTTTCCCATTTTGCAAACCCCTGCAAAAACTTCTTGATTTCCGTTAAATTCATTTAAGTAGTATATACTGTTTTATCTTTACAATATTTTTCTTTGTTTGAAACTATTGTTTCTAACATCTCAAAAATAAAAATTAGAATGTTGGGGAGAAAATCTTGAAAGCTGAACTATATTTTAAGTATTACCCTAAAAATAACATGATCATAGTGGAGTGAAGTAGGAGTTCTCTCCACAAAATTTTGCACAGTGGTATTTTCATACCCTTCTCTGCTAGGACTATAACTGTCCCTCAGAAAAACTAGCTAAGCCAAAACAACACAAAACAAAATCCTGTGTCATTTTCAGGGAACCTGCTGGGACGTATCTGAGCTACTGTAAGATAATTTAATGAGTACTCATTAAATTAACATCTGCCCCCACAGCAAGTTCAGCAGTGAGAGATATCAGCAGAAGAGCTTTAAATGGTTTTTGCTGCTCTCGGGGCTCCTGCTGTCTCATCTGGCTCAGGCAGCTCCGATTCTGCGCCTCCACGCTCTGGGGAAGCCCAGGCTGGCTGCAAAAGAGCTTCACAAGACTTCATTTTCACTGTACATTTCCAGCATTAAGAGGAAAAGAAGACCCCATTAGCTTCGAGCACAGCTGCCTGAGGAATTCCAGCTGTTTCCCCGAGGGAGGTGTGCCCAGAGCTGCACAGCCAGGGCTCCCCACTGCCCTGAATGGGAGGATGCTCGTCCTTGGGGTGCCCCCTCAGCCACCAACCCAAGGCAGGATGCTGCCTCACCCACTCTGCAAGCTTCCATTTGTCCCTGATTTCCCAGATGCAGGATGTTTGTGGAAGGTGGTTATCTAGTGGGGAAAACTCCTTGCTGGCTTCTAAGAGCCCTTGCCCTGTAAATGGCTTTTGTCTTACAGAGCCAGGCTGAAGCCAGAGGAATGCTGAGGCAGGGGTGCAGTTTGATCTTACAGTGGGTTTCACAGGCTGCCCACTAGTTACAAACAAACAAACAAATTAATAAATATTTTCCTTCTCTAGCAGGGGATTTAGCTGCACTGGTAGAGTACTGTGGAGATCAAAAGGGATGTATCACTGTTTTATAGCAGTACTTAAATGGACACAAAGAAAACTCAGTCAGATTTAGTGCTGACTCACATTCCCTGGGTAAAATGGAGATAACTTCCCTCTGAACTCAGAACGGGTTTGTTTTCATAGCCTACCATGCTGTTTACTGACTGGATAATGTGCTTGGTTCAAAAGGCATCCACAAACACCAGGCACTGCAAAAAGGCAAACTGCTTGATACATTTCTAATATTAAGGTACTACAAAACAAGTTGCCAGTGACCAGCATCACCCACCAGGAAACAGTATCAGCAAAATGCATGAGGAATATAATGGCATATTAGGAGAGTCCATCACTATGTTAAGGACACTCACTCTCTTACACAAATCCATTGCTAACACCTCATCTGGGCTCACAGAGACTTCAGTCTCTGTCAGAGGAACATCCAAAATTAAATTTATTCACGTGCACACAATCCTTCTGAATGACACTGAACTGTTTAAAGAAACAGTATGTGTCAAAGAGCTGCAGCACAAACTGAGTGGTGAGGGCTAGAAAAGCACACCCCAAATGCCCTACAAGTCCTTGGCTCTTGGAGAGCTTAAAGGGAGAAAAAACCAACAGCTGGTTAATCTTGTTTAAGCTTTTTTTTTATACCAGAAACAATCCAAGGGACTGCACTGTCGAACTGGCAAGGAGCTGGTTCCCAACTGCTAGGCCCTCAAGTCTGGCTCCAGCTGCCAGATTTCTGCATGCAAAGTGCAGCAGCTCCAAACTGTGGGACAGCTTTTGGGGACTGTGCTGGTGTCAGCCTCAGAGGTGGGCCCTGCCAGGGAAAGAAGGAAGCATTCCAGAGAAACACTCACTGGGCACGTACCTGCCCTTTGCCACCAAACCTCTCTCACAGACAACATTTGAGCTTTTCCTCTGTCAGATTTTCAGAAGCTGTGCTGGAACCATTTGGGAAACAATGCCTGGGGCAGTCTTGCTAAGAACAAACAGATCCTCTGAGCACAACCAGGGCACAGCAGAACGGTGCAGTGAAATCAAGAAACAAAACTCTGCAGTGGAATTGTGTAGACACAGCTTATCAAAGTCTTGACAGCACTTTTATTGTTGCTTGAAGTAGGACTAAAGTAGTGACTTCCCAAATCATTCTCTCAAAGAACAGAGATGAAGACATTTCTATCCTATAATGAGAATTTGGGGGTGGAGGGATTGTTTTTCTGGAAAATAAAGAATATATCTCCCCTACAGTGACAGGAGATAAAATATCTGTGGACTTGTGCGGCAGTAGTACAAACGGTTGTAAACAAGAGGTAAGAATAGTCTTTGCTGCCTACAGAATGTGTTGGTTTGTTCTGCAACAACATGGCAGTGCTGTGTTCCAGTAAGCATGAATTTTGCAGTTGCAGTGAGCCTGCAGCTCTGGGCTTTCTAGTTTTCAGAACCCTAACCCCAGGCAAAGCAGTAAATGTAGCTGTGGGCTGAAGCTGGTCCAAAGCAGAAAGGTGTGGAGCGAGGCATAATTTGGGAATTCTGTGTTCCCACTGGAGTGACTTTTGCAGCTGCAGCATTCCTGGATTTCTGGGCTTTGTGTTTTCCTGATCCCTGACCCTAACCCTAGGCAGAGCAGTAGGGGCCACATGGGTGTGAGGCTGTGCCAAACAGAAAACTATGGAGGGAGCCATGTTCTATCAGTCCTTCACCCAAACTGTAACTCCTGCCCAACAGCTCTTCCCAGTCCTAAATCAAATCATTGTCTCAGTCCAGTCAAGGCCCAAACCCCACGTTCAACCATACTGTCCCCAAGAAGGAGCAAATCCTACCTGTCCAACACCAAAGCTAAGCTGGTTGCTCATCTTCTTTGGTAGACTTCTTTCACAGTCACACTTGTGCTGATTCTTTATCTCAGTATTTCTCCTCCTGCCTCAGGAATTCATAGACACAGAGGAGCTCATTGCCTTCACCAGCTGTGAAGGAACATGAATTACTTCCAAAGAGAACGGCGTGGGCTGAACAGTAGGAAGCATCCTGTTTTCTAATGGGTATTTCCATTCAGCTGCTGAATCAGGGAACACTTTCAGATTAGTGCTGCCACTGTTTGGAACACACATCTTAGATGATATTGATTTCCAAGACGATGAGCTAATTTGTTGAATACTTTGTCACTTACAGTGTTTTACACAGAGTTGTCATCGTCATCTTTCCGGTGGCATTTGGAAAGCCACATTCTGAAGAAACAAGCTCTCAGGGAACACGTGAGTGCTGGGCCACCTTCCATCACTCAGCCACAGCCAAGGAACACTCAGTCATTAATCCATCTTTGTGATATTTGTACCGGGCTGCACAGTCAGGCAGATCCTCACAGTTACCATCTCTGAGGGACTCACAGCAGCACACATCCACCTTCGGGTGCCCACACACGTCAGAGACCAGAAGAGCCGTGAGCTCTCTTGTCCTGCAAGTGAGGCACTGAAGCACAGGCCATGGCTGGTGTCACAGCAATCTGCACCCTGCATTTCTCTTTGCAGAGCAAAGGAGCCAGTCCTGACATGGGAGATGAAGGAGTCTGTAGTTCTGAGCTATGGGCAAATCCCTTGAAGCAGAGATGCAGAGCATGGAGCTAAAGACGTTTAAAGTCTTTCTGCACAGCAAACCCATACCTGACAAAGCATAGGCCCAGGAAGCAAGCACTGCCTCAATTATGAACAACAGTTCTTGCCAAAAAACGCCTCCAAAGCGTGGAATATATACCTCCCAAATCTGATGTGCATTTCAATGGAAATAGCTGCTGCTGTGAGGGATCCACTAAAGGAAGATACCATTTCAAGGCTACTGGCAGCCTTAGCCACAGTACATCTCTACAAAGTTTGACACAAACAGGGCTGTAATTCCAGTCCTGTCATCTCTGTCATCCTGAGATGACTGCATTTCCAACTGCACAGGGAATTCAAAAGTCACCCCCAGCATCTGCTTCTTGACTGTCAGGAACCATCCAGTGAGAGGCCTTGCTGTTTGCAAGTTCCCTTACAATTTAACCTGGCTCAGGGCAAACAGAGATCAGCTCATTTTTTTTAATTAACCACTCTACTGATGTGCCCAGGCCAATGGAGTTGCTGATGGCAGCACACATCAGCAGCTCTGATTATTCTAACCTAGATGAACACATGAAACAGTTTGACAAGAACTGTGCTGTCAGAGATTTACCCAAGAGGCAGCTGCATGGCTGGGTGCTGGGTTAGATGATAGCTTGAACAGAAAAAGCTTGCTCGGGAGAAAACATTTCCAAGTGACCTATAATGCAAACATGATCATTTCTCAGACAAAAGCATGCAAGAGAGCTCATAAAATACTGTTCCCCTCCTGGGCAGAGCTAAAGCTCCTGGGGTAGTTGCCTTTTCACACACAGTGCCTAAAGGCAGCACACAAGTGCATGGTCAGAGGCATGTTCCCAGGACCAATTGATTGGAAATGTGCTAAGACATAACTTCTCCTGAATTGACCAAAAATCCATGTAATACCATGACTTTTTTTTCCAGTAGGAAGGGATTACAAGAGTCAGAGGCCAGTTTTTATTTATACACACAGAAGCACACTGTGTGTGTGCACACGTACACCCACCGCTGTAAAAGAGTCTTTCACAGCCCAGACTGAAAGATTAGTTCAGGCTTTCTTTAATGTGGCACCAACTCCTGACACTTCCTTTGTCAGTGTTATCATGCACTCGGGATTTGCTGTGAGCAGGAACTGCCAAAACCCTTCTGCTCAAACTCTCCACACTCCCTTTTGCAATTACTGTCAATCCCTCTTCCACAGAAGACACTGACATCTCACCCCACAACCACAGCAGGACCTCAATCCAAAAGCCAAAAGGAAAGGGTTTTCCAGGCAAAATAAAACATCAAACAAAAACAGAACAAACCCCACAAAGAATTTATCTCTGCACAGAATTTTCTGCTGGCAGCAACCCCCAGTTTATAAAAGAAAACATCTTGCTTGGATCAGCTTAGGAAGAGATGATCAGCCTGGTGTCTGGGTTGTGCACTGTGCAGAACTTTTAGGATGCTTAGCTTTCTACAAGTACCTGTTTTCAGAGCAGACTTGATTTATGGCTTCATTGACATTGCCTTTCAGCATTACAGCAGTGGGGGACAATGACAAGACAGCACCAGAGCCTGATCCTGCAGGCAGGAGGAGTCACAGGAATGCTGAAGGATGAAGCGCTCACATGCACAAAGGTGGGAGAGAACACAAGTAGCAGGATGGCATCTTACAACCTTAAAAAAGGCATCAGTACTACTACTAGCACCCTGTTCTCTTATTTAAGACCTTGTTCCAATACATCTTAATGATGCAAACCCCAGCATCAATGGTATAATGCCCTACACCAAATTTTTCAAAGTTAGCAGCACTTTTTGGCAATGAGGCAGCAACACTGCACAAACATCTCAGTGACCCAAGGGCAGCTATCAGGGAAAATCAACACTAAAGCAGATGAAAATATACAACTATCAGATGTATGGAAGTGGACTCAAACTCAGGAAAGTTCTTTTACTCACAGCCAGTGTAACTCCCAAACAATTAGTCCTACTAATATCCTTATCCTATCTCAAATATTCAAAATTTAGATAGTTGCCCAAGCTCTTCACTCAACGGGTAGTAAGATTAATTGGTATGCTACATGCACTTCTAAGTGATAATTCCAGTTATAAATACCAACCTGCATTCTGCCAGGCTAAATTTGATATGCACCAGTGATCACATGAATTTGAAAGTGATTTGTCTCAGCACCCATCATAATTTCGAGTCCTCAAAAAAAAGTCTTATAAAACTTTTGCCATTTTGCCCTGAAATTTGAGGTAGCTGATATCTGTCTCCCTGCAATAAATATATCAACCAACTTTCCCTAACATTTTTGTCTGTCAAGTGCAGTTGCCCAACGAGAACAGTAAAGTGAGCTGTGCTTATCTGCCCTGACTATTGCAAAAATCAGGTCCTACTGAAACAAAGTCGTCTGCAGGATGAAATTAAACACAAACTTGTGGGCTTAATTATATTACTTTGAATGGAGTATCGATTGCAGCTAATTTCATCACCCATTTTGAAGGTTTGCTTTCTGGCTGGCTGGCTGTCACTTTGATAAATGGGAGCCAGTAGATATCTGAAGAGGGACTGATATTTATAGTTCAGAAAATATCACCACTAAGTTTACAATGAGAAATAGCTCCCCCCCGCCAACAATCACAGGAGCAATTAGGTTTGATGAGGCACAGGAACACCTACTGTAAAGCAGATGGTCAGCTCAGAACCTCTGGCTACCTCAAATGGAATTTTCCAACAGTCTTTACAGCTCAGGTGAGCTTGGCCCCTGCGTGAGCAGCAGCTGCTGCTTGGAATTTCAACAGTGCCCCACACTGCAAAGGCCCTCAGGACAGACAGGCCATTTAGTCAGGACAGTGACCACCCAAAGGCTGAGAGACACAAGATCCAGATGGTTCCAGGAGCCAAATCAGCAGTCTGGGTTTCAGCATCAGACACTGAGGCTGTCTGTTCACCAGATTTGGGGAATTATTGTTAATCTTCATATTTTCATAACTGCAAGTAAAGTTTCTATGACTACAGAGGATCACAGTCACCAAAAAGCATTTGTTAAAACATTTTACTCTATTATACAACGTGGACAAAGGTGCTGTAATCATGAGGTTAATTTCAGGCACTATATGCATTTAGGGCCACCAAATCCTAGTATTAGGACTGTGTCTTATATTTAATCCAAATCTTTTCTTTGTAGACCATTATATTCAGCTCAATTTGCATTTCAAGTCCACTTAACGAGATGTCCAAGAGCTATGGCTGAAACTGATAAATGAGGAAGAGGCTACAAGGCACAGAGGTGGTGGCACAGTTGTACATGAAAATAACGACCTGATGATTGATTAGCCGCAGCTTTGTTTTTGAATGAAAGTTATTCATACATGTAGCCATTATCATTGCAAATATCACAAGGATTATCACTCTTATTACACAAGGATTATACTTATTATGATTCTTCTGGTCACAATAGCAGGATTATCATATCAGACGAGTCTCAATTTGCCTTCCTCCCCTGACTTTCTGGTTCTAATGAGCCATCTGGGTGACCTCTTTCCCCACAGCTGCCCTCACAGCAGATTTTTAACATACAAAGCCAACAAATAAAGTGACTGCACAGAGCTCCTGCCAAAGGAAAAGGAGGAGAGCGATGCAAAACCAAGTTCAACGAGCAAAAATACTCACCAGCAATATTCCTACACTCTGAAGCTACCCAGCACCTGGCACATTTCTTGCCACACAGCCACACCAGAGTGGTGTGTGCAGGAAGAACACCTCTGGCAATAGCAGGCAAGCTGCTGCTGTCCTGCAAGAACAGCAGCAGTGCAGGCAGGGAGCCCTCAGAAAAACAGGCACAGCCATTGCACAGCCCACCATCCACCGTGACCATGCTGACAGAAACAGGCATGACAGCAGAGGACTGAGCTCTGGTGGGAAATATGAAACAAAATAAAGGGAGCAGGGAAACAAGAGAAAAAAAAATTAACGAGATTTTAAAAAGAGGTAGGGAGAAGTGGGGGAAAAAGAGTACTAAATGCAGAATGTTGAACTGAGGGAAAGAAGGTGAAAACTGCAGAGGAAAAGAACAAAAAAATTATTATCACAAGAATTTTTAAAAAAGCAAATTAAAAACAGGAGAAGAAATGACTAAAGGAAAGAATTAAGGGGCTTAGTGCAATAGCTTTATTATTCTCTGAAAGCTCCTTTAGTACTAATAACAGGGGAGATTAAGGGTATTTCTTTCAACTATCAAATTTAAGAAATACTTCCTCCTACTATCTTTAATTCCAAATCTAATTTCCCCAAACATTAAATCAGAACTAGGAAAGACTTTCAAATTAGACTAAAACTGGGAGCAGCATCTTGAATAAGGCATCGTGGTTTCTGAGGAGATTTTTGTTTTCTTGCTTATTTGCATTTTAATATCAAACAGACTTTGAATTCTGAAAATTAAAGGCAGTATCCACCTATGTTGAACTTCCTCCCTTTCCAAGCTGCATCAAATCTCCCACTGAAGTCAGGAAGAAAACTGCCACTGAAGGTATAGAAACAAAACCACTCACGCTGTCACAGCAAGACAAAAATCTGCCTTTAAAAACTTTGGGCTGCAGCTGGTCTCTCACATCTACTTCTCAAGAGATTTCCTTGCTCACCAGCTCTGAGCACAGACTGGGAAGGGTTCACAGGAGACTCTCAGAACCCAAATATCTCCTGCAGAAGCTGCATTTGGAGCTCCATCAGAAAAACTTCAGGGGGTGAGGAGAAACATTGGCCAAATATTACCACAATGTGGGAAACTCTGAAGTGTTTTCTTCAAATTGAACAAAAAGGAAACCACGACTTTCAAGATAAACAGTGGGGAAAGGATTTTTGGGTTTCAAAATGTAGTCATCATCTAAACACTTGTGGGGAAATGGAGGCACTGAAATCCAAAAAATCTTTGGCATTCTCAGGATTTCCAGCACCTTCCAGGTGCTGGAGGTGCTGCCAAGGCCAGGGCAGGGCCAACTGCCCAAAATCCTGCTACAGAAATTTAGGCTGGAGCAATGCTACAGAAGTACAACACTGATCTCCAGCTTGGGCCTTTCAAAACCATATCTTTCACCACCAGTTTTCTCATTTGTATCTTCACCTTTCTGCCCCAGAAACGCAGCAGGAAGTCCAGAGTGTTGGAGCATACCAGTGGAACACACAATAATTTGGCCCTTACCCATTTTCTGGGATGAGTCCTCTCCTTTTGGAGAGTCATTTTTGAAGACAAACTCCTCTGAAGCAATAGAAAGCATATCCACGACTGGAGAGCATAGGCCAGTCAATAAAATTAATGGTTTATATATTAAAACAAATTAAATGCCAGAGTCCTGTGCTTATCACGTGAACATGCTCAGATTCATTAATGGAAACTGGTCGATTCCCTGAAGTACATGCTGGGATAATAGAACAAATGCATTTGTACTGACAGCCATTGGTAAATGGCTAATCAATCCCTCAGTGCTGCTTAATTAGTGTCTGCAGGAGACCCTTTTAATTGGCATCTGAGCCTTCATTTGAACAGACAAATAAAGTGCCACTCAGCCCTTTATTGCCAGTGAACCCCTTTTTTTTTTCCCATTAACTCCACTGTAGTTCCTGAAGAGCATTCCTGAAGACCAGATCAAATTACCAGCTCCTGTCACAGACTAGCCTGACACCCTGAAGTATTTTTCATGATTTCAGTGCTGATGTTGCATTGAAAAACTGCATATGATCTGCTGGTTGCTCAATATGGTTTATATTAATACAAGTTGCAGACTGTCACTGTTCAGAGGGTAGGTAGTTACAAGGAATGGATTGGTTACATTATAACTGGAATAATTTATTATTGAGCAAGCAAGTTCAACAAGCACTATAAAAATCAATTTATAATTGTTATGCACTTCATCTGGGCTGAAAAATGGTTTTGTTCTCCAGTATTTTCTCAGTAGAACTCTTTGACAGAAAAAGGGGGAATAAAGCTTTTAAAATTGCAGTTTGGTCAGCAATGCACTCTGGAAATCGAGATTAAAGATGACAGTTCTCAGATGCATAAATTATGCTTACTTTGTTTTATGAACCTGAGGCCACCACAGTGCCAGGCAGTCCCTTGGCAAAGAAAATCATCCAAAGGTTAAAGAAAGAAACATAGTTGACAGAGTCAGCCAAAACATAGGTGACTTGCATTAGCTGGAAAGCTATTCCACTTCTGTTTACTCCTTCAAATCAAAGATTCACAAAAGGTAAGCTGGTGGTTATTAAAAGTTTAAAGAGCAGTGGCAGTTTTGGAGGAATTAAACAAAGAGGACTAAAATCTTCAGTGGCTGTGCCTGTAATTGCTATGCAAGGCACAAGCCACACACCTTCCCAGTAGCATGAAATCCAATTAATACAGTCCTGGGAAGACTCAGTGCTCCAGTTCTGATGAAGATTTAAAGGTGCAATGACAGATTGTAAGAGTTAGCTGGGACTCGCACCCTTAAAGACCTTGTTAATACTGGCAGGATTTACTTAGCACGTGTCCCGCTGGTCAAGTTAAAGGGAGAGTTCATCATCCCTATGGGCAGGAGTTTCTGATTTGCATTGTATCACCAGGCCAGGCAGAGGGAGGGAGGTACAGACATCTGGCAAGAACCTATCCCAGCAAAGTTTACTCAGTGTGACACTAGGACAGCAGCCTCAGAAGGGGATCCCCCCATCACACATCTCTGAGCTGTCCAGAGAGTAATAAATCTGTCACCAGATTGCCCTGCTCAAAACCAGACCCAGCTGCTCAGTTCTGGGGCGCTCCTTGGGCTGTGCTGCATCTACAAAATTAACAGGCACACCTGCCAGGATCCCAGCCTCCTTGTCACCACCACTTAACACACTGCTTCACATCACAGACACATTTATTAAAAGGGCCTCTGAGTTATCCTTAGCAATGATTAGCTTTGATGAAATGCCCCCTGTTCACAACCAGCACTTTGCCTTATGATTTATCACTAAGCCAGTTTATCATGTTGCAATCACCCTCTAATACTTTACAGCCTGAACTGTTGTGCAGTTTAGAGTTACACATACTCTGACGCTATTTACTTTATTTTTATAATATTCAACCTCTTGGAATCTCACATCCTGGGAGGCTGTTCCACCAGCATCCCAACAGTGGAGAAGGGTGAGGAGCGCAGTGCAAAGCCAGTCACAGACATGACATTTCCTGCTGGACAGGACCTCTTGCTTTCTGCACTGTGCAAGGTCACAGTCCAGTGTTTGACATGTGGCTCCTTGAGCCAGAGGGAAAGGGCACGAGGAGACACTGTCTGAAAGAACAAGTAGCTCCACAAAAAAAAATCCCAAACCTATTTTGCAGGTAAAGGAAAAACTTTGAACCCAGAAGCTGGTGGCAGATAATACACTCACACAAAAGTTCAGGCTTTGCAGGATCATTTATCACCTCTGACTGTGGCTTGCAGTGAGAAAAGTTCAACCTATGTAAAGCACTAGCACTACCTTCCTTCTGCACAGGAGGGTGATACCTCTCAGGGAGCCTTAACAGTGTATTTTCAGTGTCCTACCTATCAAACTATTTAATACAAACACATTAAAGATACAGAGGAAGGTTCCAATTTGAATTAACCAAACATCTTCTTTCCATCCATAGGTTTCTTCTTATTTAAATCCACCATGCCTATAGACTTCAATGTGGGAGGAAATAGAGCTTCTTATGGAAAGGTGAAGGAAGGGATATGATCATAATTTACACAATTCTGATTTATTTGTTCACCAGAGACAACCACATATTTTTTGTCTTAGAACATGTAACAGAGGACAGGAGTTGGCAAACAGCAGCAGTGAATAGGAAGCAAGAGAATTTCAAAGAACAGAAAAGTAAACAGAGGTTAAGGTAAATAAGTTATCTTTTAGAAGAAAGGCTATTGCTTCACAAGAAAGTGATATAAGAAGGTTTTGGAGAAAACAAGTACAATTATATATATCTTTATTTTCAAGTGGAAATTTCTGCTTCCTGTTCCAGCTCAGAAGCTGAACCTTTGTCACTAAAAGCAGAAAAGTTATGGTTTGGAAGTGTTGCTGCCTTGCCCAGGGAAATTACAGTTTGGCTGCTCTGTGTTTTCACTTCCTTCTGAGGACCAGGACTCAGGTGGACACAAACATTAACACCACCTCAGTTTCTCCTTATCACAACCAAGAGGACAAAGTTATTCTTAAAGGAGTCTCCCAGCTCAGGAGCTCCAGCCATAATAGAGATGAGAAAAATGAGTTCACTAAAGGGAAGTGCCTACAAACACTATCAGAGCTATTCTGTAAAGAGCAGTGATTAGTCAGGTTCCTTTAAGTCACAGAATGAGACATTTCTGCTGAAAGGCATCCAGCCAGGCTGGAGAAACACAGCTCTCACCTCCTTGCTGCTTCATCAGCTACATCCAGAGCAAAGGGAACCTGTGTCCATTCAGCAGAGTTTCTCTGGCTCTGACAGGTATAAACCTTCCAGCAGAGCCCTCACCATCACAGAGACATCTGCCAGCTCCAGCCTCCTTGCACATTGCACGGAGTTGGGCATAACTTAATGAATCTCACTCCCAAACTTCATCTCTGTGTGCATCCTTTCCAAATCAGCTCAAGCATTATCTCTACAGCTGCACTATCTAGATGGCCATGGAGCAACAATGTGATCAACACCTGAAGGAAGGCTTGAACAGTCTGAAAATGCAATTAGTCCAAAGCTGGGCACAGATCTGTACACATTTCTTCCCCATCAGATCAGAGAGAACTCTGCTTTCAGATTGTGCAAAGTAATTTCCTCAGCCTAGCTTTCCCCCAGCAGCACAGTGATGAAACTCCACGGCTCCTGAGGGAATGACTGCAGTGCTGCTGGAAGATGCAGCTCCAGGATGCACAGGCACGTGTCACAGCTTTCATCTGGCTGGCACAGGCTGCGAGCTGGGAAGCTTCAACAGGGCACCTCTGAAACAAACCACTGGGCTCCAGCTGGAGCCAGGGCTATTTTTTCTTCAGCACCTTGGACATGGCACCATCAGAAGGGCCCTGAGGATCTGAGCTGTTTAGAAGAGAGCCAGCTGCAGGGATGCTGCATCCCTTCGATCTCACCTCTAAATACCACGTTAAACTTTGAAGAGCAATGACAGACCAGCACTGCTCTGACACTGAGACATTTCAGCTCTGAAATGCTCTTTGCCCTGACAGCTTTAGCCAGGGAAGGCTGCAGAAGGGGGAATGATGCTGCATACCAAGAGGGATTTGTCTGTCACAGAATTAGGGTCTATATAATTTAAAGTCATGCATACTTACACTGCCTAGATTTTGTTGTCATACTTTCCAAGGGCTTTTAAAATGGCTCCAAGAAACATTTAGGGGAAGAAAAACAGCCGTAGGACTCTCCAAGATATTTTAGCATTAACAGATTACAAAATTATCCAGGGAGGGTCAGAAATCATTCCCTAAGTAGTCTCAAAGGTAATGAAATAAAACCCACTGAAAGACAAATAGGAATATGAAGGCCTGAATATCACTATTTCTGCTTTAATCAGATTCCTGAGAGACCTAAATCCACTAATGCTAAATAGCAATAAACAATAATAGCACTTACATGGACCTATTCAACTCTGAGATGTTATAGGCACTCATTTATGAGTGCATAGCACATCAAAGAGATAGGTACTATTCTTCTGTATCACCAACATTAGCTAAAATTGGAATTTCTGTTCCAGAAGAAATGCTCTTGTGTGTAGTTTCTCTTCCAAGCCATAATAATTCTTCTAAAAACTTAATTTCATGGGCATTTTTAAACACACTTTGCTTCATTTTAGCTGTAAAATCATGAAAATAACTGATGCCAGTACCAGGTCTGTTCCACAACTTTGCAGCTCTAAAAGCTGATCCTCTTCAGATACTCCAACTCCATTTTTCTTCTAAAATCTAGTTTCACCAACTGCCACATACTGCAAAGTTGAATTCTGATAAAGCAGCTTTTTCTGGAAAAGAAACGTGCTGGTCAGAAAGAAGCTGCTGCAGCAGGAAGGACCATGCACAGTTACTCATGCAGCACCTCCTTTTCCAAATGAAATACAATCAGATATCGTTACACGACCAAAATCTGACAATCCAGACCAACTTCACAAATTAACAAGGACAAAACCACCTTTGGCTGTGTGGGGATCACAGGCAGCAGAGCAGCATGATAATTTTGTCCCCAGAAGTGTCCACACACAGCTGCCACAGAGGCTGACTCTGAGTCACCCAGCCAAGCTAAAGCCAAGCCATGTGTCCCCTAGCACAGGGAATTCCTTCTCTCCAAGCACCTGCCCAACACAAGGTTGGTTTGCAAGGATTAGCATTGGGAACCATTCACTTCCACGAGGCTGATTCCAAAGTTATTAAAAACACGCACACTCACAGAGATTAACCTGTCTTAATTACATCTTCATCAAATGCAGTCACAGTGGCTGGAACTTTCGGCTCACCACCTTGTGCATCAAAGGAAATGCAATCCTTTAGGCAAAATGTTTACCAAGCTGAATAACCCAGAACAGTGGGAATCCAGTGTCACATGAAAAATTAAGAGCTGTGGTGTTTCTAAAAGCCTTCCAGCAGTGGGAGAAAAAGCATTCAAAATGCATTAGGAGAGGAGGGTATTAACACCTCCCCCCAACCCGATTTTAAGCTATAAAAGCAAACTCTGCATGAGCAAAGCAGATAAAGCTTGAATGGGCAGGATTAATTAGAAAACAAAATAGTAATGGGAAAAGCTGCTGTGCCTTTTTTTTTCCCCCTGCAATTTTAGTTCAGTAAGTGGTCACTTACAAAACCCAAACAAAGCACTCAAAAAACCCTACCATAGGATGACATCTCATTGTCTTTCTCTGAGTAATGAACCTATTTTCTTCTTCCTTGAAGATAAGACAACTTTTGACTATGAGAAATATAGTAGAAAATTTTCTATTATACGTATAGGTCAGCTAGAGTACAGAGGCAGAAAATTGCAATACAGCAGTGATACAAAAGTTGTGGAAGATAAGTTTTCCAGATGCTCTGCTACACTCTCTTCTTAGATTCTAGCATTTCAAGGGCAGTTTCTGGAACTGCCAAGAGATAAGAAAAGTCTCTGACCAGTGTTCATTGATTTCATAGATAAAGGAACTAATGGATCACACGGGTGGGGGAGAAAGGGGAGTGGAGCAAGAAAAAAAGTGGAAATAAAAGTTTTCTGTTCCACTGCAGGGGTAAGTGAGGCTGGGAGGGAGAAGCCTGGCCAGGAGGCACCAGAGGCTATTTCCTCAATCTAGTTGGCATTGAACCTGAAACTTCAGATCTCGTTGTTCCCCTGAAGCCAATGGATACCGAGCAAATTTCTCACATCGTGTCCGTGTTCTCGGCCCTGCCAGGAGGACTTGAAAGCAAGGTGTCAAGTCATGAGGCTGTTTGAGCAAGAGACGAGTCAAGGATTTGTAGCACAGAAAGCAAGACTAGGTGACTCCAAAGCAGAATAAGAGACGGCTGATTAGCTGTGAGCTGAGAGGCTGTGCCACGTATCTCTGTTCCACAAACGTCATCCCAGTGTGGCAGGGTGACGGAGAGATGGGGGAGAATTGCTCGAAAATGGCAAAGAAAGGAAGGAAATTAAATTCCTTGTCGCTCAGCTGTAAGTGGTCTAATGAAGTGACAAGCAGATTTCCCAAAGTAAAAGCAAGGCATGCCTCTGTCTCAATAAGGACCATTAGACTGGAACATGAAAGAAGTTCGTGAGCACAAATGTTGAACTGGAATAATCACCTTTCCTAGGAAAAAAACAAAAAAAAACCAAAACAAAACAACAACAACAACAAAACCAACAACCCACACAAAACCCCAAACAAACAAACAAACAAAACCAAAACAACCAAACCCGCAACAACAGCAACAAACCCATCACACTAAAATTTTCTAGCAAAGCGTATTTCCTTTCCCAGGTAGCAGAAGGCTGTGCCCCAGCCCCAGGGCAGCACACTGGGCTCAGCAAAGGTCAAACTGCAGCCCAGCCCGGGCTGGGTGGCTCAGCTCTGCTGGAGTGCCCGGGGAAGGAGCCCCTCTTCTCCCAGTGCAGAACTACAGCTGTTAACACTCTCTGGTCTTGAATCAAGTTCTCTTTTCCCAGTGGAGAGATTTTTTTTCTGGTGGAGAAACTTCCTCAGAACCTCTCCAAATTACTCCCTGCGTCAGGGCAATTAGTGGATGAGTCCAAGGCTGACAGAGCTGGATCCCTTCCAGAGTCCTCCAGCCAGGCAAATCCAGCCCTCTACACTTAATTAAACTGCAAGTAAAGCGCTAATAGGTTTGTTTCATCACCAGGATGCCCCACCAGCCCGGAGTTTTGCTTCCAAATGACATAGCCAGAAACCACAGGCATTCAAGTGATGTGTTATTAGGAGTATTTATCACCGGGCAGGTAGTTCAGCTCTCAGAAGTCTGCACGATGGGGAATTGAAAGCTACAGCGACACGTCAGGGCTTGGGGAGAGGTCTTCAGAGCAGGGCTGACCCCAGCCTGCAGAAGCCTAATGCCATCACCTCCCTGCCCCAACAGGCCCACCTGGCTCCTGCCCTGGCCCAGGCACGGGTCTCATACCAATATATAATATACATTGTATCACATAGAGTATGTAGCTAATTAGAAAATAATTTCATTTACGTGTTAGCAATATGCGCTTTTCCTTGAGAGACTTGTCTGAGCCTGTTTCTGAGTACATTCACACAGAGACAGTTCTGAACTCAGAAGCTGCCTGTGGAAGTTCCATTTCCTCCAGTTTGTCTTATTTTCCTTTCACTCAGGGACGCATCTGAATTGGCTCAGGAAGCTACACACGATTCTGGCAAGAGGCACCAAGGACAAGAGAGTTCGGGGGATTCATTTCAACCCCAAGTAAGGGTATCTTTTCATTAGTTATCTTCTTGGAACTATTCAGAAGCAGCTCATGACCTGTGTAAATGAAAACAAAGGGTTTGAATTCATTTTTCACTCATTTTAATTCAGAGCCTCTATACTCTGATCAGTTTACAGTATGGTTTGAGATAAGCCACAAACACTCCAAATTTATTTACAGTGACAGATATTTCCAGTGTTGATAGCTCTCACAGGTACTTTGCATAGCAACTGCCCTTTTTTAAAAAAAAAAAAAAAAAAAAAAAGGCAAAAAAACCCAAAAAGCAAAACTAACAGAGGAAGAAGTGTCACTTTGGGCCACTTCCAATGCCATGAATTACACAAGGCTGAATTCAGCTGGAACACATCCCATAGGGATACATTAATTCAACACACTTCAAACCTAGCAACGTTGAACAGATTTATCAGGAATAGACAATTCAGAATGTAAGAGTGATTTAAGATGGTGCAAAGGGTCACATATGCTGAGCCTCTCCTTAACTGGCCAATTTTTTTTCAGCTGAGCTATCACTGACTGTGGTATATTTCATTACTGTGGAAACCCTCCTCGGAAGTAACATTAAAGGAGAATGCCCATTCCCATGCCTCTGTTAAAGAATCTGTTACAAGTTTCTTTAGAGCAAAAGAGGATTTCAAGTACTGGGATTTTTTTTTCTGTAGCCCCCACAGAAATTGAGACCTTTTATTTTATTTACATTTTGAGGTTGAGCAGGGAGCACCAACAAAAGCTTGGTACCATTTCCACAAAGTTAATGATTTACTTGATCTTCCTTCTGAGCTCAGGTAACACCCAAAAGGCTCAAGGCCTCCAGCAAATCTAGAAACCTTCAGAAAAATCTCAGTTTTGTCACCTACCTAGATAGCTCCAGGGCAACCCATTAACAAGGCTAAATGACTCTGAGACATTTTAACCCCAAGCCCTTGCATGTGGGCACTTTGATCATGCCCATCATCAGGGTATTGTTTACATCTAACCTTAGCGTTTGCCCTTTCTCAAAACTGAGACAGGTTAGAGAGGATGCAATTGGCCTCCTGCTCGCAGCATTTATCGACCTGAGGAGGTCATTATGATAGACTGCAAGTCCTCAAGGTCTCTGCACTCCGATTTCCATAAGATTATAGATTTTGTGATTACAGCTGCTCTGTAGAGGTGCATTTAGCAACAACTGCAGCAGGTGCCCAAGCCAGCCTGGCTGAAAGCAGAGCCTGCTGAGGAGTCCTGGTGCAGGGTCTGCTGGGAGCTATTGCTGAGTTTCTGTTTTTGCAGAAACACAGAGCAATTAATTGCCCATGTGCACAGAGACGAGGCAGCTTCATGCTGGAGACCTTCAGCCTCAGCTACACAGCTCCATCCAGCCCCAAGATATGTAACAAGAGCAAAAAAAAGGCCCTGACAGCACAATTCTGACCAGAGACTGTAGCTAAATTGGTGTCCAGGACTGCATTTAACATTTCTACCTCTGTTTACCAGGCTAAAATAAAGCACTGCCAGACATTCAAAGTCCACTTTAACCTCCACATGATGGCACATGAGTACTGAACTGGCTTGTATTTTAGGAGAAAGGATGGGCCTGAATGCATGAAACTGCATTTTTCTCTCTTATAATGAGATCCATAGGTCTAGCAAGAGGTATCAGCCCACCTAACACATTGCCCACATTTTCTTCCTTTGTTTCTTAGACAGATAAATGTCCATCCCCAAAAAGATTAAGGCACTAACAAGATGAGATACTGGCCTATATCCTGGTTGCTTGTCACAGTATTTTAACTTGTGTCTTACATGGTATTTTTATTTGCTTGTAAAAAATATTATAAATCTAGATTGAGTTTTCCGGGGCAGGATGGAATTACAGAGACCAAAGTGTTCCCATGGAGCATTTTTCCTGTGCTGAGAGGAAATTTTAAGGTTTCTGATCACAAGACTTTTTAAAAACCATCAACTGTTCTCAGAGGAAAAACACAAATCTCCACTTTTATTTGCTAACTGGATTGGTGCTTTATTTTTCTTTCAAGATTCTGCTGAGTCTGCATGGCTCATGGCCAAGGGATGTATTTTGCCTCTCTATTTGTATCAAGTTAAGAATGACCATATTCAAGTGGATGAGGAACAGGCTGGTAGAGAAACAGAGTATTAAATAAGCCCATTTCCTTAGCCTCATTTCCTTCTTCTCTGGTACTTCTGAAACTCTGGTTTTCAGTACCACTTCACACTGACACAAACTTTCTGCCTCTTGAACTTAATCAGATCTGAGCTGTGTCAACACTAAGCGTCAAATTCAGATGGAGTAAATTGCTCTGAACCTCACCTTTCTTACAGCCCTCCCTGAAGCTGACAACTCTTCTTATGGCAGGAGATCATTACTCACAGGAGCCCCTGGCATTTAACGGGGATGAACCGTGCCCCAAAGGGCACCTGGACATTTCCAGCCCCGCATTTTTTGCTCAACCGATGACATCCTTAATTAAGGCCAACTGAAATCTTAATCCTGGATATGCCTGTTTTCAAAAAAAAAAAAAAAGACCATTATCTCCAAGCAGACAGTGCATCTGATGAGGGTACAAAAGTTTCTGTGCTTAACATAAAACCTTTGGTACGAAGGAAGACGGTATTTCTCAGTTCCTAGAGCAACTAATTAATGCTCAGAGCTGTGTTCAAACACCTTCCCCTAATGCAGCAGACACCAGCTACTGCTTCACACTGAACTTCTCCTAAGCCTAAGATCTGCAATGTCTGTTTCTGTAACTTAACAGTCAAAGAGAAATCCCTCCTCAGAAGGAGAAAAAAAAAAGGCAAAAACACAAAGGGATTTAATTAAGAAACAACTAATTTATCAGTACTGGTATGAACATGTAAAACCACACAGGGAGTTTTCAGCAGACAAAAGTCTCAGGAATGAGAGGACATGCTTTGGACAGGTTTGTGGTTACTCTGTTCTCATCAGAGGCGAGCAGGAGCTGCCAACAGCCAGTCAGTCTCAGTGGTGAAAACCAGGAGGAACCTTACGCGATCCAACACTGTTTTTAAGAGAATTCATGTGCTTATTTTTTGATTTAAACCTTCTGTGGATCAGATTCAGTTTGGGGCAAGAGGTTTACACACGTTTGTCTTGAGAGCCTGAGGTGCTATTAATCCATTTACACAAGCCTCATCGACTGTTGATTACTGCAGCCCAAACAATTGGGAATAACAGGTTCCAGATCCATAGTCACCCTTTCACATTGGCTAGGCCCAGCACTACCAGCCTAACAGAAGATCATGGTTTTTGTCATTTCAGAGATATTGCTCACAAACTCAGACTTACATACAGATGGTTGCAGTACAAGCCACAGAACGAGGAAAATTACCAGGGGTGCATCAACACTGCAAATCTTCCATTTGCATCCATTTTGCCACTCTGAAACAGGTGTTCTGCTGGGCTTCCCCACTGGATATGCAACTCACTAATTACCAGATTTGTCTCAGGACCACTGGCACTAATTAACACTGCAGTCTAATTAATCAGAAATTTAAATTCCACTGAAGAGCTTTTGTGCAGCTATTTCTGTGAGGCACAACGGAGGACATTTTTTGTTGTTTGGTTTGGCTTTTCTGACAGTTTATTTTGCTTTGAACTAGTAGCAGGATTAATAGTCTTGATATGAGTAGAATTGATCACTTTCTCTTAAACACCTTTTTGTCTTTATGTGTTTTTTAAAATTAACATTGTTCTTAGCAAACTCAAACACATAGCCTTACCTTGCCTTTTATTTTATCCTCAAAACACAGTGTTTTTTTCATATGACATTAATCGATATGTTAACTGTGGCTTGCCATACATCCTTCCATCTCTAGCCTATGAGTAGGCTGGGCTTAACTAAGGAGTCATCCTGCCACAAATTTTAAAGACTGAAATATCTGCAATTCCCTCATAGTCAATATTAATTTCAGTCCCATGGGAGAGAAACACCACTTTCTTCTTCTTTTTTTTTCTTTTTCTATTTTTAGGAAGATGTGAAAGAATATGAGTACTGTTTGCTTTAACTAAATAAAAAAGAACTACACTGACATACATAACAGATAATAAATGCTACCTGCTTTAAATAAACCTCCTTCCATACTGTTACTCCTCTACACCTCTGTGCAGGTTTATCATAATCCTTAGCCCTACAATCTACGATTAAGGTGCTTCATTAGCTATTTGTACTTTGAACTACTTAAATAGTTCAAATGCACCATTCCATGAGCCTCTGCTACAGAGGCTTACAGCAGAAATGGCTTTGAGGAATTTATTTCAGCACAGCTTGGTCACACAGAGTTTCACCAGGCCAAGACCACCCCTCAGTCCCCATCCAGCAGAACCTCAAACCTCTGGGAATGCTCTGCCTGATTTTCTGGCACAGCAGGAGCACAAGGTCATTACACCAGTGGTTAATTTTGGAAAGCACAGACACACCAGCTAAAACCCAGGTAAACTGCTGAAAAAAAGGCAGTGAAAGAAACCCTCCCTCTCTGGCTGTTCTGGAAGGTCTGGGTCACTGGATAATTGAGCAGCTGAGGCAAAGGGAACTACAGGTGTTGGAATATCACACCTAATGTGGGGTGGAGACAGTACCACAGGCAGGGCTCAAGCCTGCCACTTTACTGAGCTAAAACAAGCAGAAGTTAACTATTATCTTGCTGGCTTCCAGGTGGAGGAACACGGCAAGTCCTGACTGGTTGAGCACTTTGTAAAACTTTCAGATTTAAGAGATTAAAATCTAAACACACATGAACAGGCAACAACTTGCAGAAAGAGAGCTCGCTGTGCCTCTGTGTGAGCACGAGGAGGCACAAACAGCAAATCTCCCTGTACCTCAGCTCACCTGCACTGAGAAAAACCAGCCCTGGAGAAGCTGCAGCAGCTGAACACCAGCAGTTTCTTCACAAGGTACACCCTGACCCAGATGCTTTTACAATTACACAAAAAGAACATAATGCAGGTCTTGTACCCCTCTGAAAACCAAGGCATGTTTTCAACCTCCCATTACACATCCATGCATCACTGCATTTTGTTTTTCAGGGTTTTTGTATGGAAGAAGAGGAGCTGTGCAATCATCCTGCTGATTACACCTACAGCTGGTGAAAATTAGGGACAGGCAGATGGTGTCTCACCAATTGTTCTGCAGCTGGCCACAACGAAGGCAGCTGGGGGAGACAAATGCTCCCACCACACTCATCACAGAGAGCAGCATGAAAAAAAGAAATAGAGCTCCATAGAGTAGAACTCCAACTTATTATTAAAAAAAAAAAAAAGAGAGGATTGAGGAAAATCGTTTTGTGTAATTGCCAAAGGAGAAAAAGGGGGAAAACAGGTATCACCAACCTAGAAATTCAATGGTATTATCAAACCAGTGCAGCAAAACCCAAATGAAGGTGGTCGATTCCCAAGCTGTGGAAGGGAGGGATGGTGCTTCGGCTGCAGATGTGCCAGCCATGTGTGTTCCTTGTGACTCACATCTGCAAGCTCCATCTCCTCCTGTCCCCTGAGCTGCTCAGATCCTTCCCTCCCTACACCACACACCACTGAGGACAGATGCAGCTCTGAGGCTCACAAGCTGCTCTACCCATTTCTGAGCAACCATGTGCTGGCTGACAAAGAGAACCATTCATTACCACAAGCAGTGAGGTGATACCACAGGCTACAAAGGAATTCTGCTCTACTGCAGTGCCTACCTACAAACCCAGGCCTTGGATTCCTTTTCATGTGACACACATTGACCTGTCCTTGACTGACAGTCACCTCAGGCTGCAGTGAGCCATCCTCCCACCTGAACGAGCCAAACAAGGAATCTCCAGCTCAAGCTTTCAGTAGTGCTCAAGCACCAGCTGACTTTAAGATGGGAACTGTCATTTTGATGATTTCTCAGATGATTTGGGAAGGCAATTCCCTAAAAGGTCACTGATTTGTCTCTCTACACCTTTAGCTTCATTGCATCCAAGGGCTCTTCAGATGCTGAATCCATTTCCAGAGCACTTTCCATTACATCTCTCCAGCCAGTCATGCCTTTAGCCTTACAACCCTAAGCTGATATTCCCATGGCCCTGAATAAATTGTGCTTCCAAGCTCTGATTTCTCATTCCAGAGCTGTGATGGTAACAAGTACTCTAAAAAACATCAACAACAGTTGTGCACATCTTTTTATTCCCATCCCCCTCTCACTTCACCAGAGATTCTTAAACTGCTCATGAACACTCAGGAGCATTTACACACCTGCTGAACCTTCACTGTGTCAGATAATTGGTCAGGATCCATCATGAAAAGCAGTGGAAAAAAGACCCCAAACAATTTCAGTCTGCAGCAGACTCAAAGTCACCAACATTCTTCCAGCATGGCAGTACAACACTGAATGGCACCTCTTGTCTTTGATTGAAATTGCACAAAATTGCAAATGAAGCATTGGAAATGCTCATTTTCTTGAGAAGGAAAACCAGAGCAATCTCCAGAGACGTGGTGACAAACTATCACAGTTCTTCCATCATGCCACATGATCAGGCATTTGTTCTCTTCTGACAGTCCATCTTTTCAATGCACACAGAGTTTCTGGCTTTGTTCTTTTTTTGTTTTTGCAGCCCAGTAACTACTCAGCACTACTACAGAGCTTCTGTATATCATCCCAGAGGCTTCACCATATAAATGATGAGGAAAGGGAATCCTGTGCATGCTGATTAGACAGCTGTACCCTGCAGAGCCAGTCAGCATGAGACTGAGGATCTCATAATGACCCGAGTTCATGAAGCTTCACAGACTGGCTGCTCAAGCAGGGGCAATCTCATTGCTTGTGCATCTCACCCCAGAAATAGGGAACATACTCAGGTTGTTTGAGAAAGGGAAATGTGCTCACTGACACTTTAGCTGCACAAGAGGCTTCTCAGTCCGCAGCTTGAAGAATGTTATGTCCCAACCCAGTTTAGCCTGACATTTAAATCAGAGGTCCTAGTAGGCAAGTACCTAATAAGAACAGTATTTTGACATTGAACAGTACATGAGGAGGAAAATTTTCTATCAGCAGAAAAATTATTAGATCCCCCATGCTTGTCCATGTCTTCTTTGAAGACAGGTTTCTTCTCTAGAGAGACCAACAGAGGGCCACACATTAGTCTCCATTTTTTAACAAGCTCAGACTTATAATGTGCTGAGTGTTTTCACTGAATGATTATCAAGGGTATAATTGTGTGGGCTTCAGCTAAAGGAGGAAGAGAAATAGGTCAAACTTTTGTGCTTTAAGAGTATCCTAATGATTACTTTTGTTTAAATAATATTGCCACACTTCTCTGTAATGAACTTGCAAGAACAAAAAATAACACCTCATGAACTTTTCCCCTTAAGCTTCCCATACCTGAATGTAGATATCCGTAACGATCAAGAAGGAAAAATGGAAATAGATATATGTTTTGTGCAAGAAACTTAAGACACTAAACTCATGCCTTTCTACAGATGATGATTCACTCATTAAATCTAGAAACATTTCCAGACACTGAAGCAGAATAACATGTCTGTATGGGTATGGGCTAACTGGAAAACTCCTGTGGTGGATAGCTGGAAATGTTAAGATGCTATATTAAGAATATACACTTAGGGCCAGAGCTGAAAAGACTTGCAAATTTCCCCAGAAACTTAATGACCATATTTCGGCTGTGTTTGATTGACTTTCCTATAAATCAACAGGATTTCCTATAAATCACAGTTTGGTGAGCTGAAGGGGGAAGAAACCGATTTCCTAACCAGGTCCCTTAGGACTGGAGCACAGTGCACATACTCCCTCTCCCCAAAGGGATCCCCAAGGCAGCCAGCATGTCTGTGTGCAGCTGACAGCTGTGTGCTGGCTCTTGCAGGCTTTAACAACCCTCAGTGTACACCAGAAAGGTAGGGACACGCATATATTGTGTACACATATATAGATTTCTTATTTTAAATTGAGGTAGGTAAATAGAGAAACACAATAAGCAAGTTAATAAAGTACCAGAAAAGAAACCCAGACTAAATTGGTGCTGGGACTGCATGGCTGCTGCTCTGGGCTCTGCTTTCAGCACACCACATCCCCAGGGTGCTCTCAGCCCACGCTGCATCATGCCATATCCACCAACTCCACACGGACCAGCTCCTCATCTGGTACCAGCTGGCACTGCTCCAACGACTTAATCAGGGTTTTGCTAATTAGCATCAGCACACAACTGATGGTTTCTGCCTGAGAAGATGTGAACATTTTTCCTGCCTGCTGGCTTGTGAAAGCTTTTGCTAGCATGGGATGATCTCTGCTGTGGTAGGAACACAGCTGTGTGCTGCATTTGCATTCCTGGAGAGGACTTCAGCGTTCCTTGCTGCCCTGATGAGACAGCCCCTAGCAGGATGCAGTCCTGAAAGACCCAGGGATGTCAACCAGGACACTGTGACCACACAGGTCAGCTGGAAAAGTGCATTTCTGACACCCTGCCAGAGGAAACGAGCCCTGCTGGCCATCGAGGGGGAGCTGTGCTGAGCCAAGCAGTGCCCCCATCCCAGTGAAAACCCAGCAGATGTGCAGGGCATTGAACAGCTCCTGGTTAACTCTGGGAATGAAGGGAACAGGGACAGGAACAATGGAGCAGCTCCTACGAGGGACAGGGGACAGCACTTCCCCTCTCTCTCTGTGAGGGGGGGGCTGGGTGCACAAAGGCAGACGTAACCCTCCTGCCATCCCAGCAGGACTTATTGATGATATTTGTGACAACAGGCACCTGAACAGTGCAACAGGGATGGAATCCACTTGCACCACACACAGGCTCTGCCTCCAAAAGCACAACACACAAATGCAGCATGGTGACAGATGAGGCATTTGTTAGTGAGGCACAGACAGGTTAAGTGATGTGACCAAGGTTACACTGACAGCCAAAGGACGCTGAGCATCTGTTACAGTTCCCTTTATCCAACACTGGTTAAGCTTGAAATGCATTCCCACATGGAAACAGACAATAAAAACAGAGACAGCACTGCCAGGAAGCCTAGGTTTAACTGGAGTCACTCAGAGTTGCAAAACTGACTAGAAAAGCTCATTAATTTTACTAAGTGAGCATTTCATTAGATATAAAGAAGATGGACAATAATGGGCATGAAATTAACAGAATAAAAGCCATCCAGGATAATATAAAATTATAGCCTGATTTGTGTTCAATAAAGATACAAGAGAGAATTGTAAAGGAACTGCCACTAATTAACTAAAGGTGTTTGATCACATCATCTTACTCAGATAGACTCGAGGTTGTAGTTGCAACTGTGCTGGTGTTAAGAATTGAGGCCGTGGAAAAGGCAGCACAGATCTTTTAGCTGACCTGACAGTACAGTGCTCCCACTCTCAACTTCAGCTGCTGCTCCTTTCAATGCTGCCAAATGTTAAACTGGCCCTAGAAGCAAAGAGCTCAGCAGTTAATGTGCTACAATTTACAGTAAGAGCTTCACCTATGTAAAATACAGCTCTTTGTCACCAGCCTCAGCTGCACGGGTTTCATACAGAAGACACAGAGGCTACTCTGACTCCCAAAGTTATAACTCAGCAGAAGAGTTGGAGCAACAAGCATATTTTATTATGAGAGGCTGCAGGCTTGTTTATTTACCCAGCTTGTGCACCAGGCAGGGGCTAAGAAGAGGATGCAGCCTTTCCCCCAGGCTCACACAATTCCGTGTGTGAACAGCTCCCTCCCAGGGAGGGAATGGAACCTCACTCAGGAGAATCCATCACTTCAGGAAGCCAGGGCAAGCCAGGGAAGGATGCTGTGGGAATAATACAGGATAGCACCACGATTCCCAGCCTTTTCCAAATGCCTCTCTTTAACATTCAACTGAACCAGTTGCAATCCAGAATTACTTTTAATGGCTTGATAAGGCTGTCAGAAAGAAGCTCTGAGCCAAAAGGATTTTAATCCCTCCATCTTGGAGCAAGCACAAAGCGTGAGAGCAAATGTGACTAGAGGGGTGTATAATGGATGGGGTTTGTATTTGCTTTATGGGGAATCTCCTCAGAGCTTTTGATCCAGATGGAAACCAGCAGGGACAGCAGGGTGTACAAAGGCATCTCTTAGGTACAGTTGCACAGGTTCCTGACCTGCAGCACGCAGACACTGCATGGGATGCTGAGATTTGTGCCAGGGACCACTTCAATTCACACAGACTGATTGTCCTCAAGGGGCCACCCTTCAATCCAGGAGTGACTAACGTGCAAGGGAATCAGCACAGGCAAGCATTGGATTCACCTCAGGATTCCCTCCTAGCGAACTTCTATAATCCACAGGGTGGTTTTATGGCAGCTCTGCAGAACAAACTGTGCTTAAGGAAGATACTGTCTCTGCTTTCTTTGTGGAGCAACTGGTGGAGTTGCAGCAGGGCCCAGGGGAGGTTATGAAGGGGACGGGCAGAGAGGTTGTCTTCTAAAGATCAGGCCACACTCTGGCCTCTTCCCAAGATCAATTGTAGAACTGCCCACAGTGAGCTCTCTGCTGTTGCACAGCCATCCCCCAAATCATTAGCACACATCAGGACAACGTGACTTTGGCAAGGAGAAGGACTGCCAATTAATGTGTCTCTACAGCAGCCCTTTCACCTCACTGGGACATATTGCTTGTGGAGTTAACTGTCCATCTGCAGCTTCCAAATGAAAGTTGTCAGCTGTGTAAATACTGTTGGTCCCATGGGAGCTGAGTTCCCAACCCCTGTTCCAAACAGCACAGAAGATGGGAAATCTGACAAACTCAATTCTTTGTGGGCTCCCTCTGAAGTGTTTCTGCAAATGATAGTCTGGAGCATCCTTCCAGGCTTTACATTTTCCTTCCTTCCTGCATCTGCAGGCAGCACATGCTCGGCAGCTGTGTCCCCACCTTCTTTCCAGTGCCAGCTCCTGGCATCAGGAAATGCCAGCTCCTGGAAACACACTTCTTTGAACTCCTCTACAACCAGGGCAAAACTCAATGTGACACACAAAAAAACCCGAGTGCTTGTTTTTCAGGCCTGGCTGCAATTTAAATCTCATGAGCTGCGAGATCACCTGGGGGTTCTAAAATTACTTGTGTACAGGTGAGAAGAAGGTTCATTTATTTTCTGGCACTTTCTCCTGGAGAGCTGGGTAGCATCTGCGAAAGGCAGCGATTTCATTTTGATTAACGAGAAAGGTTTGCTGAGCACATATGGAACAAACCCAAAACCACTGTGAGCACAACTGCTGGGTTTACTGCTACCCAAGAGTCAAACCCAGCCCAGGAGGGCAGGGAGCTGGCCTCACAGCCAGACATGGGCATGTCTGTGCATTTCCACGAGACACAGTCCAGAAGGACTCACAGTCCTGAACCCAACAGCCACAGAGCTTTTAGGACCACAAGGCCAGGCTCAATCTCTAGAAGAAAGAAGTCACTGTTATTACAGAGGACTTTGATCTGTTTTAATTAGGGTGGTGCCAATTTATGCCAACTGTCATTAACCCAGCACTTCCCCTACTGTTTGAGGTAGAATCAGGTATGAGTTATAACTTCCAATCAAGCACTGGCTTCCACAGACACACTGGTTACAGCTGGCAGATGAGATCAGGCTGGTGTTGGGGCTCTAAGGGGTGTCCTACTAACTCTTCCCCCTTGGGCTATCTATCCACTTCCTCAGGTTTTCCAGTTCATTCTTCTTTTGTCTAAAAATTATTGCTTGTACTTCCTTTGAAAAATCTGCTTTTTCAAAGTAGTTTTTCTATCTTCTTCCATCTCTGTGTCTTAGTTTCAGCTCACATGCTATTTCTAACTTGCTCCCACACAGCTTCGGCTCCATCCACCTTCCCTGGAATTTTACATTTGAATCATGTCCTCTCTTAATCTCTTTTCTTCTAATGAATTCAAGCCAAATTTTCTTAACCTCTCCACATGGCTCTAAACCATCGACACCTTTTATCCTGCTAGTTACTCTCTCCTACACCTTCTCTAATTCTTCAATATTCTTTCTGTAATAAGAACAAACTGCTAAAGGTAAAAGCCTCTTTTCTGGCAAGTAGAAAGAGATTAGAAAGAATAGAAAAAAATTCTCATGGCAGCCCTATTTTCTGTCTGTGAGGACAGACACCTGCTTGCAGCCTGAGTGGACCCCAAAAATATCAATCCTGCAGCAGGGGCAAAATGGGAGCACCTGGTCTCTAGGGGATTCATTCTGCTTCCTCATTTACTCACGCTGCACAGACTGCAGCTGCTTCTTGCCCTGGTAACAGAACAGTAAAAAATCTGATGCCCACTTCAATAAATATTTCACTCAAAGGACTTTCAGCACTATTGCACAGTGCAGGTATCTTGCAGGCTGGGACAGAACAAGTTCCTTTCAACAGTTTTACCAATTCCCTTCTACCTTGACCTAGAGAGATGGGGTCAAGCGTTTCATTCCGTGAGCGGGTCTATCAGCCTCCTCATCTATTTCGTGGCAGTACAATACCACTGCAAATTCACGAGAGAGATCAATCTAAAGACAGCAAAGATCAGCATCTTTACATCCTGGGTGTCACCTGCAGAGTGGTCTAAAGGTTTATTCATCCCTAAAATAACTGCCCTGAGCAAAGCCCCGGAGGCTCTAGGAGTAGTTACTGCAGTGTCACAATTAATGGGTGACAAGCAAAGCAGTTCACGGAAACTTCAGAAAGACTTTGTCCGACATCTTCAACCTACCAAGTTGAGATAATATGAAGAAGACAGAGCTTTTCCCTCCTTATCTTCATTAACCCAGGAGAAACACCCTGCAGTGACATGCTGCCAGCTGCCATCACATTCTGCCTGTTAGTCTTCACAGTAGGAGAAGCAGCAGTGTCTCTAGATTAGAAATGCCTCTAACCTCGAGAAACGAGTCTGATGCAAATCTCTGAATTACTTTGACTCTTCTGAATTACTAAAGCACTTAGGTTCAGCTCCTAATTCCTCATCTAATTCATAACTGGAAGCAGACACGCAATGCCAAATTTTTACCAACCTTAGAATTCAAATCTGGATCAGAGCTTCTGCTAGAAAGGCTCAGAGCAGTTAGAAGCTCCATGAAAAACATTTGCATTAACAGTAATCCATGTTGCTAAGCTATTTTATTATTATTATCTGATGATTTTACAAACGAAGAAAATACAGTAATTATGTCAAGTCATTAAAAGATTTTTCTCTTTCATCCTTGTTTCCAAGGTGCACTCAGACAGTGCCCCGGTTGTAGAAGCTGCTTTTAAGCCCACCCTCCTCATGCTCATTAGCTCAGCAAGCCAGAGTGAGCAGGCTGCTGAGGCCAGTAGAATTAACCCTGAAAATACAACACCTGCAGGAACATTTTGATTTGAATTTTTTTTCTTAGTTTCACCCAAACTTTTAAAAAATACTGTTTCTTCAACCTAGCAATGAGCAGTTCCAGCTGCACTTTCAGCAGCTTCCTTTGGTGGAGTCCTGGTGGAACAAAAGGACACGAAATGAAACATTAGGGATTCCTCCCAGAATAATTGAGACCATTACATTCCACAAGATTTCTAAATTTCATTTAGCCTAAAATAAAACAAAGGCTTTGTGTCTTTCCTGAGGTTTTCTTTTCGCTGAAGGACTTAGACTCTCGGGAGGCTTCTCTGCACCTTCTTCCAGAGAAGGATCAGAAATGCACTGAAGCACCTACATATTGGGAAGGGTTTGGGTGAACACAGTGACTTGACATTAAAGAGGAGCAATAAGAATTGCCCAGGAATTTTCCGGTGGCCCTTCACAGACCTCGAGTGTCAGGCTACAATCATTAGTGTATAAATATGGGGAAAAATATAAATATTTTATCAAGTTTACCTGGGTGAACTTCTGTCAGGAAAAGCACCAGGAGCACCCAGGGTCTGCTCAGTACTGTTGTAAAATTGCTTCAGAATCTCCTAAAGCTTTCTGCCTGCAGTTTGTCTCGGGTAAGAGAGGCCTGGCTCAGCTGGGGTGCTAACAGTCCCTGGAAGATTTAATGCTGCATTTCAGTACCAGCCCACAGAGCAAGCAGTGAAACTTCCTCGTTAAGCTGCTCTGAGATAAATCACTGCTAAACTGTAATTGAAATTTGCTTTTCAAGAACACCCATTTCTCAGAAGTCTATGAAAGTTCAAGTTGAACATCAACAAAGCCAAATTTTACTCTTCAGCCCCTTTGTTTTTGGATTTGAACGATCGCCGATTACCTTCCTTATATACCTCTGACATTTATGAGATCTATATGGCCAATGTGTTGTGTGCCTTTTGGCAGGAGCACAGCATTATTCACACCACAGATACCACTGTCTGTAATAACTCAGGGAGGGGAAGGTGTAAGCAAGGCAGCCTGGCCTATCTGCAGAGAAAAATAATGCACTTTCCTCTTCTCTGCTACAAAAAAAGTGTGGGTTTTTTTCCATTCACATCTAAAAAGAGAGCTTTGGAAGAAAAAGGTCTGATTTGGAGCTGCATAGTCTCTGAGGGTATGGAGAACAATCTCAGAGGCATGAAAGGGAGGAAAAACAAAATTAAAAATTACAGTTAGCTCCTTCTGTCCAATTCTGTCATTTGCTATCACAGCCAGACACACCTGCCCTGTGTTTCTGGGATCACATCTCATTAGCTTGGGGTTCACACATGCCTGGGGTAATCAGTGCTCTGCAGAGAGCCCAGGAGCACACAGCACAGATTGCCATTTGAAGAACAGAGCCATTTGGAAGCCCATTTCCCAAACAGATGTGAACAGTTTCCTCCCAAGGCAATGCAATGCGATGATGTCCTTGGCATTTCCTTCCTCACCAAACAGATGCCCCCAGGATCAGCCTCTCTGCACAGCAGACCTGGCCAGAGAGAGCCTGATCTGCCAACAGGGTCATGTAGATTCCCTGGCACAAATCTGGCATGGCCTGCCCTTGGGACCAGTTTCATCAACAGCCAGATCCTGCTCTCGCTGTGCCAGCTCTGGGACAGACATCTGGGCCATTTACCCAGCATGAAAACAGGGAGTGCTCTCCTGGTGGAAAACTGCAGCTCACAAAAGCTAAGTGCAGCTACACAGGTAGTTGAAAAATGAGAGCTGGATGGTGGATTCCCATTTCAGAAAAGGCTCTCTGGGGAACATTTCAGCAGAAAAACCATATGCTCTTCTTTCATACCAAGTTCTTGTCACTCTGGAGTGTCAGAAAAGGGAGCTGTTAGCACAGGGAACAACTCTTGCAGCAATGATGGGGGACTTTAGAAATGCACATATTGCTGCAGTGCACATAAGGACAAAAGTGACACCAAGAAAGAAAAAGGATGGTTAATTGGATTGAGATAGCATTTGGAGAGAAAAATCAATCAACACAAGGTAAATCCCACCACTGGCATTACTGCATTCCTTAGCAGTGGCAATTTTCTCACTTTGGACAACAGAATTTACTTTTGGCAGTGCCACCTTCCAGTCCTACTGTACTTAGAGATTACTTCTGTGAACCTGTTGTTTCCAGAACACAAACTGTATGTTTCTTCCTTTTCAGTCCATTGTTTCCCTTCTCCATTTGTGCCTTTGCAAACTTAGTGGGACAAGAGCCTACTGATGCTTTGAGCTTTATTTCAGTGCCCACCCAGTCAGTCTTTTCTGCAAATACTTGTAATTTAAATATGTACTCCTCATTTTCAAATTTTAATTGTGAGAACTTTGCAGCAGTAACAGTATGCAAAGTACATGTATGCAAAGAAAATGGAATGCTGCTCTACTGCAAATGAATCATAGCCAACCCAGTCAGCTGTGTCAAGAAAAACTTAGTTTCTATCTTCATTAGCTCTGCTATCACTTATAAAAGAGATCAAGCCAATGAATTCTACTTAGAATTTAAAAAAAAGGGAGTGTAGGAGGGCAGGGAGAGATATTTCGTTTAGCACTGACTTGCTGATTGCTAGAGAAATAAGTGTTGCAGAATTGCTCCATGCCATGATGAGTATTTTAATGGGCACCCTCTAGTTTGTACTGCAAAGAATTTCATCTCTAGGATGTTAAAAGCTAAACTGCATAGTAAGACAGCAGAAGCTGGGAGATCACAGTGGAGTTCCAGATCTGCTTAGGTTTTGTCTAGCACAATGGAGCAGCATTTTTCACTTCTGCTCAATATTTGTCATCCATTAAATCTGCTTAGGAGGTTAGTCCAGCAGTTCACACACACTCCATCTGGTTTCACAGAACGCTGTATCCCTTGGTGATTGGTAAAGCCAAGGAAATCAAACAGTGACTAGATTGTGTGGCTTCAAACAGTACAGAAACACATGGAATGCTAAGTTACATCCATTTAAGTCTCCCCTCTGCAATACAGTGTAAAATGGGAAGGAGTGGTTTACGATGCAAGAATTGAAATGATGTATTTGCAGCTCCCCTGTAACAACCCGAAGACACTTTGAGGAATTATAATCCCCTCACGTCTCCAGTGAGAGTCTCAAGGCCTCTCACTGACAATTCCCTGGCAGCATTTGGCCCTGTATTCAGCAAGGCTGCACAACCCAAGCAGGAGGGAACACACTGCCAGGGGGGTAATGCATAGGCATTCCTGTATCTTAATTATGGAGAAGAGAACAAGGTATTCTGAGAGATGATGGCAGACTGCACTGATGATTTCTTTGATGGAAGCCTGTCTTGGTGAATGGAGTGTCTTTCAGTACAGTGGAAATAATGAGCTCCCTAGTGTAGGCTCAGCTATTTTTAAGAAACCATTTTCTTTCTACTCCACAGTTATCAGCCAAACTACACCAATCCTTTCAAACACAGCTCAGGGTAAAAAAAGAATAGCTGGAAATGCATGGTAGTCCAGCCTATCATTATGAACAACAAAACAAACTGTGCCAAGCAGCACTTAACTCTCTGATTCAGAAATCCCACAATTTGATCAACAAAGCCCTTCGAGTCACAAGCAGCACAGGTTTCACACACACACACAGGATTCAGCTTCATCAACCTAAAGATTCACCCAACACTTCCTCCTGGACACTGAGCCCCTGCCTTGGCCATGATTCCACCAGGGCACCTTCAGCTGAGGCTTCATACTTTAGATTTTTCTGCTGGATTCCCAAATCCACCACAGCTCAGCTCTCAGCCACAGTTCCAGCCTTCCCACAATTTATTTAGGACTTCCCTTCTCTCCAGCCCCTACTGGCTCAGATTTCTTTGGAAATACTTTACCAGGCAGCGCCCAATAAACACTGTTTGACCCCAGCCTATCTTAAACCATGAGGACATCAAGAGTTTCCTTTGGCACACAGCTCCATGTATCCACATTTCCCACAGATGCCAGGTTAAGGAGATAATCTCTGGATCAAGGGTTGAGTACCTGTTATCCTAAAAATCACATTTCTCCATCAACAGGCCCAGTGTAACCCAGAGCAAAGGTGACTGCATTGTACACTGGAGGAACAAAGAGACCGACACCAATGCCAGGGCAATGTTTCTTGCAAATGGCAAAATGATAAGCAGACATGAGGAGAAATGATTAAACACTGAAATGAATACTGACCAGAATAAAACAGCATAAGAAAACGAGCATCACATTCTAATTATGAGAAGGAAATAACTTTCAGTAATAGCATAGCCTTAATTAACCCCTACAAAGAAAATGTTGTGGTAAAATAAAACAAAAGTAAAAACTGCAAATCAGAAATTAAGTGATATTTTCCTTGAGATAATAGGTGGGTTTACTCCCTCTTCCTTTCCATAAATATAATATTTACATACATTTGTATTTATAAACATATATATAATATTTGCCCTTAAATATAATATACTCCCTAAAATTATTCCAAACCTAATTCTCCTTTTGAATGAATCAGCATTGATGCAGTAACTTCAAAAGCAGATCTACAAATCAGAGACTTAACACTGAAACTTAAACTGGGGGGGAATGGAGGGGTAAAAGAAAAGGTCTTCTCTACCATCATTAATCTTTCATGAGCAATCTCCGATTCCTGCAAATTTATTCATCATTTGAAACCATTTCCCAAATAGTCAGCATGAATAATTTCCAGACTTTGGGCAGTTCACTAAAATGTCCATTTCAGCAGATGCAATTCAAGATAGGCATTTTTGCAGCACATTTCTGCTTCTGCTTGTCCACCGGAAATGTCTCAGCAGGGCTAAAATGAATGACAAGGATTGAGGCAGTGCACATCCAGCACAAGCTGCTGTATTTTCAGGAAATGGGGAATATTCTTCAGGGAAACCAGACACAAAGATGACTTTCTTATACCCTGCCAGCATCCTCAAATATCATAAGCAAATTATTCATGAGCATAATTGAGAGGGATGTGGTGAATTCAGCTGCATCTTTCAGACAGAGCTGGAGCCCTCTGTCAAAGGCCTGGCCTCTGTACGTGAATGACTGAGGAGAGCTCATTAGCCTGAGTTATAATAGGTAAGATTAGATTATGAAGTCCTTAATTAACTATACATCTCTCTCACAATTCTCTGCTTCTGAAATACACAAAGTCTACAAAGAGGTGGCCAAATAGTAGAGTAATCCTTTAAGACTGACAGCGATGCTTGGACACCCAGTGTGCACCTGCAGGACCACAGTTCTGCATCCCTCAGGACAGTAACTCCAGGAAAAACCTGGATGCAGAGCTGCAGTTCTCCCCTGCACAGCTGCTCCAGTCCAGAAACCAGCAGGATGTAAAATTTACCAGAATAAACCCATGAGTCAAAACCTGACTCAGATTTCCCATGAGTCAAAACGTGCTGGTATTTCAAAAAAGGGAAGGAGGAGACCATGCACAAGGCTGCCTTCAGCTGCCACTCACCAAAGATGGATGCATTCATTTATTTCAGGGAAAACTTCCTATAGCCCGTGCTCTCAGCAGATTATCCAATAGATCACAGCTTTGAAATTACTGCTTGGCCTGAATCTTTTAACCAAGTCAGCCTGAGGAGTCATTCATTGAAAATCAGTAAAATTTGGAGACACTAATAAACCATACCAGACACGTTTGGTTGCCTCAGCTCCATGTGCTGGTTTTCACAACTACTGAAGCTGTAAGAGGAACATTTCTCCATCTAACCAAGCCAGTGCTGTGGGATCATGCTCATCCAGCAGCATCTTGGTACTAAAATCTTCCCCAGTATTGGAGAGATCACCAGAACCTCTTTTCTGGTCAATACTTAGTCCATCCTCAGTTTGCATGGGAAGAAATTGGCATTGTACTGCAATGTATGCAACTCTGTGAGGGCATAACATGCCCTGTATATGTTGTAAATGCCCCTTCTCACTCACTTTGTGTAAGAATTTCACTGCTCACAGACAGACAAGAGCCCACGCGCAAACCCAGCGTTCCCGTGAATTTTTTTCCACCCAGCAAAGACTGCTCGCCTCCCTGTCAACGTGAGTCACTCAAATTTGATGGATTATAATCCCCACCGTGGGCAGAAGGGGATTTAGCTCGGGTACAACACAACTGAAGCCCGTCAGAGAAGCGCCACAGGACGCTGAGTGCTCCTGACAGCCGCGGTTGTCGTGCCCGACACGCGGCTCGGGCGCCGGCCGCGTCTGACAGCTGGAGAATAACAACCAGGGAGGGAGCCTGACACATCAGCCCAGCCTCAAATTAGACTGGGCTGACTTCTCTCTTCTCCATCCCGAGGACAACAGCAGAAATTTGAGCTGTACGTTCTGAAATGGAAGTGGAAGTGAATATGAGATGGGTTCCCAGGGGCCTGAGTAGTTTATGCACTCGGACTCAGCGCTTCTTTCCAGCTGTCACTCAGGCAGTGCCTGGTGCTGAGTGCAGATAAAAGTTGTTTCTTCCATATCCAAAGCCTCCTTGATTGCTGTTAGGGAGCCTGATCCAGGCTGTGAGGAGGATGGAGAGGCAGAGCCGTGAAAACAGAGGAGTGCCTCACTCCCTGCATGTATTGTTTTAATTTATTTGTTTACCACAATCCAAACCTGTGGCAATTAGCAATAAATTTAGTTTTTTCCAAGTCCAGTCTGTTTTGCCCATGATGGTAACTACCATTTGTCTCAATCACAAGATTTTCCATCTTATTTTCACTCTACCACCATCCTGCTGAGGGGGAGGGAGAAAACAACCCTGGCAACCGGCCAAGGGTCAATCCACCACTGGAATATATCAAAATCCACTGCTTACTCTCATGTATTTCAGATAAGGAGATTTAGATGAAAGCTTTCTAAAACTGGGGAAAATAAGGGAGACAGCAGCAGAGTGCACTGGCGAAATTTCCATCTTGAGATGTCAAGATGTTTTACAGCCTTCAAAAAAAAGCACATTATATCTGATTTATGTGAGTCTACAGGAGCAAAAACAAGAACAGAATAAGAGCATCCTGGGCCCCACCCAGTCATGTTTGTAACATAAGTGGCTCTACTGCTGCTAATACATATAAGGACCATGAACAATAAAAGTTAACATCTCTGCTATCTCCTTGACAGTCTTGCAGAAGGAAATACAGTCTAACATCTAGTTTGGGGTTAGGCTTCCCTGGCACCTAGCTGTCAGGAAGCACAGTCAAGACACACGTGTGTGGAATGAAATTGTCTACAGCTCAGTCTTCAGAGGCATTTCCCAACTTCTCCTTCATCAAAGCAAACCAATTCTGTAGTTTTGCAAAGCTTCCGCACTGTGGAATGGAAAGTAGAATGAAGAAGAAAAATAAAAGCCAAAACATAAACCTTGTTAAAGAGGGGAAATTGTCCTTTGTGAAACAGAAGGGTTTTTTATGCTAGAAAATGGCTTGAGGTGAAGAGGAATATTAATCTTACATAGGATGCACAAGCAATGGAGGAACCAGTGGGAACACCAGAGGGTCCACAGTGTCATTGGAAAACAATATTACCTGAGACATGGATATTTTGGGTCCTGACAAAGTGTAATGTTCCGTAGGATATGAAAACAAATGAAGGAAGAGCTACACCAAGGTCCAGCAACAAAGCAAGCATGGAAGAAGCACAAACATTGCTGGGCTAGAGAGAAGACTTGAAGTTCAAAGTAGCAAAGTGCAGTTAGCAGAGCTGATGCTCAGTAAATTCATTGGCATAGCTGACATCCACTGCACTGTCAGTTTGAGTAATCTAGATGGAGAATCTGGTGATATCGAATTGGGATCTTGAGTAGCGAAGAGCTCCACACAGAGAAGGAGACAAGCAGGCAATGAGGCAGCTGCCCGTGGAACCCCATTCTGTCGTGCTGAGAGCCGGGGGCATTGCTGCTCTCAGAATACCTCACTGTAAGGTAGGCACTGCCTGCTTGTGCTGGGTTTGCTGGGCAGGATCCCACCCCTGCTTCGATTTCTTCAGCCCCTGGCTGGGCTAAGACACAACATGATGAGAGAGCTGCAGTCTGCAAGAGAGACAGAAGCTCAAGGCTTCAAAGCAGAGCTCCCACCGGCTCTGCAGGAACAAGGCATTTCTGTTCAGCACAATCAGGGCTTCAAAAATGTTTTCTTCCATTTTTCAAAAGGAAAATTCTGCTTTTTAACTACAGTGGTTTCAGTCTGCTCTGTGGAGAGGAACAGCTGTGCTCAGACCTTTGCCTTTCTCTAGCCAGGGATTCCTATCACCCGAGCTGCAGCATCAAGGAAGCCATGGAAAGCTTTTGAAAGGTAATACTGCACTTTTAAAGCCTTGAAACATGCTGAGAAGGAAGCAGGTCACCTTGGCTACATCTATCACCAGTGAGCTATGTTCCCTGCAAGAGAGGCAATTCTGTGGGCACAGGCTCCTATGTCTGTGTGCCTATTTCTGTAACAGCTACAGTGCAGATGCCAGAAAGACATTTCTCTGGAGCAGTCACCATGTTAGATAATGTTCTTTGTTAGTAGGAAAACAAGTCCATCCTAGGAGCCTGCAATTGAGCCTGAAGACTTTTCTGCTGTCTGTGCTGGCCCATCCATGCTGTTCTGTATCACCAGGCAGCAGTGACTGCTGGCACACTTTGTTCCTATTGCTGCAGGAGCTTCAGAGCAAAAGAGAGCTGAGCCCATTAACTCCATTCTTCTCTTACCCAGCCCAATCTGATCCTCCCTCCCACTACACCTGCGGCATCACTCCCCTCAAGATCAAATCTGCAGGTGTAATTCCTATGGAGCTTTATCAATAGCTATCAACTTCCTCCTAGGAGTTTCTAAGCCTTCCACTGACTTCTAAGGCAACAGGAATCATCACTATTTCTCTCCTTGATATATATATTTAAAAATATATTTCTCCCGTCACTTTACAAATGCTTCAACTGGCCCCAGCTCCATGCCTTCACTCTTCCTGAGCTGAATCCTTTAGAAGTTGTTGATTGTGACTACAGATCTCCTGGCACATAACCAAATTTCTTCTTTACAGTGATGAAGTCTGCCCAGCTGCCAACCCCCGCTTTCCACATCCACATAAATAAATGAGCTGCTGAGAGCATTTTCAGCCTGTTATCACTGTATTGGGTGTTCCACACAGAAAACTGGAGCAGCTACAACTCACACTCCTTTATTTAATATGTATCAATGCCAACCAGTATCTAATGGACGTAATGATTGAATACTGACAGGCATATTTCTCCAGCCTAGTTCTCCTTTGGCAATAATGCCTGACCAAGATTGATGACTCTAATACCAGAGCAGGCAGTTTGTTTGTTTCTCCTGTAGGCTCCATTTTTCAAATAGCCTCACATTCCCCTTCCCTCTCTCCCAAAGAAAAGGGAACGGAAAATTGTGATGACTGCTGAGATACCTGTGCAAGTGCTGCTGCTGTCTCCTCAGGCCACCAAACCACAAAGGTCAGGTTCACTAACGTGCTAACTGGGTTTATTCTGCCATTATTCACATGGCTTTATATCAGCATCAAGCTGGTGTGTCACAGTGACACATGCAGCTCCCTGGGCGAGGATTCAGTCACTGGAGTGGAACAAAACCTGAGCAGGTCTGATAGGATCACAACAGGCACATTTCACAAGCACTCCTCAAGTGCCCACACAAGATTCCAGGCAGTTCTCAGGAATAAGAGTGTCAGCAGCACAAACAAAACAAACAAAAGAGACTCCACAAGCAAGGTATGGTTTTCTATTTTACGCTGTCTTGAGGAATCAGCAGCAGATGCCAAGGACATCAGAACAGCAAGGAAACATTGATGTGCAAAGCTAAGCTAGGAGCCATTTTACAGCAGGGAGCAAGGCTGCAGTGTGGCTCAAAAATAAGATAATTAAAGTTTGTCTCGCCTAAGGACAATCCACTGGGAGGCAAAGTGCACTGCTGCATGCTGCAGATGACGCTTACCTAGAGAAAGAACAGAAAATGGAAGAAAAGCTCTAAAACAGAAACTTGTTGGGATATTCTGCTCTTTAAGGAGAAACCCAGAAATAATGTATTTGTAGATCAGCTCTCCTGTGCTCTTATCAAGAATGCTTTGAACTTAGCCTACTGCTTAGTTCTGTTGTTCTATCACTTGCATTTTTATATGCTTTTTACAGAGAAATCACCAATGTTTTGGGGTACATAAAATTAAGACACAGGTTTTACTTCCTTACTAAAACAACAAACCCATTCAGGGAAGATGCTTAAGGACTGGACACAGGAATATGGCAACACATAGAGAGGCAGAATTTCCTGTAATCCATAAGCAGAAATTGCTCTAAAATTTCCTGGGTCCCATTTCCATGAGGTCTTAGACAGCAGCAGTACTTGTACTTCACAGCAAAAGCAAAATGCAATTGTAGAGATGAGTCCCCAAAGGGATCTTTGCTCATCCTTAGCCTGGAGAACTTCTCACTAGTCTATTACACTGTTCCTAATTTGAAGTAACATGTGCTATACAGGAAAGGTTAAACAGGACTGATCAGCAGGAGAAAGTGCATTTTACTCTGATTTAGGTAAGGCTAAACAGGAGCCAGCAGCTGTGTTACACCACAGATCTGTACTACAGCGACCCCATACTCTTCTCACAAATCCTGTCCTGAACAAAAGCATCACCACACTCACACACCTGAAAAAGCTCACTAAGTATCCCTGCAGCTGCATCTTCAAATACAGACCCCTTTAAGTCCTGAAGAGACAAGACTGATTTCATTCATTCTTGAGGACCTCGAGCCATGATTCTCAGTCATAGATCCCCAACACCATTACCAACACTTTTCATTCAACTCTCTGATTGTGCCCCATTTCTTTGTCTCAGTTTCCCCCCTGGTTCCACCAACAATTATTGAAAAGTCCTTGAAAAGCCCACAAGCCTGTAGTCATTAACTACAGATCAGGCAAAGGTGATTTAAAAAATCTGGACTGAGTGCAAGGACATTTGGTAAATGTCAATTAGAAAACCCAAGAGCCACAAAAAGAAATCCCAGACTTTTATTGCTCCGATGCACCTTTTGCACTCTGTAATACCAAAATCTAACTCATCCTCTTCTCACTTTATTGGGAGGTTTTTCTCAGAGCAGAGGTGCCTTTGAGCAAAGGTAGATGAGCCAGGAACAAAGTCTGACTGGTAAAGAATCTGAGAGAGGCTAAATGCTTGGAAAAAGGGGCAGCAAAGCAAGAGATGCACCATTGAAATATAAATACTCAGAGCACATTATGCAGACACTGGAAATAAAACCAAAGCAAGCTCTCACTATGCTGTTTAGTGCTGTGGTTGTCAGGGGGCTCCAGGGAACAGCTACAGAAACACAAAGGACATTCTCATGTGACCTGACTGACACACAGGCACATGTGCATTCTTACATAACCATCTTCCTACATGAATGAATCTTGAATTTTAAGGTTTGAAACCAAAGTAGCAACTATATTAAAAACCAGGCTAAAACATTCTTATAACTATGAATTTAAATATCAGATCAAAAACGTCTTGTCCCAGAATCCACAGCATTTGCACCTCAGAGATCACTCGTATCTGTAAGATTCTGGTTTTCTTTTCAGCTTGGGACTTGAAAAAAAAGTCTTTTTTTTTCACATTGTAATAAAAGACAGTCACAAAACACCACAGCTTCTAGGGAGTTTTGTATATCATGAATTTGGACCGATTCTTAATTATTCATGTGTATAACATATGCCAAGGGCAGGAAAGATATTAAACAATTTAATAAGCCTATTTTTAATTTATAACCTGGATCAGGCAAAACTTTGTCGGGATGTGCTCCTTCTCCAGGTGCATCCAGGAGTTTGTTGCTAGCAAAACATTACTGTAAATAGCCCAGTGCTGTAAAACACAGACAATCAGCACCTACAGTATTTGATAAAAATGTAACAGTGAGAGCACAGACGCACAAGTCACTGAGGAGAGTGTCTTGGATGATGTCCTGCAGTGCTCTGGTCAAAAGCAAATGCATGAAAAGAGACTGAAGAACTGACTTCTGTCAGCTTAGGCAGGAGTGAGGAACTAAAAGGACTCAAGAGCAGCACAACACTCAGGAAGCAAACTGAAAACAGAATTTTAGTATTTGAACCATTTAACATCAAGCAGAGGCTGGGACATTACTGATATTTTTCTGTTTCTTAGATAAAAATTTCCAAACAAACAAATGCAGTCAAGGAATACAGACAAAAAAAGAAATCTTGCTGCTTATCAAAGGCACACATTCCTGTTTTTTTTCCCTTTACTTCACGAGTGCCTGGTTCAAAGTCAAGATGTGCCTTTCTCAGAGCAGCATGGAAGTCTCTAACATTTCTTGTCCTTCAATATTTGGTTTGCACACACCTATCTGACACAAGCAAGCCTGACACATCTATGCAGGTAATTGACAAGAGTAATTCTGCATCATTACTGCTCCTATTTGCTTTTACAGCAGAAGCACTAAGATACTGTTGAGTAAGAGACCCTGCACAGTCCTACAGTGCCTAAAACTTAGCAAATCCCTCACAATCCTGTTAGGGCAAAGAGGTCCAAATTATCATAAACACAATAAAGGGTAAAGAGGCACTATGAAATGCATGCAGGTAAGGTGGTAATTATTGGTATAGATCACAACTTAAAACCACTTCAACCCACACTTTCTTTGAAAAATATATATGTATCAGCAGACCTCCAAACTCTGCTCAATACACTAAAATTATCAGCAATTGCCTTCGATCCAATAGATGTCACAGAAGTGGGTCTTGAAGATACAGCTCTCATAAAATGCGACTTTTGCTCTCAAAAAGCTGTTTCATATTTGAAATAATTTGCAAAATATGGTGGATAAAACACAAATTCCAGGATCCTGGATCTCCAGGTCGTGAGAGATGCCTCACTGTTTGCCTCTCACTTGGTACAATAAACTTTTATGTTCTAGTCCCTGTCCAATCTGGTTCAGCAGGCTTGCCCTCTGCACACCAGGGCAGGGGCTGCACGTCCCAGGGAACTGTAACTCATGCAATAACTGGTTTCTTTGAGGTCTTTGGAAGCACTGTTACTATTCTTGGGATATTTTCTACCAGCCCTTGCTAAATGATCCATATCCTCTGCTGCAGCTAAATAACAATTGATTTTTCTGTTCTTTCTAAGCACTGTCCCGTTGCCAACATATATTTCTCATTTAAGTTCCTGGAGCATTTTGTTGCCTCTCCAGCTTAATCTTGCCTTTCCATAAAGTTACTTTATGAGCCTCCCCATCTGTTTCTGAGATGTGTGTGCATGTTTGTGTGTATCTCTCCCTCTCTAGCTATTACCCAGACAGGTGTATGTTTGCTGACTGCACAGCATGTACATGCAGCCTGTCAGGAAAATGAGATTCTGAATCTGCTTCTCTGCTGGTCCTGCTCCCTGTTTCATACCTGTGACCGCAGTGAATCATGTTGGACACTTGGGCTTCTCCTTACCCAATCACAGCCTGCAGCTCTCTCTCCAGTGCTACACAGATTGTTTTGAGATTACAAGCTCTTTGTGTGCATTATGACTCAATTTCTGACCCATTCCTATTGTGGATTTTATGCTGACAGTAAAGCAGGTTGTTAGCATCACATCCCTTCTCATCTGTTTGCCAAATCCTGTAATATTGAAATACTGAGTGAGGAATCACTGCACTGCCCAACCCTCCTGCCTGGTATCAGTACCCTGGGGAGCTGCATCTAACACAACTAAATAAAACCCTAACTGGGTTTGGCCCTGAATAAAATGGATTCTCCACCTCTTTGAAAAGAAAAGAAATTAATAAGTGTCCATAGCACTAACAAAGAGCCTCATACTGACATGTCCCTGTTGTCAGGGTTTGAAACCAGCTCTGCTGTGCACACAGCCTCAGGAGCAAGATCAGGTTGCAAGGGCTGCTTCATTACTGCAAAGAGCACAGGATGCAAACCCACAGTTTACTTTAACGTTCTTGGGAAGGCTTTGGGGAATCAGGTTAGCCAAAGACAGTAGGAGCCAGGTATTTTCTGCTTGAACTACTGCTCCCACAAGCAGAGCTCTGTGCTTGTACCCATCCCATCACATCCTCACAGCACTGTGCTCTTCATGTTTCTGGCTAGGGTTTAAAAAGAGGGTACATAAAGCCCTTGTTTCACAGAGCCATCACCCGTGAGCATCCAAACATCACAAAGCAGGATGCAGGATTCATTCCCAGCTGATTCATTCTGCAGGCAAGCCAAGGGTTAAAACACCTCACCAGATTTTGTGTCTTTTCCTGCCTTTCGGTGATTTTTCATAACAGAGGACGTGTTTCTCTTCTTAGGTCCTCAGCTGGGAATTTCACCTCACTAAGCTGCTGCTGTTGCAGGGACCTATGACCTCCAGCATGCCTTCAGGCCCTCCTGCTCTTTTCTTAAAGCACATCATGGCTGCAGCTTGTGATTTTTATTTCAGGTCTTAAAGCTGTGCAGGGAAGTATTTTGTGCTTTATCACTGTGGGAAGCCATGGAGGATGGATTCTTTCAGACACTGCATTTACCCCCATGCCCAGCTCTTTCCAAACTTCTCTTTCCACAAGTTGAAAGTTTCTCTCAGTTGGAGCAAAGAGCTGAAAAGAAAACCCATTTCCTCTGAGAGTTTGCAGACCAGCCTGTTTTTCCAGGAAGTGAACATTCCTGTCCCTGCAGATGAAACACCAGGATGACCAGCAAGTGTAATTTAATCAGCAGGGAAACACACATTACAGCTCAAAGCACCCATGTACTTGGAGGAAGGGTCAGGTGCCCACTTCACCAGATCTAAGCAGAATGAGGTTCAAGTGTCAGGGAAGACACTTTTCAATGAGTACCTGTAGAAAAGTACTCCTGGAAGTACTGAAACTGTCATTAAACACAGCACAGGGTTCAAGTGTTTGAGACCCTATTTAAGTTCAAGTATTCCATGCTTCAAAACAAAAAACTTAGCAACCCTACAAAGGGCAAGATCCAGCCTATGCCTGGCATTCAAGGTAAGAGTTCTTAAGTGAGTATTTCTGGATCCACCCATGCTCATATTTAATTTTTCTTTTAAGTTTACTGTGAAGCAGAGAAAGAACTTGCAGCCCAAGTATCTTTACTTTACAAGATACATTTTCCAAAGAGCTTCTGCCATTGCCACAGCCCCTGTGCCAGGCCAGCAGGCAGGCCACGTGTCCCCAAGAGATAGAGGGTGACAGACAGAGATGGGGGAGCATCTCTCTCACTGACGTTGCTCAGATGGAAAAGCCGGGATGAAAATAGGAAAGGGAGGGAAGGCCATCAAACAAAAAGGTTTGTTTTGCTGTTGTTTTTCTCTCCCCACTCCCAAACAAATGAAATAAAAAGTCTAAAGACTACAGCTTGCATAATTTAACATGCCTGTAAACATGGAACATGCATAATTGATGTTAAACAACATGCTAATCACCTCATAATGTGAACAGAGGGGCAACCTACCCTCAGTTTATGTATAAGTAACAAGATGGAAGCCTGCTGAGCTCTGTATAATAGGTTCCCCCCCCCACATTTGTGTCTCAGCATGATGGTAAACCACAGCTTCGGCAGGAAACCTAATGTATTATTTATGCCAAGCTTTGAACTGAAATGCTTTTCCCTGTGTTATATAAATATATATATTAGTCCTTCAAACACAGTGATTGATCCTGACAGGTCACTGTGAGACCACATTCCCTGCTACAAAGGGAAGGGAACTGCCACACAGGGAATGCCAGCAGTGGATGAGGAGCTGCTCCCTCAGTCCCAGACCTGTTCCCATTCCTGCAGCTGCCTTGGGAACTCCACAGAGCTCCAGAGAGTTGAACAAATGCTGCCAGCACAGGGGAGCACTGCAAGGGAAGCCTGCATGGATGTCCTGCGATCTTTCACCCCTGCCAGCTTGACATTGCTGAATCCACGGGGAAGCGAAGGGCTCTGCTCCAGCCAGATCACAGCAGGTGCTACAGGGAAGCCACAAAGCCACCAGCACCACGATGCTGAGAGCAGGGACAGAGCTCCTGATAACTTCAGAAGGAATGTGAATGAGCTTCGAAGCAAGTTTAACAAGAATTTTATCACATTTTGTTTTCACAAGATGATGCAGCTGGGGGCTGAGTTGAGCTCAGACGTATTGAGCACAACACAGCAGTGACTCCACAGGTGCCTTCCATCTAGCTAACACACTCCATATGACTTCTGCCTTGTCAGAGGTCTGGCTTTAATTAAAATCAATCTTCAATAATTGATATGGCATTTCATTAGATGTATGCTGAGTTAGACCAGGGCACTATCAGTACCAATAGATGTATCCAGTACATGAGCTGAGAAGCTGAGGTCACAACAGGACATTTTGGGTTCTCCTTTTTGGAATCTGTTGTTTAAAGATGGAACACCAAATAATCTTTAACCTTGCCCCAGGCAGACCAGCTCTCTCCCATGCAATATGTTAGCCAGATAATTAAAAGACTACAGATAGCCACAAACAGATGCAAGGCATTTTGTTTTAATGCCAGAGCTGTTGCACCAGTGGCAATTTAGAAATTCGACATGAGTTCCAGCATGCCTAAATTGTGCTCTCATCTGAGAAAGAGGTAAATATTTAATGCTGGGAGGAGTAAATAAATTTAAGAAAAAAAAAGGAAACAAAAGGTTGTATGAAATAAGATGTGAGTATAAACCCTAAAGGAGGCAGACAACATAGCCAGGCTCAGCTGTACTAAAAACAAGTGGCTTTTCCATCTCTGAATGGAAATCATCCCTTTAGAGTGATTGTAATATGCTGGAAAGCTAACTGTGCAAACTCTAACTCTAGGCTCATTCCCACTGCCCACTCTGTTCAGATATATATTGGAGTCAATTCCCTTTAACTTGGTTCACTTGAACCTCAACATCTTACAACATTAAATATTGTATTTTCAGTCAAATGAGGAATTTTGGTGCAGGTGGTTCCCAGGCTCTTGCACAGCACCTGTGAGGATGTGGGCACCAGAGAAGGCTCAGGAGGAGCAGGGGCAGCACCAGGCTCTGCAGGGCACAGCAAACCCCTGCACCCGGCAGCCAGTGACAGGAGCAGGGTGAGCACACGTGAGAGGAAGATGCATCACAGGGAGGGAGCTTGGTGTGAGAATTACATCACTGGGAATGAAATCCATCTCCCAGACAGATGGAGCTGAGCTTGTTTACGAGCCTGGACTGTGGTGTCCACTCAGTCCATCTGGCTGGCACTGAGGGGAAGTCCTGCCAGTGGATATCCTGGAAGGACCATTCTGCTCCAGCTTCCATTCCATTCCATGTTAATCAGCGTGCTATCCAGCCTGGTGGGGAAGGGTATCATGGAGAGGAAACACCAAGCTATGAAATGCAGCACTCTCTTCCTGATTAATACTAATGACTAAAATAATTAGAGTCTCTTGAGCAAACCCTGCCAAATTTCTGCAGTCTCTGCAAAGACTCACTTATACAAAGATTACAGCCCTCTTACCACTTGCTGCTGCTTTATCGTGGCTGTAAATTGAATTAACACATCCAGAGCCCTGCAGCACTGCCAAGGGATTTAGAAGTCTCAAGATCAACAAGAGTCTTCTTCTGGACTATTCTTTTTCCTGCAACAGTGAGGGCATCCTGACCATAACCACACTGATACTGATGAGGAGATAGAAAACTGGACACCCTGCTACAAAGTGATGAGAGCCTTTAGGAATTTGTTCACAGAGATACACTAACAAGTACCCAAGTAGAAAAAAAAACCAAATCAAAACCAAACAACCCAAATCCTTGTTGCAATGACAAGCAATAATGAATAAGGAGTACCTTGGCTCACATGCATCCACCAAATGAGATGATGAGGGCCACCACAAAGAGAGAGCTATGTACTAAATATCTGTATTATGCAGAGAGCATTGCATATTATTCCAAACAAGTTTTCATGGTTCAAACACCTGGTATAATCACCAATAATGAAACTCAGTGAAGGCACCCAAAATACATCCTCAGCACTGGTGGCACAACTTTGTTAGCCTCATTTCTCTTAAATCATGAAGGCATAATATCCCACATTAAACAGAATGAATGAACTGAACGGTTCAATATTCGATGTGAAAACTGCCTCTCAGCTCAGAGGGGACAATAAAAACAAAGCAAGAACCTTAAGGAGGATCAGGGTGATGAATTTTGCTTTCCCTTCGGCAGAGCCTGGCCGTCTCCGCTGTGGGTGCAGCGAGAGGAGCCCGCGGAGGAGCCGAGTGGCAGCACAGGGTCTGTGGGACAGCACCGGCATCTAGCGGGCATCCGAGAGAGCGCTCCCACAAAGTGCTCCTGCCCTGGGACACCGCTGCTCGCACCGGGACCACGCTCCCGGGAAAGCAAGCTCCGAGTCCCCCGGGCAGACCCACACCAGAGAGTCACTCGGCCCCCATGCCCTGCATCACCACCCGGGACACACAGCAGCTCCCTCTGCACTTCAGACAATCAGTCTGGACAGGTTTTCAGGGATGGAATTGCCTCTATCACACCCTCACCTACTAAGTTTCAGATATTTCTTTTTGGCAATCAATAGAAAGACACATTTTGAATAAGGTGAAGAGTTCAGGCAGGAAAATCATTGGCACACATACCTAGAGGTTTTTTCCTAATTAAAGCTGCCACAGTACAGCAACCTGAGAGATCACCTATTAGTACTACAGCCCTCTTCAAAGTAAATCCTCTTAATAAAGCCAGAGCAAGGAACTTTTAGTGATACTAATCCATCACTACAATCTCTTTTTGGAGAAAACACTAAAACCATCAAAGGTTGCAAATACTCCTGAATCACAGTGTTTAGGTTTGCATTCAGATGTCATTCTGTTTGTTCATCACCATCAGCTTTTCTCCAACCCTGTTCCCTAAGACAATATTGTCACCTTTAGGCTACTAAGCATTGGACATTTCTTCCAGAGGATGCTTAGCAGTGGAGCCGCCTCCTGTCTTAGCTGAGGGAAACATGAGCAAAATAATGAATTTTTACTACGGTTTGATATTTTGCCCTTCTTTTGTAATCCCTCTCAGTGGCAGAGCCTGGATGAGGACAGGGCTAGGACTGGGAGTGTCCTGTGGGAGTTACAACACTTCTCAGTCTCTGATGTGATGCATCAAGTTCCTGTTTTCCTCAAGCTGAGTCGCTGCTGTCAAGACATCGGCCTTGCTTTTGAGTTGTGGGATTTTTCTTCCACCTTCCCATTCATCTCATTGTTCTCACAGTCCCTCTTCCAGTTTTATATCCTCAGCAAAATTTCCCTTTATAACACAGTTTGCCCGTCCTCCAGAGATATTAACCCACTTCATTTGCTGCCTGCTGGGTAAAAAGATAAAAGGGCTCCACTTGTGTCAATTTAAACTCTCTCTTGATAAAGGGAACCAAAGCATATATGCAGCAACTGTTTACCTCATTATGTGGCGTTATAGCCAGGTATGTGCTGTGAGTTTAAAGCAAGCAGCTAAAATCCATTTTCTGTTTCTAAGAGAGGGAGTGAAATCAATTCCTAATGAGACTGCAAAGACTCCATTCCCAGCAGAGGACAGAGCTACATTTACCACTGGAACAGCACAAGAAAAGGTGGAGTCTTAATTCCAAAGCAGACATGCACAACACAAATTAAGCAGCCGAGATTAACTGTGCCACATTGGGATTACCAAGTTTGCTGTGATGAATATGTTCTACAATCCTCATCAGATCCTGTGGGATTTAAAGATGCAGGAAGGTCAGACACGTTGTGATTGCTGTCAGAGCATTCAATTCTCCACTGTACACAGGGAAGACCAGAACACTCCACCCTCTGAGTTCTACCTTTTGCCAAATAATTGACTCTCATGACCTAAAATGAAGCACTGATGCCTTCAAAAAATGCTTTAAGTAAAGTTTCGCCTGTTTTAGTTTAAATCTATGAATGCAGTCAGAGAAGGCATCTTTTTTCTCTTTCCTCTGTGTAAGAGCTCTTCTGTTTCCTTCTACTTCTGCTCTCATCAGATAAATCTGGTGCTGGAATTCCCACAGACATTGAATTTACTCTCACTTCGACTCAAAGAAGCTAAAGCAACTACAAGTATTAGTTTAGCTTTGTGGTGTACAAGCATTCATTTAACCACAGAGCAAAAAAAGTGTTTCTAAGCTTATCAAAGCCTCAACTAATCTGAAGTTATCATCCCCAACACCAGCAACATAAAAAACCTGAAGAACAAGAATTCAGCTTGCAGTATTTTTTTAAATGGGTAGGTGGCAGAGATTGAAAATCAGGAGTTGGATCTCTAGCATAAGAATAGTCAAGGAACACCCTCACTATAAGTCTCACATGGTGCCACTAGATGTCATTCTTGGACTTTCAGTTGAAACAATTGTTTGGGTTTTATTTTCTCCTCCAGTTGTTATGCCAGTTGCCACAAGGAATGAAGACCTTGCCATGATTTTACATCTTAATTTAATATGATAGTTCCACAAGAATATATTTGGCTTAATGTTTATGGGAGAAGACACATGCCAGATTCCTCCAGTATGAGACAGGATCTGGTCTGCTCATAATTCAGCCCAGTATATGATCTTTTTAAAAGGAACACAGGCTTCAAGAACTTCTTGTTTAAATATTGATCTTATCCTCAGCATTGTTTAATCCCTCTAAAAACATTTGAGGAAAGGAGTGCTTTATTGTGGGGAGGCTCTATTTATTTGCAGGGCTTTTTTGGTCATCTCCTATTTGCCAAAGCTGGAGGTGTAAATGAAATTACATTTCCAAAGGTCTTGTTATTTAAGGAAACTAATGGAGACAATGTGCACAACTAACCACATTAAAATGCTTACAATTTCCACTTGTGAAGGAGGAACAGCACGAGGGGTGGAACTGGGAGGCATTAAACAGCAGGATAAAAGAGGAGCAGGATTGCAGAGGGAACAAAGCTCAGCAAGCAGACCAGGACAGGACACCAGGATCAAAGGGAATTTGAGAAAAAAACTTTTCAGACTGCCAGCACCAGGACTCCTCAGGAAAGGCACCTACCCATGGCCACAGTGAACACCATGAGAGAACTCGTGTGCATTCAGAAACAAGAAGTGTTCTGGGGTCAGATCCAGACCATGGTGCTCTAAAAGCTCAAGCCTCCAGACATCCTTATTGCAAGGCCAGAGCTACAGACAGCCCCGTAACACACAGGGGTTTATATTTTTTGCTGTGAAGGTTACTTAGATGCTTCAGTAAATCCATCTGACCCTTTTTTCAAGGTTGATTAATCAAGACACTGGATAAACATTCCCTTGCTGGCAGCAAGAGCACTTAGGCAGGCAGCGTTGTGCCCTCTGAGCTGCTCCCAGCCAGGAAAGGTCAGAGCTGCACAAGGTACAGCCTCCCCCCAGCCCAGGCAGCAGCTCTGGCACAACCAGACCTCAGTGGAGCATAGGTTCTCATCCTGCAGGATTGACCCAGCCCCTCACCTTGCAATTTACCTGTATTCAGTCCCCAGGGCCAGCTCCTCCAGCTGAGGGCTGTTCCTCGGGGCCCCTTTTGCCTCTCTGCAGCCAGGCAGGAGCTCACTGATCACAGCCCTCCCTGTTTTTCCCTGAACAGTGCAATAACCAAGATGCATGGGACAGGCTGCCTTCCTCCCACTGATATGCAGAGCAAGGAGGGTTCCTTTGCCAGAGTGTGCCTGGTGGCTGCAAAAGAGCAGATGTGCTCCTGTCACCTGAAACCCATCACATTTGTGCTGGCCATCACAGCACTCCTCTCCTGTTCCACTTCCCACAGTATCCCTCATGCTTAAGCATGTGGAAATGATGATCTAAAGACCAATACTCTCACTAAGAAAGGAAAAACACTGAAAACATAAAAATTCTAATCTAGTCAGGAAAGACGAAAAAAAGAGCAACTCGCACCAGCAACAGACTCACAAGAGAAAGCTAAGCACAATCTTTACACAGGGAAACAACCACCGGGTAATAAACAGATCTAAAATTGCAATTTGTTTGGAAAGGGAGCAGATTTCTTACTGAAGGAAACCCATGTGCAACAATGAATTTGAAATAATCCATCCCACATCCATGAAATCCACCCATTCTGGCACTTACTCTCCTGAGGCACCTGGGCTGGTCAGAAGTGCCCAACTCATGCAGGGGTTATTTCATTTACTGCAAGTTACAGCCATGGGGAGCCTGGTGGCCACTGAGCAGTAGCACCACATAGAAGTTCAAGATGAACTGAACAAAGGTTTTTCTCTGGACATGAAGTCACCAAACTCAAAACCAGCACATTCTGCAGCTGAAGAAGCTGCAGCCATCCTCAGGATGGACACCCAGCTATAATTACAGCTCAGCAGCTGCTTGCTCTCAGTCTTGACTAAGTCTTTTTCATCATAGGAAGCTGCTTGCTATATAAGCAATCAACTTGACAAACAACCCAGATGTTTTCCCCTCTCCTGCACTGTAGCAGCCACATAAACTACAAAGTCCTTCAGCTCCAGCATTCCTTCTCCTGACCAAGAAATAGGACATCTGCAGTTGGAATTTGGGACACAGCATTCCATACCTCTCTGAGACTGCCAGCACGCCCCAGTTCTGTTTTGTTGCTGCGAGCACGAGGGGCAGAGCAGCCTCCCTGCCTGATTAAAGCAGCCTTGATTTATGCAGACAGTCGACTGGAGCTACAATAAATAGATTTGTAACAACACAACACAACCGTGTTACAAGGGGTAGCTGGGGATGAGCTCAGGACAGGTGTTCTGCAGAATTTATAATCCACATCTGTATCATGAAGCAGCAGGCAGCTTATTTAAAATGACAAGGCTGGGGAAGAGTCTGAACAGTCCTTCTTTCCTTTTTAATTTTTTTTTAAATGCAGGGAGGCTGGTGGGGGGAAACCCAGCCAGCATTTGCACCAAGCCAGTGGTCCCACTGCAGTTCTAACATGCTTAACATAGGGGAAAACATCTTAAGGGAGAGAGTGGTAATGGGCCATGAAGCATATGGCAGTGTTGTGGCATCTCAAGAGCCATATGCACAGGCCTACAAACTGTGGGGATGTGATACACTACAGATAATATCCGTGATAAATTATTCACTTAACCAAAAATTGTACATCAACCCTCAACAGCTGGTAAAAGCTGGATCCTTGCCCAGTACATTAAGGAAGTTTGCTTCCTCAAAGCTCTACTGTTCTTTAGGGGATTTGAATTATGCATGTTACCATGAAAGCTAATGCTGTACATATGCATTCAAAGTTATTATTAACCTCATCAGGCAGAGAAGGAGTGGAGCAGGCAGCTGTTTTTCTAGCTCATGTGCTTAGGATGTGGTGATGTTTTAAAGGACTTGCTGAGAGCCAGGATATAGGAGAGTTTATTTTCCCCTTAGAGTAGCTTGACAGTAGCCAGTTCAGGCTGAAGGGTCTCTGGGGTGGTCACTGACAGAGCCAAGCCTCCTCTTCAATATTTTTATACTAGAAGAATTAAAAAGTAACATCTTTTGGTGACCCAGATTATATCTGTGCTGTGCTTTCCATTTAAGGATCCTAAAATGCTTCCCAGACATGTGGGGGACGAGGCTGAACCAGGTCCCCAACAGCAGAGCTTTTACTTTTAGTGACGACAACAAACTCTACTGCACCTCCCAGAGCCCCCTGCTTGAAGTGTTAACCACTGCAGGGTTTGATCTTACATGGACTGACCAAGCTGTCTTTGCTGGCAATTACACCAGCAAGTAAGGACCTGAATATTAAAACTTCAGCACACAAAAATCAGCTTTTTCTCTGCAATGTGCAATATCCAGGATTTTTCTCAGCCACCAGTTCATCAGTCCCTCCTTTCTCAGCCTCTCCCAGCCCCTGAGAGCACTTTCCACCATCTGCTTTAGGGAATTGTCTCCTCATGACAATACTGTGTATTTTCCCTCAACCATCCAAATTCACCAAGCTCCCACCTTCAATGTTTACATTTCATTATATAAGTTCTGAGTTGAATTTGTTATTACAGATGTAAAAACATATCAAGAAGCTTCAAAAACCTCTCCTTGTCCCCATCCCAAATTCATTGGAGAAACCTGACTTGTCTTTAAGAAGACTTTGATTTTTTTTCTATGCAGCTTTAAGGCTTCACCTTTAAATGCTGCCTGCAGGAATGACATTTTCCTCTTCATCCCAAACAGCAGGGGCAAGGCTGAGGCATGAACTGCAGATGGAGAGCCTGGGACAGTAAAGGTAGCCACCATTATCTCCTGCTTGGCATACACATGCTCTTGGCATTCATCTTTTGAAGCACTCCCGGTCTTTCATTTCTCTCCTTTTCAAATATTTTGCTCTGCCAAGAGATTCAAAGCCAGGCTCTCTGGATAAATGGCCAGCTGGTGCTACAGCAGAGTACCATGGGCTGGAAATGGGTTTGGAGAACAGTTTGGGGGCAGTTTGCATCCCCTGGCCAAATTAGAATGGGGAGGCAGACCAGACATGCTGCTGGGACCTGCAATAAGATTTTGCAGCATTAACTGAGCAATTTTAGCAGCTGCTGGATAGACCAATAATCTTTGAACGTGACTTCCTGGTCTCTTCTTCCAGAAAGACAAGCTAATTAAAAAGGGGTTACGGAGAGATTATGTGGACCAAGGGGAGATTTCTGAAAGGCATAAAGAGCAGCTCAGCAGCCAGATCTCCCCGAAAGTCAATGTGAATTGGGCAACTAACTCCCACTTGTCCTTTGAAAAAGCTCTGCTTGCAGCTTTTAAAGCTTGTCCTCTGGTTCAAAATAAATAAATAAATGCCAATTTCTTCTAGCAAAGCTGTGCATTGCCGAAGACAAATTTCTGATCCCTTAGAGGATCAGTGCATGCACCCTGTGCAGCAATTTCCGGCAGTTCTGCTCTGTTATCCTGTTCCCCAGATGATCGATTGTTTAAACACAACCCATTGACCCTGGCTCCATGTTTAGCCAAAGGTGTTTGGTAAATAAGGGCAGCACACCCCAGTGCTGTGCTGCACACAGGAGCAGCACTCACTGGCTGTCACTGACTGTGGAGACAGAAATTACATCAGTGTCCCCAGGTCTTCTGGAGACACAAAAGGAAGGAAAAAGCACCAAAGTGAGCACAAGGCTCACTCTCCTCCCCAAACAGCCCCAGCAGCACCTGCTGGCAGCAGCAGCTCTTTGCTGCTGGCTCTTCTCTGTGAGGCACCCTGGGAGGAACAGCGAGCTGCTGCCAGAGCCAGCATCTCCGCTTGAATGTCAGTGTCATTTACACAGCAAATGTCACTTAAAGCTAACACCAGAAGGAGCTTGTCGGGGTAATTCACCAAGAAGCGGCAACAGCAGCTTAGCAGCTCTTTCCCCCCATATATACATATAAAAAATATATCTATCTAAAATTGGATTTACACTGTGAAAGGTTTTCTAGTGACAACATCAGAGTGGTGAGTTTGATTTTACAGCACCAAAATCAACATGGTACAATTGTGTGCCACAAGCCTGACATGATTCAGACACGGATCCTAAAGATGCAGCAGTTTACACTCAGAATTGGCTCAGTCTCTGGCAGCTCTGCTCAGATAAGGGGCCAGCTCTGCCAGTGTTCTCAGACTGGATAAACTTGTCCATAGCTGGACTGAGGATCATTAGCACATTCTGCACTAATCATTGACCATCCAACACAAGTGACAGCCAGTCACTGCTAGCCTGGATTTGAGCTGGGATGGAAACAGGACAGTTTCTCTCCAGCAGATCTCTGCTGCCTCAGCCACGTGTCAGAGCTGCACTTCAGTATCTTAAATCAGCTGCTACCCTGATGCCAGCACAGCAAACACAGTCAATCTTCTTGCAGAGATTCCAGCAGACACCTACACCAGTGTTTCTGGATAAGGGGAGGAAAGCCCAGCAGACAGATTTCATCTTCCCAGGCCCGTAGTCTGCAGAGGAGCTGCAGAGAGCTCTGCCAGAGCCCATTTCCCCTGCAGGCTGAGGGAAGGGAAGCTGGCACTGTGCCTGGGGAAGCCATTTCAGATGCTTACCGGGCTGACTCCGACCACAGAGCTGGAGATAAAGATATTTTCAGCATTTCATACTGACAGAACTTCACACTTGTAATTACCTCATCTCTTGACCCACTAAAATCATGTGTTGTTTTTAGGATATGCCCTGTTCCTCTCAAAATCTTTCCTGCAAGTTACCTGGGACCTGCAGATCAAGCACCAGGGCAGACTTGGGAAGCAAATACAGAAGAATTGCTCATCATCAGACAAGGAGGTTTGGTGACTACACATTCATTTAGTTACTCTAACACCACCCATGTGCCTGACACGTGCAAACAAAACATCCACCTGTTGAATGGAATTACCTGCGGTGATGTGCAATATATTTTTATAATGTAAAAAACAGATTGGAGTCTTCATTTCCTCCTTCCTTGACAGAATGCAGATGCACAGAATACAGACATAACAGGGGAGCCTCATGAATCCAGAGCTAAGCTGTGGGAGACCAAGAGCAAATAAATATTTCACAAAGTGTTAGCACAAGACACGACAGCATAAATAAGTGTGAGGATAATGGCTGCGAATGCAATTTGGCTTAAGTCATCTGTGCCTTCAGAAATAGAAAGATGATTTATTTCAAGCCTGAATGACCTGAGAGGGAAGCAGTGGGGGTTTTCCTGGGTTATTTATTTATTTTTAATCATTATATTTGACCTTTCTGCAGGCAGCAAAGGAAGCAGGGGTGGTGGGTCGCTGGTACAATATGTAGGTTAGCACTGGAAATATTTCTCAGGGGTCTGAGAGATACATGAAGTTAGTGGAGGTGATCAGCGCAGTCCCCAAAGCCCCTTTTGCTGGAACCTGCTAACTGCGTCTGTGCTGTGAGCCCATGCTGTGGCCACAGCTGATGAAAGCTTTTATGTTTAATAGCTCTCAATGGACATTTCTTCCTTCAATTCATCCAATTGCTTTTTGACACACAAAAACTCAACACCTCCCACCCCTGTGGCAGTGTCAGCACACTGTGTGAGGAAAGATGTCCTTTTAATTCGGGCCTGCCATCTAATCCTGCCATTTGATGCCCCTTAAATCACATCCTAAAAGAGTAAATGCATGGTCACTCCCTATTCGGTTTTCTTGTTTCACTCATGATTTTACAGTCCTTGAGATAGTCTCTTCAGTTATTTCTTTCCTAGGAGGAGGCTCTTGGCCCTTTTCTAGGTCTACTGAGCCCTGCTTGAGTCAGAGCAGGGCCCAAACCCAACACATTTGTCCTGCAGCAGATGTCCCACAGTGGCAGAACAAGGCTGGACATGTCATAGCCTAAAATGAACTCCTGCTGGAGTGAGGAACACAATACTTTGAGCAAAACTTTGCTGAAACAGTGCCCTAGATCTGACTCACTCCAAGATCCAACCCCAGGTCAGAGGGCTTGGCAATTACAGCAGAGAAAAAGCATCTTAAATGTATTTTTTATCTCAAAGCTTTCCCCATTTGTTTTTTTTATATTGCCACAGCTCATAGAGAATTAAGCAACATAAAAACAATGGTAAATCTTTTGCTGTTCTAAACCCTTCATCAAGCATTAACCCTTAATCTGAAACACTGGAAAACAGTAATGAAACAAATACAAAACTCTGGAATTCACAAAATTGAAATTAACACAAACTTGGACCCACAAAGCACTCTCAGATCAGCTCACGAAGCAGAGCACTTCAGGGCACCTCTCCCAGAAGAGCACACTGGGATTTCCAGCTGCACACATCAAGAATCAGTTTGTGCATCCCACACTGCTGCAGGCTGAGCCTTCCACAAACCCTTCGGAGCCTGGTGGTGCTTCCAGGCAGTGTCAGCCCTTCCCAGCCCAGAGGAGCCGCTCCCTTTCCCACTGAAGTAGCTGGAATTTACCCGCTGGCATTTCAGGCTGCAAGAGGCGTGACGGGGCTGGCAGGCTGCCACCCTGTGTCACACAGAGCCGGTGGCACCGAGCCAGGGCCAGGCTGCGCTGGCACCTCCAGCTCTCCAAGCTCCAGCTGATAACAGCACAGTGGGGGGAAAGGTAAAAGCCACGTCATGCTTTGAGTGAGAGGGAAGGGCTGTGCACAGCCTGGTGAGGGAGGAGTTGCCACTTAGCCCGCTGGAAGAAGAGTGGTGTGTCAGTCAACACGGCCACCTTATCTCTGGCCCTGATTGCCATCCCAGGCTGGAGCTTGCTCCTGGAGCACGGCCCCACTGGGGAATGCTGCCCTTGGCACGGCAGCTGCCCTGGCAGCTCCCTCGAGAAGCTCTCTAACGTTGGAGTAGGAGGCAGATTTGAGGAAGGAGTGCACAGATAATGATTTCCTCCTCTGAAATCCCTGCTAGATTTGGCAATCCTGCAGCAAAAGCCTCAGCAAGAGCCAACCAGAGGCCAGCCCTTCTTAGGTCTTCCTGCTTTGAGTGACTGGCAATAACAAATCCAAACCCTAAACAAACCCTGGCCGAAACAAAGGCAAAAAGAAACAGAATCTGCACTCCTAGAAGGACAATATCAGTTTTGAGAGCGTGGCTCCCAGCCACAAAGGCAGCCTGCACTGCTCTCCCGCACAGACAAAGACAGAGTGGGCAGCTGACCATCTGAAGAAGGGCTGAAATGCTCTTTAATAGCAAACCAGGCACTGAATGCCTGCTCTGTGCCCACAGATGGATCCAGGCATGCCCCGGAGCTCTGGCAGCATGTGGCAGGGCCATGGAAACCCCTGCCAGGACATGGGGACAGCAGCCAGGAGGCAATGCCACTCCCTTAGCACTTGCTGCTTCTTGACAGACATCCCGGGGAGGGCTGGACCCCAACAGAGCATCCCCAGGTAGGGCAGGAAATGCACTGACACACAGGAGAAGGCTTTCCCTGCCCCTGCTCACCCTCCTTTCGTGGGCAGAACCAGCAGCCGACTCCAGGCCCGATCCCCAGCAGCTGCAAACCAGCCCAGGCTCGCTGACTGCCGCAGACTGGAGCCGACACGCTCCAGCGGAGGAGGAGCAGCTCCTCAGCATTCCAGCAGCAGCCTAATTGAATCCAGCCCATTAGAGTCTGGGCTGGATGCAGCAACACAACAAACAGCCCCTTGCTGCCGAGGCAGTGGAGCTAGGCCAAGGCTGGATGCTTCTGACAATCCTGCCCTGCGGCTACCACGGGGGCTGGCTCCGGCTCAGGAATCTGAGAGCACAGCCAGGGTTAGGAATGTGACTCAGGAAAAATGATGGCCATGTTCTCAGCTGGTATAACCTGGCTTTACCCCACTGAACTTCTGTGGAGCAGCAGTTATGCAGAGCGGCTGACAATCTAATCAAATTGCCCTGCTGTGGCCTGAGAGAAAGCCCACGGCTCCCAGCCACAGGGTGCAACCACATCGGTCAAGGCCATGAACACATATAGGAAAAAAGCAAACTCTCTCCAAAAGAAATTATCAAATCTTTAGTGAGAATACTGTCCAGCTCCTTGTCTGGTTCAGTTAAACTTAAAAGATGCTATAAGAGACTCATACTTGCCAAGGATTGCACTTTAAGCACTTCCCCCTCCATCTCTGCTTGTGCCTCCTTCCCCAAAATAAATCTTATCTCATGTACACCTGCCCTACTTGCAAATGCTCACACTCCACAAAGCAGCTTCATAAAGAGAAGCCAATTACACCCAGGTAAGGTTCAGGTAGAGAAAGAGCTCCACCCAGGGAAGTATGTCATCATAGATTAATTAGCTCTACTACCTGACTAACCCAGTCTTTTTAAACGGCACAGCCTACCAATCTGGTTAACAGGACAATTAACAAAAAAAGATACTGCAAAAAAACCCACTAGATCAAATAACATTCAATATCCAAAATTAGCTGCATTACAAATATTGTTTTATCAAGTGTCATGATTTATTGGTCTCCTCCCCCTGAGAGCTTCTATTGACCTCAGATTCACCTCAATGAATCTTGATTTTTGAATGAAAACAGCAGTCAATAATATTTACTTTCTATTGACTTCATCCTCAACAGCACAAGGAGAAGCCTGAACTATTCATGACCCCCTGTCTCAGTTCTAATCACAGTGGTGAGATCCAAGGCACCTTCTCTGCAGGTCAGGGAGAGCAGTAACACCCAGCCATGACCCCATCGTGAGGCGACGGACAACTCACACATCCAGCAAGTTTATTTATGCAGAGAGGCAATGGATTTCCTGAAATCTCATGACCACTTCTGTGTGACAAGAACTTTAGTTTGAAAAAAAAATGATCCTGCTCCTGTCTAGTCACATCTGTTAAATCTATCATCAGGCAGCAGCAGCAGCTTTAAACCATGATACGAAGACTTGCCACGAGCATCTGGCAGTCAAATTTACACAGCAGGAGTGATTCAATTGCATTCCAAGGTTACTGCTGCTGTTTATTTACACCTTTCCTGATGATCCAGTGATTTTAAATGGAAAAGCTTCCATGTGCTACTCCTCCCCCCATAGGCCTTCCATCATCAGTTTGGCAGTCAGGTGTCTCTCCGATGGTCAAAGTCACAGGTTGGCTTAGCTGTGACTGTCAATGGGAAACTCAATCTCTTCCCATCACACCTACTGAACAGACAGAGCCTTTCCAGTGCCAAGTTTATTCTCTGCCTGTAGGATTATCTGCAAACAGACTTGTTAGCCTTGATTTACACATGGTGGATCCTAGGGAATGCATCAGGCTCCCTTGGAAACTCAACCCTTGTATTTACCAAAAATTTCCTGATCTATTAGTCACGAGTTGATTCTTAACTTTATTAGACTCCCTCCTTCCAATTCAGCTTGTTCTTTGCCTGACAAATCCAACATTGCACTGGTGATGAGTAGTGTTCAGCCCTCTCCCACGTTCCCATCGCAGATGTTACGTGTCCTGCCACGGCGTTTCAAGCAAGGCCCAGCAAGGTGAGTCCATCTGCATTCTCTACTCACCTCCTAAATCATGGCTCCTGTTCTCAGCCTCCCCAGTTCTGCTGCCATTTCACAAAACAGAGCTCCCACACCACAGCATGTCCTTGCTCAGGTTGCCTCTAGGTCAGTTGCTTGGGTTTCCTTTTCTGACCATCTGCCTCTGTAGAACTTTGTGTCTAGGCACATTATCAGCCTCTCTTTACATCAACAAGCACTAAACTGAGCTCACATCCCTCATTCTTGGTGCCATGGGCTGCAGGCTAAGCAGATGTCACTGTCAGGAAACATGGGCAAGTCCCATGTGGCCAGCAAAGCCAGTTGTGACAACAGAAACCAACCTGCATCCAGCAGGCACCAGCTAAAATAGGCCAATTGCTTACAATTTTTTTTTCCTTGGTACATTCAAGCTCAGGGAAGCAGTTCCAGGTTACCCCTCATTAGGCAGATGTTCTTTAAATGATTTATGCTTCTATCAAGCTTGATAGCCCCACAGAAGATTGTTAGTGAAAAGCTCTGTGTAATCATTTATAGTGGGATTTATGATGTTTAACTTAGTAACTCTCTGCAGGCCCTCTAACAGGATGGAGGTGGGCTGTGGGCAGTAAAAGGTCAGTCCCAAAGGAAGCTAAACACGATGCTAAGAGGAAACTAGAATAGGGCTCTGAAGGGCTTTGTTCACATTAGAGGGGAAGCAGCATAGACTTTAATCATCCTTGCCAAAGGCACGCACATGTGAGCAACAGAGGAACCAGGCAAGATTTTGCCTGAGATTTTCAAGGCTGGTGGTAAATGTGGTTTTAAACTGGTTATTGGCTTAATCTTACCCTCATTTCTTCCTTTGTTCATATTAAGTTGCTTCAATTACAGTCTTGTATTAAGCAAGCAATCATGCAAATGTTTTTGTTTGGTTAGGGCTTTTTAATGTTGTTAATTTATTTTCAGGCTGAAAAAACCGTACCCAATCTGAAAAAAAAAATCTACCAAAATTTGGGATAAATAGTGAGTAACTCATTACACCAGACTTTGGTCCCCTCTTGCAGCACTAGCATACTCAGAGGTGGGAAGAGCTGTTAAAATCATCTCAGAGACATCTGCAAAACACCAGGACATTCTGGAATTAAATTTCAAGTTTTAGTCATCTTTTTTTTCCTTCCCTGTTTCTTCTAGAACTGGGAGGTAAAGTGCTAGAATATACCCAAAAGAAAAGCTCCATAACTCCAGAAGCAGGAATTACTGACAGGCTGCTGGGAACATCCTGAACTTTTCTGCTTTGCAGTGCAGCCCCCTCAGTGCTCGGATAAGTCAGCTGTTTGGATTTTACCTACCCAGGCTAACCTGAACCACCTGGAAGTGCCTGCTCCTGCAGTCCAGGAATCTCAGACTTATTATTCTGGGGCACTTGAACCTCCCTTTTTCCACGTGTCTGACCAAAATGACCTAGCCAGACCCAACAGCCCCTTCCTGGCCCAGCAGCCAAGGGTCGTGGACAGCATCACTGGGCAGGCTGGAAATGCGTGCTAAAGAAATCTCAATTACAGCTCATCTAAGCAAAAAGCATTATCTCCAAGTACCTTGGGGAAGAAACAGTCAGCCTGGCATTGTCCTCCCCTGCATACCCACAAGGGCTCTGCAGTGCTCTGCTGAGCTCAGTCACCTGCGTGCTGTCTCAGTTTCTTCACCTGCAAGACGTGGTTTTGTTTAAAATCCTGTTTCCAAAGCACCCTGTGAATGCTCTCACAGGACTGGGAAGTTTACAGATCTCTTACTGGTGTCATGCAAAGCAGCCACGGGACACACTCTTCACAGTCCATCATGCAGCACGGGATGCTTCTCACCCAGAGAAGGTGCAGGCAAAGCAGTCTGGAGAGTCCCACAGTGGTGAGAGGGAGCAGCAGCAGCTCCAGCCCTGCTCAGCACCCTCAGCACGGGCTCTGCCGTGAGGGCAGGTCATTAACAGAGCTCCAACTGCAAACCTGCCTTTCCCACAAACTCTACAGACACCCTGAGAAAAGCCTCTATGCTTGCTTCCCACCCACTTGTCCCCCAGGCCAGCTCTGCTGGAAAATCCCATCCTCCCTCCCACACAGCACAGAGCAGGGCTTTGACGGTTCCTGGAAGAAAATGTTTTAACCACACACTTGCACCTGCAGCGCCTGGCCCTGCATGTCACAGAATTCAGAATTAAGCAGCACAGCTATTGTAAAAATGAGTTACAGCACAAGCTCCTTCATCTCAGTCATCACAAGGGCTATATCCCACTCCTGTTTTGGTACCAGATGGCTCAAGGTCTATTTTTCAACAAGTGCTGTCTGCTACACTTGCAGCAAGTCCTTTGAGTTACAAGGCAAATCTCTTCCCTTAATATCTTTTTCATCCTTCCCTCCTCCCCTCTTTGAGCTCACAAGCACATCTTTTCTTAAGAAACAGAAAAAATCTATTATTCTTCAAAGGCCCAGTTGTGTCCTTCATTTACTGAAGTAGTCAAAGAATATTATGGGTCATTTTGTCACCATGGAAACCACAAATAGACCTTCAGGGTTTTGGAGAGGTGATATTATTTTGGAGAGGCTGTGCAGGGCTCTCTGACAGAAAATAATAGGGATGGCAAATCAAGGAGACCTTTTATACAGACTGTGTGAAATGCAAAGGGTATCAAACATCATTTCTCTGCCACCGAAGACTACTCCAGGCAGCAGTTTAATATGGTATCCTCTGACAGCTGAGCCCAAATGGAAAATTAATGAGGCAGCATGATATATGAGTCTTTTTAAATCTCATAACCAGCCTCCTTTATAGAATAAAAATGGCCAAATCAGTTTAATATTAGTGGAGAGGTTCTCTGTGTGTCTTCCTTCTGAGCCTTGTCAGTGCAGTGCTGAAGAGACAGTTTTGGTTTATTGACTGTGTAAGTCTAGCTGTTTTCAAGTTTTGGACTGTCTAAATCAAAATAATTCCGAGCTTCATCGGTTTATCAAAATACAGTAAAGATATGAAAGCCTAAGGAACACCTGGGATCTCAGAGGGGCCACATCCTGCCACTCAGGAGCCCTGAATGCCCTGTGCTGGTGGCCTGGGACAGCAGCGCCTTCTCTGCCTCCTGCTAGCTAGGTTTTCCCAATCCCACCCACCAAATTTGTCATTTCTGTCATGAAAAGAGGAACTTATGCACAGAGACAGTGCTGGCTGCCCTGAGAATAGAGCAGCAAACAGGAGAATACCCTGAGCTGAATGTACCCCACCCCAGGCTCAGTCCCTACCGTGCAGCTGTCTCCTCTCCCAGCACTACTCTAATCCCCTGGGTGTTGGCCCTGTTCTTTTGCAAGCAAAACTCCTGAACTACATAAATAACGAAACCCATGCAGTTCTCAGGCCAGCAGACCCTTTCTGAGGCTTTCTGGCAACCATATTCTCACAACTGAGTCCACACTTAAAGACCTACAGAGATGAGAGCAGAAGCAATTACAAACAAAGTTTATACAAAACAATGTCATATCCTACCTCGTGGCTGATGAATCCTAAACCTACTGGGTACCCTGACACTTCCAAGGTTGCTGCTACTCTGAATTAGAACAAAACCGTAAAATCTCAAATCATTCTGCAGAACAGAAATTTCAAAATGCTTCTGTTTAGAGACAAACAACCACTTCACTGAAACACTGAAGAACCAGCTCAAACAAAACAAAGGAGTCAAAACAAACACTCCTTTCCAAAGTTTTCTGTCAAAACACCTTTGAAATAGACACCTTCATGCAAAACATTTTAGCTGCAGAAGAAAAAAGAGCTTCCTTTAGAAAACTGCTTTATGAAAGATATTAACTCTGCCAGCTTCCTCCAGAGAACAGTTGTAAGCACATCCATGGCATACAATCATCCACTGTGCCTCAGAATGTGCTTTTCCTGTCACCCCTCAGTTGGAACAGTACCATTATCTGGGCACCTTCAGCATCCAAGCCTCCAATAAAACACAGTGCCCTAAAGACTGGAACTTCAGAACATGAAAGCAGAGGGACCAACAGAAGTTAGACAAATAACACTTTGCTAAAAGTGAACCCTCAAGAAATAAAACAACAAGCATTCAGCACAGAGCAACAGAAAGAAACTGCTGTAGATTTCATTGCCTTGTAAAGACAACCTCAACCCCTCCAAAATACCACACTGGCTATAGTTCAAAACACAGTGATGGCATTTTGCCCTCACGTTACAACTTACCCAGCTCTGGCCATGCTGAGCATCTCCAGTCAGGGAGCACACGCCAAGCAACCTCAGAGAAGCAGGAGGAACTTGCAGTCATAGCCCTTCACTCCACTCAACTCCAACACAGATATCTAGCTGTTTTCCTGATTCCTACCCCAGTAAAATCCATAAGAGGGCCCAGGTAAGCACATGCCAGGGCAGCACCATCAAACAGCAGGGAGAGGCAGGAACCCCTAATGAGCTGTTGGGACAATCAAGAAGGAATTGGATGAAGCTGTGTGAAAAGGGGTGGGGAACAGAGCATCAGCCAAACCTCAGTAGTTTCAAAAATGCCCAGTTTGATATGTTTAAGAAGGATTATGAGGGGGAAACTGGGATATAATATTCTAAAAATAACCTTTCATGATTTCCTTCATTCCCCAGCTCTTTTGAAAGAGTGAATGATTTACTTTGCAACAATGCTAAAAGCTCACACTGCAATTAGTGTTTGATGCATAACACATGACCCAGCTCCTCCAGCACTTTGTGGAACCTCTTGCACCTGTGCCAGGCAGAGCTGATTTCCACCTTCACAAATGCAGTTTTCCAACACCATTAAGAACCTGGGTGCTGTAAGCCTGCCACAATGGAGGTGGAATTAGAAATACACAGAAAGTAGCAGAGAGAAACATTAGTGTGAAAGCGGGAGTGCAGCTGCAATAACATCCCAGGTGTCAGAAACATGGGGATCCCTGGAAGATTAATTCTGGTGTCTTTCCTGTGAGTTACATGAAGATCCTGTTCTGTTTCACTTCTCTAATGAGCAGCATGACAGTATCAATAAATGTATTTATTGGCTCAAAAACATCTCCATTCCTATTTCATCAAGACTTCACTCAGAGAGTGGGAAAACAGGAAGGTCATTTAATATTTTATGAGGAAAAAAGTCCATTGCCCAAAGCAAACAGTAAATGTGGAATAATGTGTGCTTGTTTCCCTTATCATCTGATGCTGTGTTGGTTTTGCTCAAGTTGTAAATGGCAGTGCTGTTCCAAGCCCTCCTGCTCTCAGCACCAGCGGATGCTCTGCAGTGGCTGCACACAGGCTGAGCTAAGATTTTGCCTGCTTTAGCCATTCCCACAAAAGCAGCACAACATCCCCAGAGCAGGCTCTGGCTGGCTTGAAATACTGCCCAGTGTCAGCAGGAACACAGCAGCTCAGTGTTTAAGTTCTTCCTCCACTAAGTACTTGGAGACCTTTCTTTCCCTAGGCTCCCTAAATGCTTTATAAACATTTATAAACAGGCAGAGTGAAAAATCAATGCAGAGATACTGTGGGGAGGAAGAGCTAGCAAGGAGAGGAAAGACAAACTCAATGAAAAATGAAATAGTACCCATATATTTGCTACCATCAGCCTTGGTGTTCCAAGGCTTTTTCCTCACTCCTCCCTACCCCAGTCTTTCTGTGCAGGAGGCAAAAAGCAGGCATTTTGTTCTGATCAACTGCAACAACCAATGTGGTTTTAATAATGGGAGTGTTTTTTCTCCTTCCTTAAACTAAGATTGGGTTTGGAAACTCAGAAACCATTTGAGTGTTCTGCAAATAATCCCAGGCTGGAGCTCTGAGGTGACTGCTCACAGCCTCCCTGGAGCCCCGAGGTGAACACTGGGATCCCACCCCCATTTCAGAGCATTTGGGGAGAGGATGAGCACAGATGTGTGGGGCTGAGTGGGGGTATGAGCAGTGCCAGGGTCTGTGGGTGAAATCAGTAAGGCTGTATAGACACAAAACTGAGATGAGATCAACCAGACCCCTCTGCAGCCTCATTCTGCTGCCTGCATTGCTCAGGTGAATTCAGAGACTTTTTAAAAATTATTAAATTTAATTACTCAGCCACACAAGCTCAGAGCCTCTGCCCAGCATAGAAGAGGCATGGTCTTGCCCTGACATGCTGCTGGGAACTTCACTTTCGCCTTCATCAGGATCAGCAGCAGAGGCTGAAACAGGAACATTTGCTGGGAACAGGCTCAGTGCACCTTGCCCAGGTGCTGTGTTTTCTGTACCCTAATGCAAACACTGTTATCTCCTTACTCTGGCAGACTACTAATAACAAGTTTATACAGTTCATCTTAAACAAATATTGGGAATGTCAGTCCTTACAAGGTCTGCTAAATTGCAGAGACGTCTGTGCAATTGCAATTGATGACACAGTGTTGAATTATCCAAAGGAAGGGGTCAGTGCCAGTCAGGCTATTTCTCAGAGCAGATTGCAAGGAGGTCTCATTTAACACTGCCAACTCTGAACATGTGCACTGTATAAAGCAGAGCTTTTATGGTTCTATCAAAGGTCCCTAATTTGGCTCTAGGAGCCATCTGCTGATTTAATAGGGGATCTGGATTGTTAGGTTGGGTTTGGTTTTTGGTTTTTTTTTTCATTTGTTTAACACCTAAAGCTTAGGCATTTAATAGAGAAAAATATTGCAATAAGTTAATCCTCTCTGCGGTAAAAAAGGAGAAAATGAATGTGTTCAACTTTGTTTAATTTTGTCTCCTAAGCAACCAACATATTGGATATTGTGGGTACCAAACATTAAGTGTGTGAAAGTCATTAACTTAGCCCTTCCAAGACTGCTGCAACCATCTTATTAGGAAATTTTAGATGAATTACACTGTCAAGACTGTTAAGTATCACCTTGTGCTTTTATCAGCCACTAATTAAGACTGAAACAGAATGCTAATGCCCATCTTACTTTGGCTAAACAAACAGAGATAATACACACAATGCTACCTATATTTAGATAATAGGCCCAACACCCACTAGACACATTCTTCCTCTATTTCCCCACGCAGATCTGTGTGATCATTAAAAGCCCCCGATGCCAGAACCTTGACAGGGTATTTCACCTCCTATGCACCATGGGGCTGGTGACATTTCCATTTATCTTCCAAGGTAATAATCTCAAGACCCTGCTTCAGTAGGAGCACGGTGAGGGATGTGGGCTCAACCACAGCCCCAGAGCTCCATCTCTCCACATAGATGATGATTCACTGGGAATTTGTTAAAAAGCCTGAACTGGCACAAACCATCACAGGATCCAGTCTGGCAGAAGTGACAGAGCAAACCAAGGATTATACAGGATCATTCCAACAGCTCAGGCTTTACAAACACCAGGGATAACCCCATGAGGTGCTCCCCAAACCCATCCTCCCTCCCACAGGTGCAAGGGCAATCAGCTTTCCAGCAGCAGAGCAGAGTGAAGGCTTCATCTAATGCAAAATTAATGCAGTGCCACTGAAATCAGCCCACCCTCACTGGGGCTCCAATTCAATCACATTCCCTCATTTATAAAGAGTCTTGAACAAACATTTTATGTAAAGGTCTCAGATTTCTCATTTCAAGGACTGTGAATCTGACAGGCAATCCAGAGAGCACAGAAACTGGTCAGAGGTAATTCCCTTTAACTGGGTTGCACCTCAGTTCCCTGGGGATTTCAGGGCAAGGAAGGAGTCAGCAGCTGAGCACTTCCCCAAGACATTTTGGTGAAATCAAGGGCAGTTTCAGCACTGATATGTTGAAGCAAGATTATGAATGACCACTGGATGTGACCATTTACCTTGCCACCAGGATTTCTCCAAGATTTACTTTAGTAAACAGGTTTTGACCTTTATTCACACAGTTGTTTGCAGGTCAAACGTTCATCTGTTTTACTTCCCTGCTTCAAAGTAATGGATAGGAGCACAAATAAGCAAACAAATCTGTTCCCCCCCCCCAAAAAAAAACTAGAGACCTAAACTTAAAATTTTTGTGTTACTGCAATAAAGATGAGAGAGAAAACAATTTACCAACCAATTTACTGGAAAAACATAGTACATCTCCTGCTACTGCACAATGGAAAATGCTTTGAAAATGGGTTTCCAGATTTCTCATTTGTGGTGAGCTATGAGCACACGTGGATTTAATATCATGAGTAAAATTGTTAATTAGACAAGAAAAGGTCTGCCTTGAGTTCACAATATCTTGTGATCCAATGGGATTCCTTCTCATTCTCAGTCAATGGTTCAGACAGACCTGAAGCATTTCTGAAGCCCAGGGGGGAAGAGGATCCATCTTGTCCAGCATCTGAACACAGTTTAAGGAAGAGGGATTAAATTCATGATGAATTACACTCTGAATGAAAGCAATCCTTTTTCTGTTCATTCAAACACAGGCTCTCTCACTGCAATCAGCTGGGGCAGCCACAGCCTTAATAGTTATCCCATAAGCCATCATTTAGTGGAGCCAGTGGACCAGCAGCAGATCCCTGACTCACAGAATATGACTGGAATCCTGAAGCCAAAGCCTTCTGCTTTGGAGCCTGCTGCTCCTTTGTGTGATGGCAAAGGTCACCTATCCCCTTAGTGCTCAGATGAACACAGCTTACAGACAAGCCCATCCAGAAAACCCTAGAGTGCTTTTGGTGGCGTGGATTGCACAGAACACGAACTGGACCTGTCCCCGAGAAGAAAAAGGGTGAGTGCAGGGGCAAAACACCAACAGGGCTGCAATTCCTGCAATTAGCAGACTGCAAGAAGAAAGCCAAGAAGAGGTGGGAAATGAGGGGAGAATCAAGCCTTAGCCTGGGAGCTGGGCCTGTAGGTGTACAGGGATAGACCAGAGAAGGCCTGATGCAAAACCTGGCAGGGCAGTCTGGCACTCTGATTGACCTCTTGCAGGAGATAACTCAAGAGTCTCTCTGTTTTTGCTCTCTTTAAATACATGTACAGTCTGCTCCAGCTGCTTGGCTCCAGAGCGAGCTCGTGGTGCCAAGCCAGACATATTTGGCTTTGACACAACGTTGGCTCAGCCTTCAAATAAAGCACTGCAGTATTGTCATCAGGAAACAGGAGCTCCTGGGTGATTGCACGGAGAGGCCTCGGAGCTGCAGTCACTGCTGGGGCATGGCCCTGGGGCTGAACGTGACCGGGAGCAGCAGCTGCTGGCTGGAGGCTACGACCTGCTGGGGAGAGATCTCCCATTCCCAACATCTGGTGTTTATTCCTCGGTCTCACATGATCGCTGACAAGCTGAGAGCAAGCGCTGTTTGGACAATCTGGATCTCAGACGTGACAGCCCATTAGAATGTGGGTCTGTTCTAATTTATGACAGGGTTTTTAGGGTAATGCTGCCCCAGCCTTGGGTTGGTAACACTAAATCTGAGGTGTTGGATGAGCTACACAGGAGCTCAGCTAATTCATTCTCTCAGTTAAACTTGTGTCCTCCTGCAAGGCCAGGATTAGCAGCCAGACTGAGCAGAGTGATGGGAAGGAGGCCTGTCCTACTGCCACCACAGGCCTTGGGTATTTACAATGGGTCCTCTCCCTTTCTTGGCAGGATCACACTTCAAACACTGCTGACACAACATCTCCCTTCTGCTTGGTACGTGCCAGATCTGAAATCTGCTTCAACACCAGCCAGCTGCAAGAACCCATCAGGCTTGGGGTCACGAGGAGAAAAGTCCCTGCTGCCATCCCAGTGTGGCCATTCTCTGTTCTCTACTTTTGCACCACTCATCCCAGGGCATGGCCACGGTGGGAGACAAGAAATTAGTGAGGTTTGACTGCAGGAGCACTGCTGGGGCAGGGTACACAGGAAAGCAGCAGCAGAATGGGATTGAGTCAGAAATATTTGCCAGAAGCCAACAGTGATCTTGCTTTCATCTGCTGACAGAAACTCTGACAACTGTGTATAATCTGCCTGATTTTCTCTAGTCCAAATAGTCTTTAAAACAGAAGTAGTTTAGTTTTACAGGAGTTGGCACTAGTGAACAGAAATGTCACTAGACAAAACAGTGACCATGTAGGAAGACTCCTCACCCTCATTCCTCCCATCTCTCCAGCACAGCAGAACCAGAAAAGCAAACACATCCAGCAGACCATTCCCCAGAAGATGGAAAATGAAGGAAGGGAGACAGAGAGAGACTTTGTTCTATTTTTAAACACTTGAGAATGGCTCCAGAACTACTGAGAATGCATTGAAAGCACTCAGATAGGAAAAAAATCACCCAAGTACACATCCAAACTCCAGCTGACTCCACCACGGGCTTTGCCCTCAACCAGACTAGGCAAGGATGTTTTCTTTCTCTCTCCATGGGCTGGCTCATGTCCCCAGCCAGGCAAACCTGAGGGAGAAGCTGAGACCTGAGCTGGGGGGATGCTGCTGCACTGCCCAGCCTGGCACCTACCCCTCCCCAGCCCTCACCTCGGTGCCCCACACAGCAGCACAGCTTGCTTTGCCCCAGTGCTGTCCTCTTCTGCATTTTGCCTCCAAGCCCTGGGGACACTGACATTCCTGCTGCAGATTCCAGCAAGCTGCAGGGTAGAGCAAAAAAGGGGGAAGAGGTGTGTGACCAGCAGAAGCCTTGAAAGGATGGACGTGAACTGCTCTGAACTGCTAAGGATGTGCTTGCTGGAGGCCAAGGGCAAAATTCTGAGTGGTGTCAGAGGATTCAGCATTTTTACTCACTTTCCTGAACTCCCAACATTATCACAACAGTCTGGCAAACTTTAGGAGAAACTTATTTAAGATGTGAGAGTAGGCTTTTCCAATTGTATTCTGGGATTTATGCAGGGTTGGGAACTAAAAATTACAGCTGAGTTATGGATTTCATCAAAGAATTTTCTATTGAAATGAAAAATGAAAAATCAAATAACTATCCAGACGCTAATAGAAAGCAGGTGTTGGGCTTTAAACACGAGAGCATTTACTGGTTTAGCCACATTAATATTATGGTTAAGACATACTGTACTGATTACAGCTTTAATTTAATAAAAGTCAGTGGTGCAGAGCATCATATCCTTTATTTACACATGGCATCCTTCCTCTGCAGAATGAAACCAGAAAGCACAAAGGGACTTTGACTAAGTGAAATTCACCTCAGATTAAAGAAAGCTCTGCAAAGTTTAAGGTTTTAATAAACAAGATCATGTGCTGCTGAATTAATGGCACCACTGTATTGGGGGGTTCATATCAATAAATACCAAGGTTCTGCACTGCTCCTCCCCATCAGAGTTGATGGTTCGTTTTGCCCTTTTCCTCACAAAATTACTGTACAATTTAGTTTGAAAGGACTTTGGGACCTCCTGGTCTCGCCCAAAGCAATGCTGACTGCAGTGACAGCCTGAGTTTCCTGGGACAGTTTCTTTACCAGGAACAAACTGCTCAGCTCAGGGGTTTCCAGCCACTGGGAGTGACTGTCAGCACCTGCATTCTCCTTCCCATTCATTTTTTCCTTTCTGTTTCAGGAGGAACAGAGCCAGAATCATGTTCAAAGAAAAACCTAGTGTTTGTGGAACACAGTGCATTGCCCACTTAGGTCAAGAGGAAAAGGCAAAAGCCATAAAATTAAACAAAAAAGGTGAAAATTTCTGCAAAATTAGGGAGAAAGGTGTCATGAAATCCAGATATAGTGGATTTAACAAAAAACCTCAAGAAATATTAGAAGCTCTGGCCAACCTTACAATAAAATAGAGGATGAAACTCAGAACACAAAAATAACTTTGGAAAGAAAAGCAGCCAGGCAGTGCCAAGGTGTGAGTTTACTCCACAGCACCTTTCTCAGTGTGTAATAAGCCCCCAAACAAAGGTGCCACTTGGGAGCAGGCCCTGGATCCCCCTGGATGCCCCCTCAGATGACCAGAGCCAATTCCAGAGCAGCTCCACAGGGTCAGCCCTGCTAGAGAGGGAGGGAAGGTTGATGGCCATTCCCAACAGCCTCTGGAAAGCAGTGTTTGCACAGCCCCTAAGAACAATAGCAATAACATTCTATTGTCTCTAGGTTTCAGAGCCACTAAGACTAATGAGTTCATTTATAGCCCTGATGGAAGTAATTAAATCTGAAAATCAAAGCACAACATTCTTGTTTAGTGCTCTTTGAAACCAATATTCTAATGGAATGCTATCAGCAGCTAATTGAAGCACTAATCTTGCCCAGGGTTGGGCCCATTGCCCAGATGGCTCATACATCATTTTCTAGTCTGGCAAGCAATGTATTGCACTGGCTGGATCAGGCTGAGATTAGATATAGCTATAGGATAAGATGGAAGCACAAGAAATTTACCAATCAATATTTTGATAAAATTGACATTTAAAGTCAATCAGCCAATAAACTTCTTGCTGAAGTACAAGGACACATCCTTGGCTTTATAAATAAAAAAATCTGCTGTCTTATGCAAATAGAAGCTCCTACCAACTGGGTAGTAATAGCAATACAGAAACATTAGCAAGATAAATGCCCAGAGAGTGCCATGAGGACAACAGGGAAGCTAAAGAGCTTAATCTTCCTCCTAGAGCTGAACCATTTAACAAATAAAAGTCACATTTTTCTGCTGTAACACGTCCTTTCAGGAGGTTTTTGCATATTGTATGCTCTGTCAGGGAGAGGAGGGCAGGAGAGTGCAGCAGTGTGTAAGGTACAGCTGACAGGGATGTCTGAGGGGGCAGCAGGATTCTTGTGCTGAGATTAGACTCAATGAGTTTGGGGTGCAACATTCTGCTTTTCTCAGAACGGAAAGTCAAAAGTATCAGGAACCATGTTACCAAATCTTATATCCAAGCAGTATAATTTCTGTGTTTTCCTGGCAGCTGTTAACTCCTTTGTGAAACGCAGTACTAGGACAGATGCTGACATTTGTTTTGGTTACACAGCAGCTTTGGCCTCTATTATCCGCTTCTCCTACATTTTTCTTTTTTCAGCTGTGTGGTGTTTGCCCTGGCAGAGCCTCCCCTGGTGTCAGTGAGCAGAGCTCAGGGGGCAGAGCCAGCTGGGAATGGGCTCCTGAGCGCTGGGAGCAGGGAGGCAATGAAGCAAGAGAACTGCACAACATCCCTCAGGAGCCCAGTGATCTGTGTGTGCACTCTGAAAATGCTGTGTGAACTCCAGCCTTGAGCCATGAATCAAGGACTGTTCCCAGCACACGGTTTTCCCTGTCAAGCACTGTACAAATCCTGGAGTTTGTGGGCAGCACAAACGCTGTTCTGCTTCTGTACTTGGGCTTGCTGCTCACACAAACTTTTTAAACTGTACAATTGTCTGTGCTGGCATCTGGTACTCTCTATAAAGCATGAATTATCTCAAGAATATCCTAGTATATTGATATTTTCTCTGCTGGCTGGTTAGATTTAGTGTTTTGATTTTATTTTTTTTAAAATACCAGATGAGATATGGTTTAATGCCAGTAAATCCAAATTCAGCATTATCTGGAGAGCTAGCAGGAGGCAGCATGATACAAAACTCTTGAGAAGATAAGAAATCTGCCTTGAGAGGTGGTAAAAGTGAGAGAACTAAACATCCATGCTCATCTGTAACTTCTTTTTTAACATGTAGATCAAATATTTTGTATTTCTGGCCCTTTACCCATAATACTCATTTTTTGGTTTTACTTTGCAATTTAAGCTTTACCCTTACAGTTAAGCATTAGTATTTTCCCAAGGTGTCTAAGTTAAAAGTGTAATTATTCAAAACTCCCTCAAGGACAGGGAAAGAGAGAGGCAGCTTCCAAAGACTGCTCAGCCCATCTGAGATCTGAATTGCTGGTCTCTCTGCCTCCTTTTGTCCCTCCACTGAGTCTCAGAGTAGCCTAGGACAGGAGTTTCCCAACTTACATATCACTGATTATTTGTTCAAATTCCAGGTGAACTGCAAAATAAAGGTTAAATATGATTTTGACCCTTAAAAGCTCAACAATAAGTATGTGAAAGAGTGAAGGCATGCTTATCCTGCCTCTTCAAGAGCCCTACTAAAAAGGAACATTTCTGGTGGAGCCAGGTTCTTGGGAAGCCCTCTTGAACAGGCATAAAAGCAACCCAAAATTCAACTATCTGAAGATGTCAGAGATCCATTGACTTTTAATGGCAAAACATGTAATTGTCTCTCCTCTATTCCAAAATGCTGTTACCAGGACACATTTCCTATTGCTTTCTTGTTACCATCTCCATTTAAGTTCTTAATTAGGCAGAATCATTCCACCCATGCACAGAGAAAAATAAAAAACCCACAGGCGATATTTTAACTAATAATTAAAAGGCTCAGTGAGGGATCCTTCGGCACAGTTCAATGCAAAAAAAATATTAAAGCATGTCCTGAAATGTGCCCAAAGGGTCGAGCTGCCACGTGAGGTGTGAGAGGTCCTGTGGCAGGAGCCAGGGCAGGAGGGGCAGGGGAAGGGATGGGAATGCTGAGGTGGGATGTTAAGTGATGCTCAGCAGCTCGGTGATAGCTGCTAAGAATAATGAACCTGACCTTGTCAAAGGCCGTCATTATTGATAATAACAAAGTTCAACAGCATTATTATAGGATTTTACAACTGCTAACCTTTATTGCTGGAGGGCTAATTGTGACCTTTCTTGTGTCTCCTTCACACCTAATTAGGTTTCTGTTGTAAAGAGATAAAAGAGTGTTTGTATCAGTGGGGCATCTTTTTCTGCAGCTGAATGAATTCATGAAAGACTGAGATTGTTAAATGAGAGAGAGAGAGAGAGAAGAGGAAATACAGAAAAAGGCAGGAGGCATTAATAGACTTTAGAATAAAATCCTGACAGATTCAAATTGATTCTGCTGCCTGAGAAAATTGAGTGCGGAGGGAATTAGATTTATGCACTGTTAAATGTAACTGCCTGGCAGTATCCATACAGAAAGCTGTTAAAATGGTAATCTTTAGAGATGTATGAAAATTGTGTGTGAATAGACCAATGAACCATCACTCAGAGCATGTCTCTTCTAGCCGAATAACACAAGACAGTATTATTATTATTAATAATGTATTACAAACACTATGCATTATGTATGTAATTTAATCACAGAATCTAAATGTATAAACAACAGCACAGGCACACGGTAACTTTTTTGTGCTGGTGGTTCTATATTCCCTTTTTCTCTTTGAGGACCCCCTGAGGATGCTGTGGGTGCAGCTTGTGACCAGCTGAGCCAGGGGACCCTGCACCCCTGGAGAGCCCAACTGGGTGTCAGGGGCTGTGGAGGGTGTCCAGGGCACTGGTTCTGCAGCCTGGACTCAGGACAAGAGAACAGCAAAAGGCCTGGAAAGGGGCTCCTTTCAGACAGGGAGGCTGGGCCTTTGTGGGCACACAGCCCAAGTATCTCTGATGTGGTTTTGTTCTTGTTGTTTTAACCTTCTCAGCTTGGCTGGTGAACATTCTAAAGGCAAGGGGCACAGCAAGGGGCACAGAGCACACCAGTGTGGGTTACTGGGAGATTTGAGTTGCCATCAAAGAGGCTAGGAACAAGTTTCTAATAAACATACCATGGCCCAGATTGAGGGGAAAAATCAAGCTAGAAATAACTTTGATTCCCTTATTTGAATTCAGATCTGTGGTTCTTATGTCAAGATTATCCCTGGCATCAAAGCAACTGCGAGTGAGACAACGTTATCACTGATGGCAGGGACAATCACTGATTGATCTTTCACGATCTGATTTAGATTAGATGCTGTCATAGGCTCCTTTTATGACTCTAATGGCCGTAAGTTTGCTCTACCCACATCTGGAAGCGCACTTGCTGCAGCAATTGAGCTATTGCAGAACGGAGCGATTTGCTCTTTGGTTCTTGCTTCATCCCATCAAGCATAAGGGGCTGTGAAAAGTTGTAAATCCAGAAATGCTTCCAGGTGAGCCACAGAGTTACTGCCTTTGGATCTCTCTAGCTACAAGTTTGAGCTCCACATCCTCACAAACTTTCTTCTATTAAGAAAATGCTGTTTCTACAAGGAACATGAGCTCAATGAAGTTTTGCAAAGCAGCATCTCCATTTCCCAGTCCAACCCAAGAAACCATCAGCCAGTACCCAGTGCAAGGCCTTGCTGAAGTGGGCAGTGCAGGAGAAATTCATGTCTCATCTCTGAAACACACAGGTGTAAGGAATAGAAGCAACACAAATTAAAACACTAAACCTGCAGAGAAAAGCCACTCCTGCCCAGCTCCCAGCCCACCCTGCAGTTGGAGCCCAGCAATCAGGCTGTTTATATCCTGCTCTGGGAGATAAGATACCTTATCTACTGCATCTATTCCATGCCAGAAACTCCAGAGTCAACACACTCCATCAGGCTTCCTGAAACTGCTAGGACAAAATCAGGGCTAGACCATCCACCCTTTGCCAGATAAGGAAAGAGCTTAATAAGCAAATAGAGAAAGAATTTTGTTTTCAAACATCTTAGAGAGAGCTACTAAATGTGTATTATAAACACAAAAAAGTATCAGAAACTCTTAATGATTCCCTACATCAAAAGTATCCAAAATGCTTTCCTGGTAAAAAAGCTGGATGGGCTGATAGATGTCTGTCTTTTAAGGGCTATAGACTTCACTAAAGAGAAATTTTCGTGCATATTTGTGGAAACATTTTCAGAAGAGTACAGAAATTAGGGTTCCAAGTACTCAGAATTACTGGGACTTTCTGCATGGCGATTTTTTCACTGTCATCATAGATAAGGTAAGGTATTTCCCACAGCTTTCCTGGGTACACTTTGGGGGAGCAGAAGCATCCTGAAAGAGGAACAGCAGGAGGAAAACAAGCCACAGAGGGGAGCTTTTGGGTTTAGTGGTTCATTTTTGTTGAGCAGATACTTTCTGGGCATCCCAGACCCCTGCTTTAATTTGCCTTGCTAATAATACAGAGCAGAAAAACCTGCTTAAAAAATAATTAAGAAGCATTTTAAGCACTTTTTTTGGTAGCAGGTTTCACTCTAGTGAACACTGTAAGTTGACTCTCAGAAGTGGAGGAACAATTGAGGCACAATATCCCAAGCAGACACTTGGACTGCCTATGAATGTATGGGGAATAAACTCCCCTTCTGTCCCTTGCCTCTTCCTTCTGGATTTTGGGGTCAGGAATTGTGCAGTGCTGCCTTCTCCTCAAATCATCAGGAAAAGCAAGTGCTCTGGGAATGTATTAAAACTGCTTAAATAGGCATATGCAATAACATGTTGACAAAAACATATGAGGAAAATATTCCTGGCTATATTGCTCTGCGGAGATGAGTATGCTGGCAAAAGCAAGTGTTTTATTTACCAGGCCAGCTCATTTTCAGACTAGCTTTCTATAACAAAAGAGTTTAATAATAATGTTGAAGGCAAGAAAGATGCCTACAAACAGGAGCAAGACCTGTCTGTGGAACTTTTTCATGAAACTTTAATGGCAAGAGAAAGAGCACTTGGCAAATTCTTTATTGCTGTCCTGCCTGCACTACCTTAATGTGAATGTAGGTAGCAGAATCAAGAAAATATTTATTTTATGTGTTCACAACTCCCTCTTCTTCAGGCTTGTCTACCTGAAAGGCTGGCTACTGGTCCTGTGTTACCCCTCTTGGTCCTTGCTTGGATGTGGGGACAGTAACAGCCCTGCTTCCCAACACCTGCTGCTCCAATCCTCATCCAAGCACCTCTGCCTGCCCTAGATCAGGGATAACTGGACTCTCTAGCCAAGCAAAAGGCAATATTTTCTTCAGAGAAAAAGAACCCAACTCAGCTCAGAGCTTTCTCCCACCACAGAGACCCACCCACCAAGGGTCTGCCCCTGGATGAGGCTCCCAGCAAGTGGGGTTCATGAAGGATGCAGCTTCCCTATGGGATAGAAGGCTCTGGCCCAAGCCATCCACTATTTCTATATTTAGAAAAACCTTGGACACACAGTGGGCCTCTCAAAATGAACAACCCATTCATTCCCCTTCATCTGTTCAGGTGGCCTTTGCTGTGTCTATTAACTACCAAATCTCCAGCCTATCTAAAATGCAATCTATCTTCCATGACATTAAAGATTTTATCTCTGTGCCTCAGCACACATTACTATGTGAAAAGGACAGGGATTTCATTCTGGGTACTTCAAATGTTACACATAGAACATTTGGCATTTCAGGCAAAAAAATGTTTTTTACAAAGGAAAGGTAGTTCTGCAATTATTTTCCATTTTAGTAATTTCACTGGTGTATATTATCCATCGATTATCAAACATTGCTGACAGGTATCTTCATTTTAATAACTTATGACTAACACTTATTTTAAGTGTGATACTCTAGATTGCAAAGGCCTTTGTCTCTCCTTCCTCTTCAACCCCTCCTGATTTAAATCTCTGCAGTGCCTGTAATAAAAGCACAGCATGCCCAGCATGAGATTCCTCAGAAAGAATCCAGAACTGCATTTCTTTTCCTGGCTGCTGTGCATGTTTATGTGGACATCTGAGAAAGATTATAAATATCTCTAAGCTTTTAGTTATTTGGCTTCCTAGAACTATACAGGAATATTTCTAGTTGGTGCCACTGCTCATCTGTCAAGCACCTTGGTGACTTTATAGTGTGTGTGTCTCTAGTCACACAACTCTTATCCTCCCACAGGTTTTATTTTCCTTTAGATGCACTCCTAAAGAAGGCAGTAGAAAATGTCACATATCTCAAAATGCTTCTACTACTCCACTGTCCTGTAGAAGACTGAAATTTGCAAAGGGAGTTTAAGCGAATCCAGCGCCCAAATCCTAATGATGGTGAGGAGGAGCACTACTCTCAGCCTAAAGAAACATTTCAGAGTTGATCAATGCCCAAATATTTCATAGCAGAGCCAATAATAATATCATGTTACTTAATAACTAGCTAGGGGAAGGGCTGGGCAAAGCACGTTTGCTGCTGGAATTTGAAATGTGCTGGAAAGCCCTTTGAAGAGGGGCTGGGTGGCTGCTGCAGGCAGCAGAAAAGAGTGTTGATGGTGTCTGGAGTTTGCATGTGAACAGAGGAACCGGGAAAAGGCCAGGGAGGGAAATGTGTATCCTCCTGACTGACAGAGAAGAGACTTGCAGCAGCGAATGTAAATCCTGACGACGACAGCTCAGACGAGAATTTCTCCTGCCTCTCCCTCATTCATGATCTTACTTCACGATCGGTATTTCAGGCTGCCACTGCACCAAAAGTGCTTAAAAACCAGCTCATGCTCCAAGGAAAATCACCTCTACAGCAGGCACACAGAGAGCAGAGGCAGGCGATGGGGATGGTTGCCTTCATCCAAGAGGTGCTGGAATCTTGTGGCCAGCGAAACAAAGCCCGTGGGTGCCTCTCTGGGGCATTTCCCATAGCTTTTCCTCGCAAAGACGATTTCATTTTACAGGTGCAAAATCGCACACATGGCAGCTTTGATGACCTCAGTGTCTAAGGACTAAGCCACCAGGAGCTGTTTCCTTCTGCCAGAGAAATAAATCCAGCAATGACGCCCATTTTAGCACCACAGTTTATGTTACTATTCACCCCATTTTGCACAGTTAGAGCAAAGGCTCACCCGCAGCCCTGTTACTCCAAGTCTCTGTCAAGTCCTGACCCTCCAACTCCATCATTTCCTGCTGGTAGGGTGGGAGGGTGTCTCCCAGGACAGGTCTGTGGCTGTAAGAGCCCCAGAGCCGAGCTCACTGTCCAGCCCAGCCCTCCCCGGCTTGACAGAAATGTCTGGCTGGAAATCATCAGCCGCTGCTCCACACCAGAGCCCGGCCGTGTTTACCTAATCTGCAGACCAGGCACATCCACTCAGGGAGAAAAAAAGAAAATCACAGGCAATTTGTCAGAGCATTAGCTGATAATTCAGACAGAAATGTTAGATCTCGAGGCACGGCTCGGGGCGGCGGGGGGAAATGTTATTGACTCTGACAGATCCCTCATGACAGATCCACTCCCTCTCCCAGGGGCAAGGCTACATTTAGATACACTTAAATTTTCATTGGAATGCCAGGGTAACGCAGCAAGTGGACAGCAGGGAAAGAAAGGGAGAGGTTAGTGGAGGAAGAGGGAGCTTGCATGGTTTGGCTTTTCATCCCACCCCTGTAATTGTGGCCTAATTATTTCCTTTTAAACTCATTGACTTCACCATGGTAATTATTACTCAAGCTTAGAAATAAATATCCCTTCTGCTCAAAGACAGCCTTTTCTGCCTACTTAATGCTACTTTACTCCATGTAATAGCTCAGAGTCCAGATTTAGACAACAGTGGATTCTTTTCAGACTTGATGAAATGTTCCATAGCTACTTCCCACCACCTCTGGCTTCCCAGCCAGTTGCATCTATTCATTGTGTCTCAGGCAGAGATTTTAAGTGCCTTCAGGTTATTTTTTTTTTCTTCTTCTTCTGTGTATTCATAGCATCCAGCACAAAGCTGTCCTGAGCCTTCAATGACAGCTGTTAAGTAGCAAATAATAGTAATAATTGGAGCATTTCTAATTGGGCTGTAGTTTTTAAATTTGAGTGCCTGAGGAGGTGCATTATCCTTGAGCATGGCTCTGCTCCTAATTCACTCAGGTTGCCTTGAAAATGCCACACTCACAGTTGTATTTAAGCACCTAAAGAAATACCTTCATTTTTGGAGAGGCTGAAAACAAATTTCAGTAGAGCTTAGGTCTGAGACCTCTTCACAGGAAGAAAAAAGCACCTTTCATTTTATTTTTCATCTGAATTGAGCAGAATTCATAAAATTTGTTTTTCCCTATGTGGTTTGGCCTCCCGTTTGTCAAACCTGAGCCTTGTTAATACTGAAACACACAAACTAGCATAAACTTGTGCTGCCCAGTGGTTCTGCCAGCACTGAAAGCACATCTCATCAGCCTACATTACCTTCCAGGCTGTATATTCCTTTCACGCCTGCCCAGGTATTTCCGCTTGGGAATGCTGTGCATGAATTCAGCTCAGAGCTGCCTGACTTTTGGCAGGTGATCAGACCCAGCTGCTCTGGTGGCTCTTTGTGTGTTTGAGATGGCACAAAGGCTCTGCTGAAGCAGGCACAAGTGCTCCCAGAGCATCGTGTACCCAATGAATCAGGGCCACAACGAGCAAGACGGAAACAGGAACCCATTTAATCCTGGACACGTGCAATAATTTAAAGAAGCCCCTCTTCCATCCCAGCCAGCACACGGGGTGCAGCTGTTAACTTTCAACATGCTGAGGGCTAAAGACAATGAAAATTCCAGCCCTGGCAGAGGTTAAACCAGTGCATCACTTGCCAGGGAGCTGTGAGCCATTAACCTTTCCACTGGCACTGGCAAGCAAGAGCTGGGAGATAAACACGTTGGGGAGGAAACAAATTGGTTCATTCGAACACTATTAATGTGCCTGCCCTTGGAGGCCACATTTATGCTTTTGGAAAATTACACATTCATGCATAATGAAGTGAGATGTAGCTCACCGATTGCCAACAGGGTGCAAAGCCCACAATAAAGATTTATAGCAGGTGCCTAATTCTCTAAACATTTGCAAATTAAGTATTTACGGGTGTAATGCTGGCGATTTTATTGCCAGTTTAAGTTACCATCATTTGAGCTTTTTATTTTGCACTGAAACTGAGCTGAGCATTTAATATCCATGATGTGTAATTTATTCAAGTATAATTTGGTGATGTTATAGTGGGAATTAAAGCAATACTCAGAGACCCTAATTATGACACAACTACACATAAACATAAGAAGAAATCCCCTGTCCTAAAGAACATGTTCTTAGCTGACAAAAACAGATAAAGATTGCAACAGACACTGCAAAGTGAAGAAATGTTGTAAAGGGAGATTGAATGACTTGCCCAATGACACATGAAAAGCCTGTTATAGATGGAAAAAAATCCAGACCTCCTTCCCCACACACCTGAGGCTAAAAGTAGTTTTTTCTACCTGCTTACAGAGGATGGGCAACTTTCCCAGCCTGAAGAGCCTGGCTCTCAGAGTTACTGAACACAGCCACAGAGCATATCCCAGCTACTGAAATAACTTGTTTCCTTGGGGAGCTGCCACAGCTCACAAGTGAACTAATATAAAGATTTCCAGTAATACCGAGTAGACAGAGCATGTACATGAGGTGCAAGTATGGCTAGAAGAGAACACACCACCTAAATATTCCTGTCACCTCTCCTTCCCATGGAACATTCAAGGAAAGTACAGGAATTCACTCTGAGTTCATAGGAGAGATTTTGCACAGCAGCCAAGGAAGCATTTCCCACATGCTGTGCCTGGGGAGCAGCAGCTCTCCCTCAGAGAGGGGCTGGCAGTGCTCAATCAAGCCCCAGCTCGCTGTTTTTAACATTCCCCCTCTCCCGCTACAGCTGCTGCTGGACCACGGGAATGGGTTTGTTCTGGAAGGTATCCAGCTCCCCTCACAGCTCCACCCTCAGCTGAAGGGGAGCATGCATGGTTGGTTGAGCTTCAGCCATGGAATGGCTTCAGAACTCAGCCTGAATGACCCTCAGGAGGAGCACGGGAGGGGGTGATCCACGGTGGTGCTCTCCTCGCAGGTGGAGGGAGCACACATGTTTTTCTCTAAGGGGGGGAACAGGGTCTCTCTCCCTGTTCAAGTGGCTGGTGACATATTCAACCTGCTCCTCTGGCTCCACTGGTCAGCCCTCCAGCTGCAAGAGGAGCAAATTCCCTGCCTCTTCTCATCATGTATTGAGGAGCTAACAGTTCAGAAAGAGAGGAAGAGAGAAGATTACTCATTCATTAAAAATGTGGCTTTGAACCAGGCCTAAAGTGTTATTCAGGGACTCTCATAATGAAACACAAGAGGGCCACTCGCAGCCTTCTCACTCTGCTGAGCAGCACACCAGTGCAAATCCAGAGATCCTGTGTGAAGCCACTTCCTCAGGCCACATGTGCAGGACCTCACCTGATGTCATTCCTCCCACCAGCTCCCATACCAGGACACCCTGCCAGCAGCATCCGAGCCAAATTCGCTTAAGAGACACGACTTGCACAAGCAGATCATGAGAGATGAAATCTCTCCTGGCCTCATCGCCTCTTAGACCAAACCAAAACAGAAACTGCCTTTTGACATTGTCCAGACATGTATGAAAGGAGCAGACTGGTCTTTGCTGCACATAAATACAGCTCCTGTGAAACAAGATAGGAAAATCTGACACTTTGCCTACCACAAGGTTTTTAAAGATGAACTAATCCAGATGAGTTTGTGCCACACCCTGGGAGCCACCAAACATATTCAGTATTTCTGTTCAGATGGAAAGTGGACAAAATTACATCATTATGGGAAAACTGTTAATGCACAGTGGTTCAAGAAAGAGGAGAGGAGGGAAAAAAAGCAAATAGGACTGGAACAACTACTAAGTACTTAAGCTGTTTTCCAGCCAACATGTATTAAGAATGTATTGTCAAGTGTAGCAAGGGATGCTGTCAATAACTGTAAGTAAGCCTTGATGCCAAGTGCTGCATATAAATTTAGAACAATTGACACTTGTAGAGGTTAAAATGGACATTCTTCATCCATGAGATGCTATTTTGGTCTCTTCCTAAGATGCTGAATGAAACACAGGTAGCTACAAAGACAGATTCAGAAGAGCTGTTAACACAAGGGCAGCATTTGAAAGCACCTATATTCCTGGGAGAAGCTAAGTGGGGAAGCACACACAGGTCTGTAATTGTTTTCCTTAAACCAATAGTTCTTTCCACTCACTCTGATGAATTCCCCTCTCCAGGGAGAGCCAGAAATAGAAAGGCAGGCAGAATTTTCAGCTTTTGAGCTGAGTTTGGTGACAAAGCAAACAGGTCAAGGCTGTGTGACTTTGAAAATCCCATCCATTATCTGGGGTTGAAGCAATGACAGGAAAACAAGAGGAGAGATGGAAGACACAAAGTGCCATTCCACTCCTCCAAGAGCAAAACATATCTCCATCCACTGGCAGAAAATGGACTATTAACAAACCTCTTGGACTCTCCCATATGATTCAATATGCAGCATTAAATTCCCTCTCTTTAAATCATTCCTGATTTGAAACTGTTCTAATGATACTCCTTTAGAGTGTCTGCTTTCCCTTCTAAAGGCATAATTCTCATCCCCCTGTCACTTTACACACATGTACACTTGGGATGGTAGAGAGCTTAAGTTTTAACCACAGTGTGTTATAAAGACATAGGGTATTATGAAATCACCTCACTAAATAACAGCACATTGACCAGGGTGGGAAATGAAAATTAGAAGCATTAGGTGAAGCATGGGCAGCATGGGCTGTCCATCAATAGAAGAGTTCTTACATCCAGATCGGGACTGACAAAAATGAAGGATCCATGTCAGATCCACCACACACTGGTGATGGTGCTCCTCTGTGCTTTCAGGTCTCTCACTCATCTTTGTGATGTCTGACGATTTTCACAAAGAGAGAACACAATAATCAAAGGCTTGGTTTTGTCATTATTTCAAACCAGTTTTACTTGTTTTACTTTCAGGATGGATACAAGCCAACCTATCCCCCTGTACCAAACATTTTTGCATGTTTTCAGTTCTAGAAAGCTTTGTTTGTCAGAGACAGGGCACTCCACACTTGTGACAACCAGCCCTGGTGAGGGATCCAGTCAGGCATCCTCTGAGGTGGGGGCCCCATCACAGCCCTCTCTTCTGGGCTTGCTGGCTTTATTATCATCACAGAAGCGCATTTGCTGTCAAACTGTGAAGAAGCAAAACCAGAATTGGCTTCACCTTGCACTTAGAATAACCTGACACCCTGGCTGTGGCCGCTTGGTGTTTGCCTCAACCAGCACACTTCAGCTTGGGATAAGGTGTCATTTCTCAGTGTCACTTTTATTCTTCAGTTTAACAGCAGCTGAAGGAGGAAGCTGGTGGGTGCTTCCTCCCATGGGGACAGGTCACCAGTGCCTCAGTCAGTGGCTGCAGTGCCAGGCAGAGCCCAGACACAGCCTGTCAGGACACAGGACAGCCCTGCAGAGCTGGGAAGGGCTCGAGTGGGGCCCTCCTCCTCTCCACTGAAAAACCACGGGGGAAAGCTGTCTGAGCCTGCACCCAGAGCAGCCCCACAGCTCGGGAGCAGCCGGACGTGCTGCTGTGAAACAAACACAGTTGTCAGCCTGAGCGCAGCTCACGGCACCGCAGTTACATCTCTTAATTATTACCAGCCTGGCTCCCCGAATGTGCACATTTTTTCACAGTTACTAAATAAGTTAATCACTTCATGAACAAGGAAATCTGCAGATGCCTTTGAGGCTTTGTTAACATAGTGCCTAAGCCAGCTTTACACTCTTTTCTAATCCTCTTTAAGACCGTATGAGGCAGTGAAGTAGCCTATAATCAGTTTTTAAGGTTATAGACAATATCCCCACTCAAGCTGGTTGCCTAGAGCAACAGTGCAGGAACTGAATACTAGCAATGAGATTGGATTACTTGCCTTGTTTATTCATCCATATATATTTATCCTCTGCTCTGCCTACAGCAGAAGCAGGGATTTTTGTAGCCAGTGCCTTACACGTCTGGATGCAGAGCAGAATTTATGTAAAAAAATGCAGACAGGCTTCAAGAATTAATCTCCTTCCATTTCTGATTCTCTCCCTTCCCTCTCCACCTCAATACCTGGAGGTTCAAAACACTCCCAGAGCTAAGATTGCCTGCAGTCTCTCAGCAGCAATAACAGCCTCCCACTGCTTCTCATACACATGGAGGCAGAAAGCCCTCTTCCAAAAGTGCTGGCATCACCAGCAACATTTCAGCAGCCTGAGCTGCCTCCTGGGCTGGTGCCTGCTCACCAGCAGGAGCTGCTACTGCACTTTTACTGAGGACCTGGACCGGCCTGACCCACAGGAAACCCCAGGTCACGTCTGCACAAAGCACATTGCTCCGCATTTGAAATCTGCTCACGACGAGTCGTGTTCCTGTTTCGCTCAGTTACAAGCATTCTGACTTCATCTTCTTTTCTGGAAAATTTGGATTTTCCCCCTGATCAAAGCCACTTCCCTTTTGTACTTTAAACTTAGGCACAGCTTTAACCAGTCAGTGGGGTTTTGGTACTCCTTCAGCCTCTGTGAAAACCCCAAAATGCACAGAGTCCTCAGTGCTTCTTCTCATCTGAGCCTTTCTGGAGTTCACAGCTTCTGTATCAACTCTAACCAATCTCTTCTATGCCAAAACACCTGCTTGGAGCTCTGTCTAACCACAGACTACACAGAAACCTCCAGATCAGTCATTAACAGTAAAACTGAAAGAACCTTCTTCACCTCTCACATTCCCTGGAGCTTGGCTGTGTTCTGTGGCAAGAGCTGACCTCTGCTCTGCAGCAAATATCATTTAGCAGAGTCGCCTCTCAAAGAAGAAATAATTCACCCAATTTCCTCCCACAACCAGAGCACCAGATCCTTGTGCAGCCCTGATACATGAGAGCTGGTTTTTATTGCACATCAACTCACTGAGGAACTGGTGTGGGCAGCTCTTGGGGAAAGAGGGCCTGAGGGAAGGCACAATGAAGGACCAAGTCTCAGGGGGACTGCCACACACTTCTTCACATTACCTGGGATATTTCACTTGGTAACTCACTTCTTTACCGGTAAAATGTTGCATTCATTCAAGCAGAGGTTTGGTACAAAATTGCTGAGAAACTGATTTGTAAACAGTTACAACTGAATGGCAGATGAATTTAGGGGATGCTTGTTGCTGTTAGCAAAGAGGGTGAGGGGCTCTGAGGTTGCTTCTAGGAAGTAAATCTAAAAAAAAGAGTTCAAGACACTGCATTTCAGGACAAGACTTAAAATCAAAATCTCACTTTGGGAAGGATGAAATGTATCCCTGAAGTCAGCTCAGCTGGTTAAAGCATGGTGCTAATAATGCTGGGGTCGTGGGTTCTTTTGGGCCACTCACAGAAGAGGTGGACACAGAGAGCGTTGTGGGTCTCTTCCCACTCAGAATATTCTGTGATTCTGTGATAATATTTTCAAGAAGAAAGTTTTTGGCTTCTCAGTTTGAAGTGCTTTTTTCCCTCACACTAAAAGCCACCTAAATTAAGAGGAAAAGCAGGAGATAAATAACTCCAGATCAAAATAGTCTGCTTCACTTTTGACCTAATCGACATTCCAGGTTGACCTGAAATGAAAGTTTTGTGGTTTAAATTTCACTGAAAAAAACTGAAAACAAAAAATATCTGTTTCAAACTGACATGAACCGTTACCCCCCACCCATCCCACCTAAAACCTGTCTTGGTTTCTGCACTAAAACATCAGCAATTCCCACAGATCATTGCTTGGTTTCTTGCATCACTCCCCCAGCTGGTGACACAGCCCAAGCTGTGTGTGACCCTCTACCAGGCGTCTGTAAAGTCTCTCCCACGGTGGGATTTGCTGCCACACGCTGTCTCTGCTTTTCCCAAATCCTCAGAAGATGAGCATGTAAATATGGGAGCCCTACTCGTGCCCCAGGCCCCTGTGCCCCCTCTCCATGGGCTTCCCTGCAGATGGCACTGCGGGAGCATCTGAGACCCCCAGAGCCACAGGAGCCTCTGCATCCTCCACTCCCTGCCTTATCCCCTGCACTCACATCATTTCCTTGGCCTACTTTCTATTTAGTTTTTTTTTTTCCTCCCAGAGAAATTATTTATCATAGGGATTGCCAGTGCCTAATAAACATCCCTCCAAGAATAAATTTGTTTATCTAAGGTATTTTATTATGCCGCCTCAGATAAAAGAGAGGGGGAAAAAATCCTCCCCAGAATATTTTGACTGTGCAAACAGTGGAAGAGCAGTGTCCTTGAGCACAATTTTCAAAGGGGAGGTTTGTCAGAAGCCATTTCAGCTGTTAAGGAATGAGTTATCTTTCAAATGAACAAAAAGAGGTGGCAGCACAGGCCCTGGCAACTGATCCAGTGTGACAGAGACAGATTTGAGAACCTCAAAGCATTTTGTTCCAGGGGCTGCACTGGCTGTCCTCCTGTTTCACCTTCTGTTTTCATCCAGGCTGGGTGGCAGGGGAGGAAGATAGAAACATTCTAAATTCAGATTGCACAGGTTCGAGTCGCAACACAAGACAGCGGGTCACAGAAAATCAGGACTTGTGTCACTCAATCCCACGGTGGCTCCTGCCTCTGCCTCACCCCCTGCCTCTGCTGGAGCAGGAGCCTGTGTCTCTCTGCTGATGAGCAGCACACCAGCCAGCAGATCTGCTACACCAGGCAGGCTCCCTACGCCACAAAGTCATCGAGTAACACCAGCTGGGTCCCTGGCAAGAGCAGCCCTGGGCTGTGCGAGGAGATAATGCAGTGAAAGGAATGCTTATTAGAAGCAGGAAGCCTGACAGTAGGATTTCTCATCCCAAATACAAGGTTTGCAGCAGTATAAATAATGCATGTCAATTGCCAGCATCCTGAAAATTAGTTAAAGTAGGTTAGGGGAGGAAAAAAGAGAAGGAAAAAAAAAATATTCACACTGCAATGCTCTCCATTCTAAAGGAGTTAGCTGCTTGTAAGGGGCCAGTATGGAAAGAGAGGGCAGTAATTAAAACCTCTCTTTTTTTTTTTGCATGAGAATGTGTTACCAAGAGATAGAATATTTTGCAAGTTATTGGCCTCAACCCGTCAGCTTCTTGCCCTGCCTGGAATGTGAATGGCAAGTCCTGTACCTTGGGCTGGAGCAGGTCACCCAGAGCTCTGCCTGGCTCTCCCTCCAAGGAAGCACCTGGAAATCTGCTGCCCACAGCTCCAGCACTGGCTATGGGGCAGTGTCAGCCTGTTTCCCTGAGGATCCACCCTGCTCTGAGAACTCAAACCCCTCACAAGTCACAGCCAGGGAGCAGGAGGTGGTGTTCCAAAGCTCTGCAAAGTTTTCACTGAACTGGGGCTTTCAGATCTCTGAATTCCGAAGGTTTTTGCCAGAATCCTCAGCACCTGAAGGAGGGAGAGTCTTTGGCTGCTCCTTTAACCCACAGCAGCCCCACCTGGGGACTGCCCCAGTCCAGCACTGCTCACCAAAGCCAGAGCCAGAGGGAACTGCCCATGCTGGGCTGGCCCAGGGGAAGCAGGACCTGCTGGGAGCAGAGCTGTGGGAGCAGAGCTGGCAGCAAGCCACCCACCATGGAAATGCAAAGGACAGGCATGAAATGCACCAAATCCTCGCTCTCTGTAGTGTTTTCAATGAATTTCATCTTCGTTTTGGCTGACAGGATTTGCCAGTGAAGTGTTGAATGCTCCCAGCATTGCTGTTAGGAGCATCCTTTCTGCACATTGCTGCTTGAGTTTAACCCACCTGCAGCCTCTGCAAAAACATTGAAGCCTTTTGGATTTTCCTCCTCTTCCTCCAAGAGCAATCTGAGCACTGCAGACACCTCAGCACACGGGAGGCCAGCAGCTCCCTCTGACTTGTCAAGAGCAATTTCATTACCAGCAGCAATTCAAGCAGTGAGTTGTCCCCTTTAGATCTATGCAAATTCCAGATCCCACCAAACTCCCCCCTCCCTCAGCTGCAATCTTCTCCCTAATCTAATAATAGTCCCACCAGCAATAAAACACAGCCAGGCTGGTAGAATGCTTCCCTGCTAAATGCCTCTGTGCACATCAGGGATGACCTCTGTGGAACTGCTATGCTTAAATAAATAGCCTAAAAAAATAAATCTGAAAACCCTGCATCTTTTTCCATTTCATTTTGATCACCATGGCTGACTTCCAGCTCCTCTGTCTAAGCACACAGGCTTTTGGAAAATACCAGATATCATGAAAAAATGGTCCCCAAGGAAAGCTAAGCACTAAGCCAGTGATAGCCTCAAATAATCACCATATGCATGAAAACATACATCTTTCTGCACATGGCACCAAACCCTTCACTCCTGCTGGACCACACATTTGTCTTTACACAAGTTTTCCAGGACTGAGCTCTCCTCCAAACACACAGGATAGCTCTGCCTGCTCCTCCAGGCAAGAGCATGTCTTCATCACAGTGCCTGCTAGATCTGTCAGCATCACAGGAATTAAAAGCTCCGACTCCATCACAGCTGGGCTCTCCAGAGACTCAAACTCCTTATAGCATGGGAAGCAATTTGACTCAGAAAATACAGAAACATCCCCATCTGGCTTCCTGTCTATCCTGACCCAAACTTTGGATGCCATTCAAAAACACATCAGGGATCCAGAAAACTGCTGGAGTTGCCTCTTTCACATTGAAACAAAGTGTCCATTCAAAACATGGTATTTTCTGGTTTTCCATGTTACTTCTAGAGGATAAAGTTGCATGAAAAACAAATGGGAATTAGGGAGACTTTTTTTCTTTTTCTTTTCTTTTTTTTTAATGAGGAACCTATGATTCTCATCTGCAAAGGCCAAAGCATTCAGCATAAGAAAGGCCAGAAGATGTCACACATGGCAAAATATCTTTCTCCTGGGCTGAGTTGTGACTACTTTGGCTTTTTCTCCAGGAAGGGCTGTACGTGTTCACTAGATCCCAACACTTTTTGCAGTCAAATTAAAAGTGTTTTGGTTGGGAACCTCTTTCCAGCTGGGTCACGTGCTCTTTGCAGTTTACCTATTCAAGCTGGACTTTGCATAAAAACAGGGCAAAGCCCCTCCAGGTTTTGCTTCACATTTCCAACCAGAAGGTTGTGAATAACTTACAGAGCCAGGGGATTCACTTGATTCCAGGGACAGGTAAGGATTACAAACCACCTTTTATACTTCTTCAAAGGACACCCAGGCCCTGGTGCTAACATAAGAGAAATGTTAATGCATATGATCAACAGAACTGCCCAATCCATCAGCCACCCCAGGCACACCAGGGTAAAAAGCAGAAGGTACAAACCAGCAGCAAAAATACCAATCAGAAAAAACTAAATATGTGGCTGAAGAGAAGCCTATTTTAGCTTTTTTTATGGGATCAAGCCCTATAAGACAAGGCAAAGGCATGTTTGAGGTGTTTGCTGGGCAGGAAAGCACCTGCACTGCATCTCAGGAGGCTGCATTCAGTTCCTGGTTATGTCACGCCTCCCAAGCAACTGTAAGCAATTCTATGTCTGTGCTCCCCCTCTGTAAAACATCAATAATAATTCCTCCCATCTCCTTTGCCCATTTGTATTAAGACTGAGCTGTGCATGGCAAAGAGCATCCCTCACAATGGGTAGTAGATACAGCAGCTGGAATAATTCACCTTCTCCATTTGTCTGCTGAGATGCTTTTAAGATAAAACTGAATGACAATAGTGTAACTGAGCTAATTTTCCACTTAAAAGAGAAGTCTCTCATCACAATACTGCAAAGCTTTATAGTGAATGTGCTTCCTGTGCTATTTTATAAAAACAGTGTTCAGGGAAACGCGTATCATGATAAATACACGTTAAAATGCCATTTATGTGTTACTTTGTGACAAGTTCAAAAGCAGAGATTCTAGCATTGGAACCAGACACATTTCATAGCACAGACTATATTTAATGGAGTTGTAATCACGAGAAAATTTTGTGGGATTTGGAAAAGAATATGGAGAACCTCCCACAGGTACAGAAGAACATAAACCAGCCTAGTTTGACTGTGCTCACCATTGCCAAACAGGCACTGGGGGATGAGCAGGCTCTTAAGTCTTTTCTCCTATTTGCTTAGGGAGCCTGGTTTGAATTTTTAATTTCCAGTGATCAAGTGCAGATTTTTTTGCTCAGGCAGAACAAATAAAATCATAATATGAAAATGGCTCTGTGAGTGGAGCCTCCCAGCCAGCAGAGGTGTAGGATTGCTCCTTGCCTGCTGCAGACCAGTTGCCTTACGTGCCCCTGCAGTGCTGTGCATTGAGTACAGCAATTACAGCACTTCCTTCCCATCTGGGACCCAGTCCAAAGGCATTTTACCAAGTAACAATGCTTTCTCTATTCACCCTCTTCAGAACAGAATAGCATTGTTTAGTTTAAGTGGGCTTCCAGCCAGAAGAAGGTCAATCATAACAAAGTACTGACATTAAGATAAAGGCTAAAATTATGCTTTATGAAAAGTATCCAACCCTTGACAGTTGGCACTTGAGTGACAAGTCTGCACTGGGGGTGTTTCATGTACTTAGCTTTTGTAATTTGGGTAGTGTTCGATTTCACATTTGTGTTTATTTATTGCAAACCACTGAATCACCCTCCAGGTTTTGTCAATTTTCTCATAAGGAAAATACAATGTTCTACTGCAATTAAGTAAACAAAGTTGGTTTTAACATACACTTTAAAAGAACATTGATTTTTGAGCCTGACAGTGGCTCAGCTTGCTTACAGTTCGCAGTCTCAGGCATTTTCCCTGTGGTTCTCTGCATGGTAATTTTGCAGCAGGAAAGAGCTGACGTTGTCTGGTCTCCTTTTTTTGGTGTTGTCCGCAGGGAAAGCTATCTCTAATAAAGCTGTAAGGGTGAGAATATCTTTCTAGCTATTACACCCCTGCAGATTAATGCAGCTTCTTTTATTTCTGCTTTTCTTCTTTAAAGCAGCCCCCCCGGCATTTGATCTGAACTACCCCTGGTGTTTCCCTCTGTGCTTTGATACACACTGCTCTCCTATCAGTCCTCCAACAAGTCTCTGGCATCTGGATACTATCCTCCAGAGCACATGTTTGAAGTTTTGCTGCGTCTTATCTTTCAGTCTCTCCATAACTGAGCAATTTTTGCTCCTTCAGTGTAGGATTAACCTTCTTGGCTAATTTTCCATCCGCTCTAATGCAGTGGGTTTCAAATTGAGATCCAAGAGAGGACAGTAACAAGTTTAAAACTCTAGACCAGAGCTGGGGAGGATAATTTTCTCTACAGTTTCTTGTTTAACCTTGTGCCACTTGACAGCACCACAGCTTCCATTCCCATCTATAAAAGAGGACAATCTTTTCATTTATTCTAGCTTTTTTTTAAGATGACAGGGGTTACATACAGCCCAGCACAGTGGAGCCCCAGGTGATCTGAGGTTTCCAGCTGCCAGTGCAATAAAACCAACACAGAGCACTTGCAGAGCATTCTTCAGTGATGCTGTGTAGCAGTTTTGCTCTCTCCTGCAGATGCATGGAGCCTGTGACAAGTGAAAAGGTTCACAAAGAACAACTGCTTACCACACTGTCACCACCCTCCTATTGCCAAAGGGGCTTCTATTAAAAATGAGAATATCTTTTTGAAAGATTTGAATGAGGATTTCTGATCCACAATGTACTGGCCAAATACTCAATACATGCCTCTGTCCAAAATTCCTCCACTGCCTCTCATATAATCCTCATTTAAGCATTCTCTATTCACTGCACTGTCCTAATGTTTTTCCCTCTGCAGCCAGTAAAGGAAGAATTAATACCTCAATATTACAGACAAAGGCACATTTCAGACCCAGATCGCTGGAAAGTTTAGGGGGCAACTCCTCCTGCTCTCAACTGCCTTGCACAAGAGCTGCAGCTACGCAAGAAATCAGTAACAGCTCCCAGGAGTTCCTGGACTGTCACTTCATGGACATCCCTCCTGCCCCCAGGCAGTTCTCTCTTGAAATATTCCAGGGTCTAGTACTCAAGCCAAAGGTGTTAAGGAGAAGGAGGTACTGCTTCTTGTTAAGACAAGACAGGAGAAAATAAACTTCCAGGCAGTGGGTCTGTTCAGAGCTGTCAGATAAAGACATTTCTGCCAGCTTATCAGAGCTGGGTAAGTGCTGTCAGCTGATTTAATGCAGGACTGTCTGTTTCCCCACAAACCTTACAGCTCTTATAGCCTTAAACCACTGTAATTCATTTTGAATAATTTATTCCTCCCCCTTCCTGGAAACCTAGAAATACATTAAAATATTAATTTAAAATATGCATGTTGAGTAGTGAGGGGGAAGAGAGGAGAGGAAGGCGAGCACGTGTGCATTGGGGGCCTCAGACAGCACTGCTGGGAGGATTGCACTTCTCTGCCTTGCACTGGGCTCTCATCAGCCAAACCATCACCTGCACAGCCCCTGTTCTGCAGACACAAATCCTCATCACAGAAGCCATGCTCGTAGCAGCCCAAAGCCCTGCTGACAGCGTGTGCGAGGCACAGCCCAGAGAAATGAAAGCATCCTTCATCTGTGCACACAGATCCTGCCAGGGGCTGGCCAGGAGAGCGTTAACGAGGCTGCACGGGATGCTTGGGATAACTGCAGCCTGTGCACACTGAGTGTTGTCTGCTGGCTCCAGTCTCCGAGCTAGTTAAACTGGTTTCATTTGTCAGAACTAAAATTAACTCGCACAGATTCTCAACGTTATCTTAATTTGCTAAATTCTACAGTTCAACCTAGATTATCCAAACTTCAATTATCCAAAACTCCTTGGTATTCAAAACAGGGTCAAGTCTCTTGACATCCATTAAGTACATTGAAAATTCCCTCAGTTATCAGAGACCTCATTTATATGAACATATTCCATATCCCCAATGGTTTTTATATAATTGAGGCTGAATGTCAGTAAGGTTTTGATTTCAGGATATTTTGACTGATAATTGAAACTTCCAGAGATAGCAATTATTTCACTATGTACTATTTTTGGCTGCCTTTTTTTTTTTTTTTGCCCCTGTCCTAAGAAATCTATATTATTAAATATTGAAATTCTGACTCAAAACTCCTTTTGACACCCCACCGAGCACTTCCAGACCTTCAACACCACCTGAATGCATCACACTGCTCACTGCAGGAGCTCCTGGAGGCCCTGAGTGAGCTGGGAGTGGAGCAGAGGGGAAGAGGGAGCCCTGAGGGGCTCCTGGAGTGCTCCCAGCAGGCAGGAGATGGGAGCTGGGCTCAGATCAATCACAGAATTTACAGCCACACCTGGCTTAGCCTAATGAGCTGACTGCACCTTGCAATGGAAATTTTAGCACAGCACAAGAGACACAGTTAAGGTCTCAAATGCAAGTTTGATAATTGAACCTCAGCCCCTGGAACATCAGGTCAGTGCCCAGCCAAAGACCACCCTCCTGCTTAACTGGGATGCTACCCTGTGTGAGCATCTGACTCCTGCATCACCTTCTCAAGGTGTTCCACAGGTACCAAAATAATTTCCTGTAGCTAAATGCAGGCAGAGACCAGCTCTGTTTTCAACCAGTGAGACAAATTTTGCTGAGTATATAAAAATGTGTCCAAAGCAAAAGTAATACGAAATTCAAATGCTTACAAAATGTGAGGCTTACATAAATACTATAAATCAACTAGCACTACAATTTGCATTCCATACCTATGTAATTAAAATATGATACACTGCTATCAGTATAGTTAAAGCAAAGTGTACATTGTGCACAAAACTCAAATCTTTTCAGCTGTTTAAGCACTTCTGTATTGCAAACAATTTGCATAATGCATGAACTGGAGATATTGCCGTGGGGAGCACATCCCTGGCAGGACTCACCTGTGAATGTGAATTCTGGAGCCATGAGCAGAGCATGTCCCTCCCCAAACTACCCCTGCTCCTCATGTGTGAGCCAGCAGGCCTGGAACAGGTCTGCAAACTCTGGGTGAGCATGACAGTGCTGGAGAAAGGTTATGGGCAGGTGTGAGGAACACCAGCACTTCAGCACCTCCTCACCTGCACCCCTGGGAAGGAATGGGTGCTATGGAGCTCCCAGAATGAGAGTGGGTGCTGCCACTCAAACTGGCTCATGATTGTGCAGGCAGATGTCTTCAGAACTTACCAAAGAGAGTTTTTAGGACCCCAAAGCTCTAAACACACCAGCTGTACAAATGTGAGTGAACAGAGAGGCAGCCTGACACGTAACACAGGATAATCCCAAGGATCTCCCACACACAGTGCTGTCCTGTACCACCCAAGGGACTGGGATGCAGCTCTGGCCATCCCACAGAGCTTGAGCCAGCCCGCCAAGGCCACACCACAGGAGGAGAGGCTGAGGAGGATCCTGGCACTGCATGGGAGCTGTAATGAAACACCTGGATACACTTTATAAACTGTTTATATAAGGGAGTAATCAAAAGCACTAACAGATGATTAATGGCTGCACTAATCAAACTTAGTTGAAGCTCCCAGACAGGTCACAAGGCAGAAGATTCAAGAGGTTGCTAATCAATATTCCTTTCCTCCTACCTGCAACACCTGCTCCTGATGCTCAGAGCACACACACCCACTGCCTTCTCTGTAAACACCAATAATATTTGTTAATTGGTTATTACTCCTTCTACAATGGAACCTTTAGGAATGAGCCTGGGCATTTGGTGACTGAAAGACTGCCCTGACCACTGGGATGGAACTGTGCTCTGCAACTGCTGAACTGCTTTTTTTATTGCATTCTGTGTGCATGGAAAACATGTTCCACAGTAAACTGAACTATAGCTCCAAGTACTAATTCAAGCACTTCAACATCACTTCTGTATAATATTTAACTCACTGCTGCTGTCAGCAGGAGCAACAGTGTTTAATGCAAGAGCTGGTAAGGGAAGTGTTGGTGAATCTGCATGAAATGAGGTCACTGCACAGTGTGACACAATTTGTCACCACCCTTCCCATCCTCACGCTCAGGATCTTTGCTTATCCTGTATCCAGGCTGAGAAGGGATGGCAAGAGCAGAGCAGCAATGCTGTGCAGTCTGTGAACAGTCTGGACTCTCTCGGAGATCACAGAAATTCCAGATGATACAAAGTCACTAAGCAATGACAACCACAAAAATGTCCTTGTTAGCAGTGTTCTGGAAAATGAATATTCTTTTTGCTTACAAAACATTTGGTTAAAAATGGGTCCTTGTCTAAGCAAAGAGCTTTAGCATAGTAAATTTGTTTGCACTGTGGGAGGACAGCTCATCCTTCAGCACAAAAAAAAACCAGAACAAAGTGTAGGTCTGAGAAAGGAGGCAATAAAAGTGGAAAATTAACAGCAACAACAATAAAAAGACAAGGAAGGTTGCAAAAGATCTCATGGGAGAGCCAGGTCCAGGAAGTTTTGGGAAGGAGAAGGAAGGACTGACTGTGCTCTTGTAAGAAAAATCAGATCCCTCCTTAACACTGAATCCAACAGCACCAGAAGAGACAAAGCATAAGATGTCCTGCTCTCTGGGTTGAAGATAGAAAGCTGACTTCAGGCATCATCTGCAGATTTGTCTAATTATTGCCTTTTTATGCTTTAAATAAAACCAAGAGACACTGAGAAATTCTGGAAGGTACATGAAAAGGTTCTTAGAGTTACACTTACAAATTTAGTTCAGAAGTATTTCAGGAGAACGTGTGTGTTTTGATGTTATCTTGAGAAGTAAAACTGGATCTCTGGGAAGAGGAAATACCAGAAATTAAGTACTTGTGAAGCTCTAGTAACAGGGGACCCAGACATCTCACTTCACCTTGTACCCAAAGTCACAACTTGCCAAAAAGCAAGTCATAATAGGGAAGTTTCCAAAATGTGCTCATTTCAGACAACACTAGCCAACCACTACTCAGAGGGGGAAAAGACCTTTTGGATTATGTTCAAGACTTAGTATCAGGAGGGGAATCCCGGTCTGTCCCTGTGAACTGGAAAACACCCTTGCACTCGATAGCACAGACTAGAGAAAGAATTACAGAGAGAGCCCCAGATGTGGTTGGGACACAAATGACGCAGACGGCTGGCGGGGGAGGAAGGGACACTTCCCTGTCCCTTTGGTCAGCCTGATAAAGCCAAATATCTGTCTGGCATTGCCTGTTTGACAGGCTTTATCAGGCCAGGCATTTCCCGGCGCTGTGCAGCTGCCCCGGCAGGAAGGGAGCAGCTCCCTCCCGGCCCCGGTGCATGCCTGCAGTAACCACATTAACCACAAAGCGTGTTTTTATCTTGTTAAGCCGCTAAGCTCTGAAGTGTTCCGTTTAGTATGGTAATAACAAGGCTGAGTGATAAAGCTTTTAGTGGGTAGAGAAATAGCAGCCAAGATCTCCTGTGAAGGGGACATGCAGTTTGTTTTCTTTACAGGGATTCTTCTGGACATGGCAGCACAGAAATAAATCAAATTCCATATACTAGATAACACCCTGGCTGTGAGACAGACCAACAAAAGCTGGGAACTCAGCAATAAAGAGATGCTGTTAAGTAACTTAGGCCAAGAAGCCGACCTGTCAAACCTGATAAGGAATATCATCTAGATATGAACCAGCCAATAAAATAAACCACACTATTTAGGTACTCAGCTGTTTTTCAATAAAGCCAATATAATGTCAGCATCTGCAGAAACAGGTTATTTTTTTTCCTTGTTTTGGTTCTGCATGAGTAGTTCCCTAATGAAAACAGGAGCAGTAAACACCCACCCAATGTTCCAACCCCACCCACGAAACAGTCATTCCATCCACCCAAAATGCTCTCATCCTTCAAATCAGAAGACAGGCTAAGACCCTCTCACTAGCGATTTAAACCTGGAACAAGGGTCATTCAGAGCTTGGGTACCTCTGCCCTTGGGCAATCCAGGTCACCCCTCTGACCCTCCTGCCTCCCCAAGAGCCACCTCCACTTTTCTTTCATCTCCAGCAGTGCTGGAGCAGGTTGTTCTTCAGGGTGCAGATCTCTCCTACTGCTCTCATCAATGTAAACTGCTTTTCATGTTTTGAGCTCAGGCTTCACTGATTGGAAAGTCCCATTATAGATCAAAGGGGATGTTCATTTGCAACCCAATTTAAAGTAATGGAAAGTTATTCAAGCATCTATAGATGAAAGAGTCCACCCTTTAATCACTTCGATTGCTATCTCACCCCTCCACTTTCAACTAGGCTCCTTTAACCCATGGCAACTACTCCCAGACAAGTGCAGATCAGTGGTTCATTTCTCACAACTGCACATTTGTGCTCTGTGTCTGTTTGTGACAATGCCCTGCACTCTCAGAGCAGTTTCTAACCAAGTGCAAAAAGGTCAATTTTCAGGTTGTTTTTTTTTGTTTGTTTGTTTGTTTTGGTTTGGTTTTTTTTTGGTTTTTTATTTCGTTCGGATCACTTGCAACAGAAACTAAGCTGAACAAGTTAAAAAACCCTTCCAGAAAATGTAGAGCTCCAAACAGAATGCTCCAATGATGGAGCAAGGCTTGGGGACGTCAGCACTGCCCCACACGCTGGACCAAGAATTTGGCTGCTTTGCAAATCAACAGGATGAAAACACTCAGAAGGGTCAAGTGCCTTCCTCTCGTTGGTCAAGTGCCACAGTATCCTTGTCTGAAAGCAAAGGATGCAAAGAACAAAAATAGCAGAGAATAAACTAGGATTTAGTTTTTATTTTTAAGCAGAATAAGGGATCACGACTCCCTTCAGAAACCCATTCCTACTGCCACCCTGGGAGCTGCCCGGCAGCTGTGCAGGACTCGCTCGGCTGGAATGAGCACGGTGAGCTCGGCTGCGTAGGCTGGAGCCAGCCCGGAGCCCCGCCGGGCTGTGCCTCTGCAAACAGCTCCGGATGGCACCGCGGGCACCCCGGCTGCCCACAGCCCGGGGTTAAACCCTGCACAGCCCCCTCGGACACCGGGAAAGGCTTTAATCTCTGAGAAAACGGAATGAGCACTCGGAGAGACCGCCCGAGGAGCCTGTGGGGCTGGGCTCGGCGAGGGGAGCGCATCCAGACACAGGGACCCAGACACAGGGACCTGGACAACCAAATACAGGTACCCGGACACCCAAATACAGATACCCAGACACAGATACCCAGACAGGGCAGGAGCAGGCAGGCTCCATCCTGCTGCACGCCAGCTGGGTGAGGAAATGAATCCTCTCCACTTTTAATAAGCACAAAGAGTCACACTGATTGCCAGCCTCCCTGCTTCATCGTTCCCCATGAAAAACTGAAACTAGAAAAAGAAGGAAAACCCCTGTCCAAACCCCTGCTGCAGCAGCTCTAAGCCACTTCTTTCACATGCCCGGAGTTAGGCAGGAACAGGGCAGCTCTCTGCAAACACCACATGGAGACTGCTGCAGCTGCACCCATCAGCACATTTTCAGGTGTCTCAACTCCTTCTTCACGCTCACTACTGCTCTGTTCAAAGGCCACTTCACTAGCTGGACTGCTTTCCTGCTCACCCGAGATTTCCCAGCACTCTGGCTCCACACTCATGGACTCTGGTGCAGAGAGAAACACCTGGTGACCAAATTCTAGAGCCTGGTCTCTTCTCCGATTCCCTGCTCCTGACATTTCTAGTAGTTCCATCAACCAACTTTGCACGCGTCTTCAAAATTTCACTGACTACAAATGTTTTTGTTTCTATTCCCTTCCTATTTTTCAGCATCCAGTTATCTCCACATCACATATTTATTTTTACTGACCTTTTCCCTTGCCCCCTTTCTTCTCAACGTTGTTCTGAGCATATGCTGCCCTGCCTGAGGCTGGATTTTAAAGAGCTGTGAGTTACAGCTCACTCGTGTTACCCACTGACAGTAACCCGTGCTGAAGCTGCAGAGGAGTTTATTGGTATCACCTAGAGAGTAGCTGACAGCAGCTGACAGACTGCAGAAGACACTGGGCAGGTCTCCAGCATGGTTCCACTCCAGCCCCTGTGCACACCTGCCCCCTTAGGCTGGGAGAGCTCACAGAGCAAGGGAACGCTCATCAGCTGGCAGAAAGCAGCAATGGGCACTCCTGTCTGCCAGTCCCTCTTCATTAACAACAGCTGGAAGCTTTGTACAAATGAGAAAGGGGCTGAAACAATGGCCAGTAACAACCTCTCCATTACCTGATGGGGTCTGGATAAAAACCATCCTGAAATAATAATCAGAAAGTGAAGTAAACCCCGGATATGTTACAAATTCGTGGACAAACAGTAACTTTGCAAAAAGATTCTACAAGAACACTTTGGTGCCCACAACTTAGAAGGCAGGTATTCATTTCCATAGTATTTTATGTCCTGTTTAAGCTCACCAGAGTGCCTATCCACCAATATCTGCTGGGCAGTGCTCTCACAGAGGAAACCTTGCCCAAACCAAGCACACAGCAACCTCGGGGGGCTGCAGGGCACTGTGGAGTCAAGAATGGAGAGAGCAGGAGAGAGTGAAGGGAAGAGAGGAGCAGAAATTAAGATCTTGGGCTTTAAGATTTGACTAACTGAATGAGACAAGATTATTTAAAAAGTGCCAATGGTAAGCAGGGGAGGCAAGCAATTTTCCCTAACCTGGCCCATCCTGCCATTAACATTTAAATTAAAATGATGAATTACTGAAATAGCCATGGTCAAGGCCTCTGTATCTTCCCCCGTAGTAAGCACCGTGATGCACTGTCATGTGCAAACAGCTCCTTCATGAGACACCAAAAGGCTCTTAATAATGGATATTATACTTCTGCAATGATCACAGTGGAAAGCACCCGAAATTACCAGCTTTCCTTGCAGAATAATTTGTTATTTTAATGCTGTCAACCTGCAGAAATAGATTTATTGTTATTAATAATAGTGATTTGCCACATTTTGCTAGTTAAATTACAGTGCTGTATAGTTAGTTCCACAATAAAGGACTGGAAGTGTGCCAGGAGATTGCTCATAGCTCAGAGTAACAGCAGTTGGCACTGTTCCCATTAAGGCATTAAAATTTGAGTCAGAAACATAACAGATGCAAAACAAAACATGAGGTCGCTCGCGGGGATTATATAAAAACAATTAAAACAAATTAATTACCAGTTATGTTAGTGTTTCTCGGCATACACGTAGAATGATTACAAATCCATGCAGAGGTCTTTTAAAGACCATAAAAGTCAATAAGGATCCCTGAGGGACTATGAGGGAACTTTTGGTTTCCAGCATAGCAGTGGGTTTAAGGAGATGAAATACAGGGAGGCACAGGCTGTGGGACAGGCCCAGGAGCAGCAGCAGCTCCTGAGGCTCCCGAGGAAATCCAGGTTCCTTGAACAAGGGTTCCTTGAACAAGAAGTCGCTGTCCCTTGGTGCTGCAGATGGCACAGGGGCCCAGGGGGTGTGAGCTTTTCAGAGCAGCCCCACCGAAGCACCTGAACCCCAGCTCAGGAAAGCTGAACTGGGGCCAGTGAGATAAACTGGAGCCAAGGGGATGCTCAAGAGCTTGCAGCAGGACAGGCTTTGCATAAATGAGGAGTTTCTTGGAAGAGACTGCATCAATTTTCTCCCCATCTTCCCCCAAGCAAGCCTGAAGGTTTCTGGTCCTTGCTGAAAATTCACTGAAAAGCCTCTACAGGGAATCCCTGTGAGGAGTCCAGCCATAAGAGATTCCTTTGAAGAATCAGGACTTTCTGGGAACAAACATACAATGGCTGCAGCTTTCAACTACAGCAAAGTTTCCAAAATTAAAAAAAACCCCTCCCTGGGCAGCATATGAGGTGTTACCTTTCTGTTTAATTGTTTCTAGTTTTATGTTACCAGGGAAAAGAAAAACTATGTTGGTATTTTAGCATCTGACTAATGGTGTGAAAACATTATCTTCCTATTGCTCTCCAAGGGGTGATTTAGTTCTTTGGAAAGAAAGAGGTATGGAATAATCACACCAAGGCTGCTTATTGTGCATGTATAATATCTAATAATAAAGAAATTGAGTTCAGCCTCACCACAGACCTCTCCTGCTGTCCCCCATGTGTGCACATCCAAACCATCGTTTTTCTTATTAGTTCTTGTTAAGCATCATTTAAGTGCTTGATGCAGCACAGGAGAGTACCCAGTCCCTGCTCTGAGGAGCACAGCTCTCTTTTTTCAAGAGATGTAACAGCAGGCATCAAGTGTTCAGGTAAGCACTGATCCTGGGAGGTGGTCCAGACACCACTTAGAATCTCTTGAAGGGGAAAATAACCTGGTTTCTTTCCTGCAATTCACATATTTGAATCAACCCATAGAAACCTGTTTTTAAACTGTTTTAATTTGCACAAATACTGGCAAGGAAGGAGGAAGAGAGGAAATATACACCTTTGTGGCACACAGACTTCCAGAAGTGGACAGACAGGTCAGCAAACATTCTCTCTCCACCATCACTTGGGGAAAATACATCCTTTTCCCCAGGTCACACCCCCAGTGCAAACCAAGCAGCAAGGCAAGGCCATATTGAGTTAGGAAGGAGGAAAGATATGTTATCACCTCCTATGGCCCTTGCCCAAGAAGCACCCATATTCCCCAAGCCAAAACCAGGGCAAGCTGGCTGCCAGGAGCAGCCCAGCCAAGTGCTTTGCTCTAACTTACTTCTCGAGCAATAAGGGATTTGCAGACTTTACCTCCACCCTCTTGAAAAGCAGAGTGAAACAGTAAATATTGATGGGAATCACCAGATGTCACTGTTGTACAAAGTCATCCAAGATGCACATGGTAGACTTGAAAAAACACCTCAGACTTTGCAGTTGCCCACCCTCTGGCCTCTCCTCGCCCCCAGCAGCCCAAGGACAGGCTCCACAAGGAGAGCAGCAGCAGTTTGCTCCCTGGGTGGGTTTAAAGGCACTTTAAAGCAGAGGCACAGCAGGCTGTGGTTTGGAGAAGGAACCACAGTGCACCACAACAGCTTTTGTTTCAAGTCTGGTATGTTTATATTGAGCTGCATTTTTTAGTTTTGTTCCAATACCATTCTTTCTGATGGAAAGCTAAATTGCAGGGCTGCAGCCACTGCTATCAGCTAGCAAAGAGATAACAGTAATTAATACTTAGTAACATTGAGCCTGCAATGTCTTTTGCATGGTGCTGCCTTATTAGTTTCAGCAGGGATTCTCTGAGATCATCAAACCCAGGATTTTAAAGTTCATTTGCTTCAAGCCTCATTCATATAGATTTTGATGCACTTCTAAGATGGCTTGGAAATGAGCATTTGCCTTCCAATAGTATTGTTCCCTATCTGCAAGATATCTACCAGAAGAGAAGAGTAGTTTGATGAGCTTAGCTCTAAACAAGATCTGCACAGAGCAGTGTCCTTTCAAAAGCAAATCTGCTGAGGAAATAATTTCAGCTAAAAAATAAACACTACTGGCACTGCATCAGAAGAGCAGCAAAGTAACGTTGATCCGCTAAAGGAACACACTTAATGTTTTAAACCAAAACAGATCTGTGCAAGGAAGTGCTTGCTTAAAATCTGTGTGTTTTTATTCTGCAAGTCACATTTAGAAACAAAAAGAAGACAAAACATACAAGCACGAGGCCCTTCAGCCTGAGCACGCTGCTGCTGGTTCCTTGTGTGTCATCTGCTATTCCCAAGGTGACAAGTGGGATCTGGATGCTGTTTGTGTAGTAATCCAGAACAAATTAGGTATAACAGTTTTCCGTGAAGTACATTGTAAAAATAAAGAAAACGTGCTGATTGAAAAATACACTTCTCCACGCTCAGGGCTGATGGTGGCACAGGCTCAGTGGTTCCCTGCCCTCCTGCGTGGCCACGTGGACATGGAGCCAGCAAAAAGGGGACAGAACTGTGCTGGATTGATACTTTCAGTGCTCAGTGACTGCAGCATGAGCCATCCCCCCTCCTCGTGCCTGTTTTCACCTTAGGCTATTTTGCTTTACTCCTCACTTCAAAAATGCAGAGCAATTTTTTATTACTCATCAGCTTCCAGTTTGGCTCAGCTACACAAACCTCCATCCCTGTATAAAGCTGCCTTAAGCACAAGGAACAAAGGAAAAAATAAGGACCAGAAATGCATCAGCTCGAAGGGAGATACTCAGGGGATACTACAGGGATTTGTCTGGAGCCTAATACAATTTAAATTATTTTTATTAATGTGCTGAAAGTAGAGCACAGAGCAAATGGCACATGAATTAAGTTCAGATCATTCCAGAATGGAAAGTGTTGCAAAGAGAAATCGAAGAAAAATAGCAGGCCTGGTGAAGTTCACAAAATATTAGCTTGAAGTAGCAAAATGATATTCCAGCCAAAAAAATGCAGAGCTAATGCATACCATGGAGGCTGGAGGAATAAATCTCACGTGCAGCAGTCTGGGGAAAAGGAAGATGCTGGTGAGGCACAGTAAGGGGAGCACTCGGAGCTGCCACAAGCCCGTGCTCTCCAAGGGCAGCACAGCATCACTGCTTAGCTCCCTCCTCCTCCCCAGCCTCCCCAGCTTTTCCACAGGTCATACTGAGGGACATGAAGGCAGTGAGACAGCATAAGGCAAAGAGCTTTGGGAGAAAGACTCCTTGTTTCAAGACAGAAACCAAGCACAGGATACCCGAGGTCAGGCAGCAGCAGCCCACATCAGGCTGTAATTGCCTGCTGCAGGATTTCTGACATTTCCGTCTAATACAGCTGGTAGCACAGTGGGAGACAAAATATCATACTCTGATCCAGTCCATGAGTAGACTTAATCTCTCCTGCTCTCTCCCTCTGCCATCCTTCAGCAGTATTTTCTAATAAAATGGAAGCACTTGTGCTTCTATTAATAAGAGCTCCAAATTTAAAAAAAAAAAAAAAAACCCAACAAAAAAACCCGCTTATTTTTGAAAGTCCTCTGCCACATCTTAGTAATGCCAGAGCAGGGCCAGTTACAGCAGTTATGCCAAGGTCAACCAGGCAAGCCAGGGCCAACTCATCAAACCAACCCAGATCTAAACCCCAGCCCCAGCTGCCTGAGCTCCCCCTGCAACTGCACAGATCTTCTTTTGCTCTCAAAAGAAGCCCCTCAATGCCAGTACAGATGAGCACAAGTGTGAACAATTGTGACCCATGAGGCACAGCAGCAGTGCTGCAGACCCAGCTGCACGGGAGGGATCCTGCTGACAAAGGGGTGTTCCAGAGCTGGAGCTGCCCTTGTCCTGCCCTGTGGCCTTAACCCTTGCAGAAGGTTTGGGAGCACAATCACAGCCTGTCAGAGCTGGAGGCTGGAGCTGCTCCAGGCTCCTCAGCCCCTGTTCCCCAGATGACACTGCACCCCAAACAGCCCCTACAAAGGAAATCCCAGCCACGTTGTTCCTGCAAGGCACTGGGGACAGCTTGGCTCTGGGAGAGTGCAGCCAAGTGCTGGAGCACCGGCACTGGATAAACGCTGTCACCAAGCCAGCAGCAGAGTCATCGGGGGCCAAAGAAAAGAGCAAATATTTGTAATCAGAGCTGCTGCTGCAAACTTACTGGTTCCTTGCTAAGCCATAAGAAAAACAAGGAGATGAAAAGTTGGCTTCTGCTCTTTTAAGTGGGCACTGGAAATGCCTTGGCTAAGGCAGAGAGATGGTGTTTACACAGCTTCCCCACTGCCTCCCGCCTGCACTCACCCCTAAGCTGCTTCTGTTGACAAGCAGCAGGGAATGGGATCTCTGTCCATGAAAATGGATGATGTCAGGGTTAATTAATCTGACCTGAGGTGACACAGCCAGAAGCAGCCACTCCATCGGCCAGTAGGGAGAAGCTATATATAGTTCTGTTACACAGTAAGACAGATCAATCACGGGGCAAAGGAAATAGAAAGACACTATGATTTAACAGCAAATTCTGCTTGCTGATCCCAGGAGGGCTGGCCAGCTGAAACAGGGCACAAAACACAACATAACTACAGTGCAATATGCATTTTCAGGATTTGGCATTTACTGGTAGCAGTTGCACCTAGAACAAAGGGACAGTTAGAGGATTTGTGCATCTTCAACAGGGAAATGTCCTTCAAGTCTGGAGGTCACACCTGTGTGAAACACCCAGAACCTTTGCTTCTCCAGGGTATGTGAACATTGTGCTCAGTTCAAACTGCAGACTTTGTGTCCCCCTGATTTCTCTTGCAAATCTGTCTGAGCCCAGAATGCAAAGCAGAATTCAGTCAAATATCCAAGCAAAGCCACACACAGTCATGAATCTTGTGTGGTTCTTGACAGGAGGCTATAAATCCATCCAGGGTCGCCCCCAAAGGTTTCCCAAACCTAGGTGACTTTTCAGCTATTTATTTATGGGATTCTAAACACAGGACACAGCTGAGCTAAGGTGACTCTTTCAGGGTGCAGGGCTTGTTCCTGAGCCATTTTTCAGAGCTGATGGGGAAAAGCAAAAATCCTCCTCACTCTCTCTTCCTTCTCACCAACTACCTGAACATAAATCCAGCTCACTGAACAGCGCCTTCAGGAGACGATTTCAGGAACCCTTTGATGCTGTTGGACAGAAGCCTTGTTTTGGTTGCAGGTTGTTGCTGCTCCATGGGAAAGAAGTTGGCAGCTCTGAGCAGCGTTTGATGGGTGGTTGTGGTGCTGGCGGGGGCACCTCCTGGAGGGAGACAGCTTGCCTTCATCACATCAAGGGCCAGCAACCTTAAATTCAGGCAAACTTCATGGAGGAAACACTTGTCCTTGTTGCTGGCTCCTGCTCTAATCAAGGAATTGATCCCAATACCTCAAACTGCAGTTGAGATCGACAGCAAGTGAGGTTTTGTTTGCACTGCCTACAGGCACTGGTGGAGAGGCCAGGCTGCCGGTAGGCTGCTGCTGTTCCACAGCCTACCTGAGCAGAGTGGATAAATGCTCCCTCTTGGCTATCAAACACATTAATCCATAAATATTGATAGCCCTGAAGTGCTCTGTTTATCCAAAAAACAGGTGAAATCTTGGCAGGAGCCTTCCTGGAAATGACTCAGGTTTATGTGCTTGCCCAGCCTAGGAGAAGAAACGTGTGGTGCAGTGCAGCATGGGGTACCCTGAGATTGCCACCTGCTCCAGCACAGCCAAAGGCAGCAGCCAGTTTGTGTTACAACAGCAGCAGAGCCGTGGGATGAGGGATTTTCTTGCCTTAGATGAGGGACAAGAAGGAAAATTATATAAGGAAAAAAAATTAAATTCAACAACACGCTGCCTCTGAAGACTCAAGTGACTGAACACGGCAGGTGCAGCAGCGATTTCTCAATGACAAACATGTGCAGGCAGAGTGTGTGTTTATCCTGTACGTATACTGAGAAAAATATAGCCCCCCATCAGCACCACGCCTGAGCACACAGCCTGCAGATCAGGACAGCCTGACAGCTGGGTATTATTTATGGCAGCTTTTCCAACTAGGTAGACATTTACAAATCAAAATAACTGTCATCTATGTTGTCTGAATGCAATTTTTGGTGTGTTCTATCCTCTGCTTTCCCCTACCTACTGTATTATTAACAGCCCTTGGCCTCTCCCTGCCAATCTCCCTTTCCCCGTGGATGTTTCCTCTGCAGCCACAGCCCCCAGACTAAAGCCCCTTGCCCAGCAGATGGCACTCAGAGGCTCCGGGAAACCCACACGGTCCCAGAAATCCCTGCCCTCCGAGAAAATGGGGGAAAAATTGAGATTTTGTTTCTGGCTGACACCATCTCGGGGATGCTAAGCCTGAGAGCCCTTGAGGGCTATCCAAGGAAAACTGAGATTGCAGCTCCCCCTTCTCAGGAGGGCTGCTGGTCTTGAGTGGGTGAGGTGCAGCCACCCCAACCCCTCCATGGAGCCCAGCCTGAGCTGTGGGATGGTGTCTGACTGCAGCGAAGGGTGAATTTTGTACTTGCCCTCAAAAGCTCCAAGGCAACCAAGAGGGGAGGTGTTAGAGCCACTGCATTTAGAGGAGGAATGCAGGAACAGTTCAGCCTGTGGCCACCTAGGAGCACTTCTTCCCTCTGAGATGCTTTCCCTGCAAAACCAGGCATGGTGCAGATTGTGCTACAGACTTGGGAAATGCCTGCAGGCAATGTGGCCCAGGAGCAGGATTTGGCCAGCAGCTGCTCCTCTACGGGACAAACAACTTCCACCAGCACATGGCAACCAATGCCAAATTTACCTGTGCTCTCCCCCTGGTTTTCTGGGCAGCCACACAGCAGCAAGACCAGTGATAAGGAAGAAAACTCCACTTACACTTCTGCTTTTCCCCACGGTAATTTCATTATGGGAATAAAACTAAACAAATAAACCCTCCTTCCCTCTACTCTCCAAAATAATAACCCCTAAAAAGGGTGCACGGAAAATTTAATTTTACCCCTTCACTGCCACGGGAAGACACATTTGTTTCCTAAAAACTGCACCTCTCACCTCTCGCCCCACGACCTGCCCATCAGGACTGCTGCAGGGTGTGGAGAGCTGGGAAGCTGGCAGGGGTCTGGATTAATGAGGGCACGAGGAGGCTGCAGCCCTCCCCATTAGCTCTCTATCATGTGCAATAAGAGCAGCAGTCCTACTGTGCAGCCCTTCCTATTCCCATGGAAACCACTGGTGCATCCCGCCAGGAGTAAAAATAAACCTCTCACATGAACTTCATCCCGTGTGCTGTTCCCCAGCTGTGGTGTCTGACACCCACGTTAGGGACACAGGTGCCTCTCTCTTTGTGGTGCTGCTCCCCCTCTTACCTAAAACAGGCCAAGGTTGGGCACACAGCAAACCAAAGAAGTGAGGGACCATATCAGGCAGTGTAACACGTGGTCAAACGCCACATCTCACAACCACAGTGAACAAAAATAGCCCTGCCACCAATTCTGATTGTTATTTAAGTGTCTGAGAACAGCACTAAAGAGACACTCAGAATGCACATAATCTAATTATAATGAGCCTTGCAAAAACTAGCCCTGCATCTTCCATTCCTGCAGTGCTCCCCACGCTCTGGAAGGGAAGCACAGTCCCACCTCCAGGGTGATGACTCCTATTAGATATTTGTGACTGGGAATTTCTGTTCCAAACCCACCCACACCACGAGCCAGGGAGCTTGGGCAGGAAGGCCAGCACTCAGCCAACAAGTTTTGTTTCATTTTAATTGGGATAACTTGCAGATGATTTTTTGAAAATCAGGTCCTGTGGGGGACACACAATACCCTTAACTCTAGTTGGAGAGTTCCATGTTGTATCTACACACATTTTACCTTTCCCACTCCTATCCCCCTTTCCTGCCTTTCCATAACCCTTTTGTCAGGGAAAAGGGTCTGTCCTAACAAATTCCATGTTTGCTTTACACAAAGGATTAGACACTGTACAATATAAGATCACCTGCTGCTGCACCTCAGGATAAAGTCTCTGTAAGTGTTACCAGCTGCCATGCAGGACTCCACATCCCAGGGTCTAGCCCTTACACACAGGTTAGAATTAAATATCAGAAGCAATGGTAGCAAAGGAAATGTCAATCTTTCCAGGTTTTGGGTTTTTTTAGCCAGGTCCCTCAAGCCTGCTGCCACCTGCACTTTATCAATTATTATCTTTAATAATTATCAGATTAAACTCCACGAAGAGAAACTTCTCCAATTAATTACAGCCAGAAATAGTAACGATAAGATCATTGCCATACCTAGAGCAGGCTCCTCAATGATTCTGTGAACCTGTGAACCTGAGGCTCTGACAGCAAGGGAAAAAGCCCTGCCTGACTTTGTTGGAGTAATTTTATTAACTCTGGCTGGTTCTGTTAGTTGACAAAGTGACAGGATCCTGGGGAAAATTTCTCTGTGTGTTTAGTACATCTTTGGCAGGTGTCAAGGTATATTCTCTGGCTTGTCACTCACTGTGCTGCCCTTTAGATAGTTATTATTTCATGTAATTATGATTATTACATGTGGAGATGCCACCCTTATGAATAGCCTCTGGTTGCTGTCACTCACTGCAATGTGATGCAGGAGGATGAGTTGTCAGGAAGGAACTGCAGGGTATGAAATTGCCACATTTCTCTATTTTAAAACAAATAATTCATGTTTCTGCTGGTCATCTCTTTTCACTTAGCAAGTGGCATGCTCAGGACTGGGCAGCACAACAGAAAATCCCCTGCTATAAAGCACCAGACTATACACACTGGCTATAAAGCCAGGGCCTGCTCTCGGGCACCCACAGAATAACTGTGAAAGGAAGCTTCCAGAAGGAGGAAGGGTAACAACCCTCGAGCTGCCCACCCGTGCTGCACTGAGAATGCTCTGGGGCATTTCTGCTCTAGAGCTGCTTTCTCCTTCGCTGCTCAGTTCAAAATAACTCCTGCAGGTGCCCATGCCTACCCTCTGGGTGAGATGCATCCATCCCACCTTCCCACACTTCCCTGGCAGCTGAGCTGCCTGTTGGGGGTGACCCACACTCCATTTCCTGCAGAGCAAGGGAATTACACAGGATTTCACACCACCTCCTCCAAACTCAAGCATTCCGATACAAACCCTCAGTTTTGCAAAGCTGGGTTTCTGCAGCAGACATGCCAACGATCCCTGCAATGGGACTATTTCCCACAAACCAAAGCAAACCAAAATAAATTATGATTCTTTCCCAAAGTCTGCCACAGATTTTAATTGACCTTGGGCAAAGTCATTTTGTATTCCAGGGGCCCTGCTGGAAAATGGAAGTCAGGGTATTTTCTGAAAACTCTTTGGCCAAGCGTTCATTCCTACAGTAACCTCTACAAATAACAGCACAAGGAGGCTGCAATCTTGACTAAAGCCTTTTGGAGTAGCTGCAATATTAAAAAAATGCACTTTCTTAGTCGATTTCAGATACCCAGCACTTCTACAGCACACGGCTTCCACAGGGAGTTATTCACAATTACAAATAGATCAATATTCATAAATCGTCTCCCTACAACAGCTGAACAAATCATTTGTAACGATTCATTTCCTTGATGAATTTCACCTCTTTTCCAGTTTGCAAATTATGTGTGAACAGAGCTGGATTTTCCAAATTGATTTTTTTCTTTTTTTCCCCAAGCCTTTTTCCATCTCATGTAATTTCTGAGAACAACTTTAAGTCTTAAGAGAACTCCAGGCCCTGCATCCTTGCCTGGCCAGAGCTGAGCCATGGTTAGCAGCAGCCCCCTCACTACAACCCCGATTCCCCTGCTCAGTTTAATGGTGCTCATGAGCTGCCTGTGTTCCTTGCCAGGATGAGTGCAGCAGTCACCATCAAGCTTCTACTGCAAATACTTCAAATATCTCAGTTTGCAGTCCTCTTGGAGATTAATTGAACAAATATTTCCCTTCCACATGAACACACTCCTGCCAGTAAACATGCTCACTAAAATATTCACAGCAAGCTAACACGAAAAGGACAAAGGAAAGGTAATACTGAAGCCAGGCCTGCTGAAGCATTTGCTCAACTTAATACCTGCTCCCTGCTCAGCTCTTTTCACATGTCTGGAGCCATGGGCAATACCCCAAAGTATCCCAACTCTAGATGCTCCCCCTGATCCGTGTCTGTGCCTCAGTGCCTCCTCCTCAGCGTGCAGAGCCATTGCCAGCCATGGCACACGTGGAAAGGACATCTCTCAACACTGCAGTTAAACACCTGCATCCCAGCCAGGCTGGTTCTAAGCCCTGGCCACCCCAGCCATGCTGCAGGGGTTCCCCAGCTCCCTCCAGCTCAGGGCCTGCTCTCCAGCCAGCTCTGCACTCTCCTCCCACAGCTGCCATGGATCCTGGTTCTGCTGCACCGGCACCGAGACCTCCTCTGCTCCATGGGGGAAAGGCAGATTGATAATTAAATCCACCGTTGAGATATTCACATTCTGTTCCCTTGCCATTTAAGCAGACATAAAACATTTTATTATTCTGCTGATTTAGGAACCTGAATTTAAATATTAGAGTATTAAAGCGATTCTTAATTAGTTGACTGAATGTTCTCCCTTTTATCAGTGTTGACAGATCTTAATTATAGCATGGGCTGTGAAAGCTGATAGAACAGCTGATGGCAGCAGCACCGCCAGGAATACTAAAGTGTGTCAGAATTACTTGTCTGTTTTCACTCTTTCCTCTCGCTCTGTTCTTCAGGCATGCTCTGAAGTCCTTGGCAAATAAAGCCAATGCTGCAGCCAAGCCTAAGCAGTTTGGCATTTATTCTCAAGGACGTGAGAAACTGCTTGCCCTTGAGAGAGCCAGGATAAGCTACAGGCCCAGACTTTTGGAACAAAAAAAAAACCAAAGCAAAAAAAACCCCAAAAACCAAAATACCCATATGATGGGAAATTATCTCCTAGTTACTCGTTTTCCTATCCACTAATCAAGCAGACACAGAAATTATCGTGGAGCAAGAGTGCTGACACTAGTTATTCCCTTGAGCCACGTTTTAAAATGCAGTTCAGACATACAGGAATGGTCACCCCAATGAAACCTGCCCCTGAGGCTTTCAGTTGCCATCATCCTGACAAGTCCCTGCTCCAGTGACAGCAGGGGTAGCTCTGAGAACCAGCCATGCCAGGCAGATTGAGGCACACCCCTGGTTCCTGTCACCTCAGCCAATGCCAGCACAAAGGGGGCACTGCTCTGCTTTGATGCCACCCAGAAGAGGCTGAAGGTTCAGCCTCCTTATTTACAGCAAGGACTGTGCTTGTTCCTCTGCCACAACCCAGGAGGAGGGCTCTGGCAGGAGGCTTCTGCTGGGGTCAATTACATCCTGCAGCAGCACATCCTTCACCTGCCTGGGATAATAACAAATGTCCACCTTCAGGGAAGGTGGCTGGCAGCAAGAATCTCTTGAAGAACATATATTTTACCTGCCCCCTGCAGAGGCCAAAGCCATTCACTCTGAAGCAGCAGCATTTAACACAGCTCTGCAGTGGAGGCAGTGACAAAACACAGCACATTCAAGAGGAACGAGGAAATGACAGCTTGGGTTTGGGCTGGGAGCCCATGAAGCTGGGCTGGTCACCTGCCTTGGATTCCTGACTTGCTAGCCCACTTGCCCAAAATCTACCATCCAGCTCAGCCTAAGGCAATCTCTGAGTTTATTTTTAATATTTCTTTTAATGCAAATTAGGAGATCTGAACCTTCAGTTAGATCCTGGCATCCCACAAGCCTCTACCAGAAGAAATTCACTTTCTCAGGAAAGATGTTCAGCCCCATTCCATCCCCAAATGCTCTAAGTACAGCAAATACTGTCCCCTTGACTGCTCAGGTGGGGATGGGGAAAGATCACTGTGCTCCAGTCTCCTTTTGGCAGGTTCACTTCATGGAAACCAGCAGAATACAACCTGCTTACATTACATTGCTTACAGAAAAAATATTGCTATGAAAAATGTGAAGAAAATGAGATAGGAGCAATGTGTCAGAGCCAGTTGTTTAATCAGCTAAAGTTACAATCCTAAACCTAGTCCCCAGACACCAGAAATACAGCTCTGCTCTCCAAAGTGCTGAGTGCTGACTGCATTTCAGCTCTGCATCCCCGCCCAGAATACTTCAACATTATTAAATCACCCAGATACAATTTTATTCTGGGAAAAAAAGTGTGGTAAAAATAGTGAATAAAATCAGTAATTTTCATCAGTTTGTGTATCCTGCCTTTAGCTCCTTCCTTTTAAGGCTGCAGAGAAAGAGAAGTTTAAATCCCAGTGGTACGCTGATGCTTTATAAGTTATTCCAGCATGAATGATCTCAAGCTCAGGAGCGATGTGTGCAAGAACTGCCAGAGCAGAGCAGACAGGCATGGAAGAACAGCCCCTTTGTTGTCACGACTCAGGCATGTGATGGGTTGTGACACCTTTTCTGCGAGTGCCATCCATCACTCACAGATGTTAGCACAGAGCCACGCTACCTCCTCACCAAGGAGCTTTTGATTTCCACTGCCAGTCTCAGAGGGAAACAAGTGCTTTTCCCTGCCTTTTTGCACAGAGATAAGAAATAACTTTGCACCTTGTGCATGGCAGCAGGCAGGCAGAGGATCTCTGCGCTGGCTAAAGGCACCTCTCTGCTGCCCTGTGCCATGGCACTGATGCTGTGAGTGCAGCCTTGTCCCCTCTGAGGACACCAGGACCTTGCTCTGGTGATGGCCAGCACTCTCCAGGAGCTCAGTGAGGAATGCTGCCAGCAGAGCCAGGGCTCAGACCTGACTCATATCAGGCTTTTTTTAGTTTATAAATTAATCTAGCTAGGATAAGAGGTACCCAAGCTGCATCCCCTGCCACTGGCTCTGCTGCAGCAGCAGGGCTGGATCAGTAGGGCCTGCCTGGCTCCTGGCCTTGCCTTTATAAACACACTTAATGATCAGCAATGATGTCTTGGCAGCCTCAGCCTCTCTCACTAATGCCCATGTGCTAGGAGGGCATTTTGCCTGCTCTCAGACAAGCCAATCCTGTTTAACAGGGCAGAGATTTAAGAGCAGCAGCCTGCATGGCGCAGCCAAGTGCCAGGCAATCCTCTCGCTGCAGCAGCCAGGCTCCCTGCTGCCACAAAGCTCCTCCACCTAATGAACCTGCCTCCCAGGGAGGGAAAGGCATCGAGGGGACAGCAGCTTTCTGGAGTCCTGCTGGTGCTGGCTCACAGCAGCCCTTTCTGACAGGCAAGGAGACATTTGCTTTCTCTCTGCTCCCCCACGCAGCGACCGACAGGAACAGGCAAGGAGGTAATTTATCTAGCTGAGGTTTGCAGGACTAAATGCCAGGGTAGCTTCCTGCCCCATGGTAAATCCACCCACTCGTGGGTTCAGCACGGTGTGCAGGCTGCAGGCAGCAGGCAGGCAGCAAGGGAAGGGGTCTGCCTGCCCTCCATTCACCAAGGACACCCTGATGCGCAGGTGTTATTCTCCATCAGCTCCTGCATGAAGCCCAGTTTTACCAGACCCATAAAAAGGCAGCAGAACACAGTTACCCCTCGGCTGGGGCTGTTGGCACTGAGTTATCACTGGTTTGCACTGCTGGCAGGGGTTCTGGCTGGCCAGTCCCTCGGTTTCACTCACAGGAGGGCAGCCTCTGCCCACCTGCCTGGAGGGTGCTCAGTGAGTGCAGCTGCAACTCCAGGGCTTTCCTGAGCACACAGCCTTGAGTGTTTCAAAGGATAATGCCATTTTTCTCCAAGGTATCCCATTACAGAGCCATTCAAGGCAAATGCATCATGTTACAGAGCACATTTCAGAGATGCACACACCTGGGCAGTGCCCACGCAGGGAGACGGAGAAGGAACAGCCTCCAAACTGGACTTTGTTTGCCAAGACATCTCTCATCACTGTCCTCAGCAAGCTTTTCTCCCACCACCACTGTTTTTCTGCCACTACAATTACACTGAATGAGTTGTAGAATCTTCCTGGTGTGTATTGCCTTCCTCTGGCCACCATCCAGTGTTTGCCCCACGAGTTCCCCATCTCTCTCCAAGAAGCTGTCACAAATGGAGCCACAATAAATGTAATACACAGACCACAGCTTTCCAGAGAGCTGGCAGGCTCAGCCAGCAATGATAAAAGATCAATGAGAATTTCAATTGTTGTTTTAAATGCCTGTTGGGCTGCAAGCTCCCTACCTTTGATCACCAACCACACACAGCGGGTTGTTTTTTCTCTTTATTTAATTTGTATGCACAATGTGGATGAGAGGTTTAGGATTCCACAGTGATGGGGGCACTAGAAACAAAAAATGCTGCCCATGGAGTCCTTCCCTCAATGACAGACAGGCTAAACTGGAAATACAGAAAAAGGAACAAGCACGGACTAAGCAGGTCCCTCCAAGAACCTTAGAAAGAGAACCTCTTCTGAACAAAAGAAACACAAATGCCTTTTCCTCTAGGTTTCTTTGCATTAGGACAATTATTTTCCCTTCAATATCCGTCAACAGAAAGGAGTTAAACTGAATTTTCTCAATCCACAGCCTGCAAGTGTATTGTGCTAGTGCAAGGACCAGATCCCTCCAGTGCAGCACACCAGGCGTGGGCAAATGCCAGCTGGTGCAGGGCTACCTTGGCTAGTGCCAGCTGAGGCTGGGACCTCTCCTCTCCAGCTGCAGCTGGCATTTCCCAGCCTCCTGCTGGCATCGCTCTCGGTGGGCAGCAAAAGCTTCTGCAGCACTGTTGTGATGGGAGCTCGCTATCAGAGGATGAAAAACAGTTTGCAGCCAACTGTAATATCATTTCAGCAAACAGCACGATAAATCAATGGCTGTAAATTAAGCATTTTGTTTACTCTCCACACAGCAAGGCTCTTCCCTGGATGCAATGCCAGCATCAGTGAGCATTGCCCAGAGGAGCTGCCTGGCACACTGAGATTGTGGGGGGGCTGTGCCACCCTGCCAGGCACGGTGACCTGGGGACATCCAGCCACAGCACTGCTCCCATCCTGCTCCAGGCAAGGAGCCCTTTGCTGATGGCATGTGCACATTTCAGTGCTGGCTGGAAGGCTCCCAGGGTCAGTGATAAGTCTGTCCCTTCTCTGCCTCTCTCCTGCCTTTGGGAGGGCACAAGAAAGCACAGAGGATCCTCATGCACACAGCAGTGGCAGGTGGAAAGGTAAAAGGGGACCAGCTTGTGCCATCGAGTCCCAGGCTCACTTGCTGTCTTTGCTGAGGCTGTGACAGACAAGAAACTCTCTCATCACCACCCAAACCTGTTAGAGGAGAGGGGATGCTCCAAGCATGAAAAACAGGAGAAACAGAGGCTCCATCTCCCACAGTGAAAGGGATGCATGAGTCATTCCCTCCCCAGGGAGGGATTCACCTGTGCAACATCCACCCCCAACATCCCTAATGCTGGTTCCAGTGAGCCTGACCCTGCAGCTGGTATTGCCACAGACCCTCTGTCTGCGGAATGGGATCATACCCAGCCTGTTCCCCATCCAAACCCCTTCAGCCCTGCTCAGCCCACAGTGCACTGATGTTTCCCCTCATTCCCACCCCCACAATGTGTGAGAGACAGGACCTTTACTGGCACTTTTTATGATTTCCTGGTAACGTGTATATGTCTCCCTTCTGGCACTTTAGAGCAGAGGTGAGACTCGAGCTCCTATAAACCACCAATGCCAGGAAGTCAAACAAGTCCCTCTCCCCACATAAAAAGTGCAGAATAAGCAGAGCAGTAATTCACTCATGCTTTCAGGGATTCCCCCCCACCTCTTCTTTCATCTGAGCTGCCACTCTCACTCTCCCTCGCAGTTCTGTGCTCTCCCTTGTCCTGCCTGTGCTATTCATGGCATCTGCAGGCAGGCAGTGGATTAAGGGAAAAGCACGCCAGGAGCTTTGCTGCCATTGTCCATCTCTCAGTCTGTCTGTTCACAGCCTAACCATTATAATCCCTGCTTTGGGGGCAGATGTGCCTTCAGCCACACAGGAGGCAAGCTGGAAAGATCTTACATGACTGTTTCAAGGCAGGGCTTTAGAAGTACTCTTGTATCAGGGACCTCAGAGGGCCACACTCTGAGACACTGATGGCCACAAACAGAAGCACAAAGAGGCTCACAAGGGGACAGGCTGGGAGAGGAAACAGAAGCAGAAAAATGAGGAGGGGAAAAAATTCACACAGCAAATCACAACACCTAACTAGGGGTACGACACCTAATACAACCCTGAGGGCCTGGCCAAAAAAAACCAGCACATCACCATATCCTGCTCCCATCAGGGGCAGAAAGTCTGTAAAAGGAATTGTTTCTCCTGTCTCTGACCAATAGCCGGTCACCTCCTCCAAGAAATGAGCAAAAAGCTGTTTGCTGGTCACTCGGCCATGCAGCTCCTTCTCTACACTCAGGATACAGCTGCATTTTAACAGCAAAGCAATCCCTGCACTTATTTGTAGTTAGCACGGTGGCTGCAGCCCCTCAGGGACTGGGGACGTTACATATGTGAATGACAGCAATATTTCAGAGCATGACAGTGATAGCCAATATAGACTGTTGAGTTCCCTGTGAGGAAGTATTATGAAGCCCATAAAAGCTGCAAAGGACTTTGCAATTGCCATCAATTTAATGGGGAAGATGCTGCAGTGATGGGCAACAGGCAAAAACCTGAAAAGAGATTTTCCAGCTGAGACAGGAGGGAAATGGAGCACCTTGGGTAAAGACCACAGGATGAAGGGACCAGACCTGAGAATTGAACACTGATTCCTGCATATCAAGTCATAGCCACAGGCTATAACATGATAAGCTATCCAAGAAAATTCATTCAATAACTTACTGTGAGGACTTTTTTCGTTGTGACTTTTTTTTTCCCTGTGGACTGTTGAAAATTGACTACTGTATAATTATTTGTGAACACAACTTTCCCACATTTTCAGCCAGCTCCAGGGAAGTGAGAAAGCTATATTTACTCTGGCTCAAGTGCTTTGACTCTCAGCAGATCAAGTGCAGCATAAATCCCCAAGCCTCCCAAAGAGAGTGTGTGGACCACTCTGAACTCATCAGCCCCTCTGCAACATTAGCCCTGGCTTGCCCCTCACATCCCAGCCCTGGATACACCACTCCATGCAAGCTGGGAAAACAGCTGGGAGCCTCCACGCCTTTGCTCATCTCTCAGACAATGCTTTCATTTCAGTGAGGTGGGTACAGGTACCCTGGGATGAATGCAACTGTAAATATTCAGAGTGATTCATTGTTTGGCTTTCCTCTCCAATCTAAATAGTTGGAGCTGTCAAAATTGATCTGAGTTTTTACGGTACAATACTTTAGAGAGAGAACAAACTGTGGATTAAATTTGCTGTTGTGGCCCAAAATAGCTTTCAAATATCAACACAGGCAAGATACACATAAAAGAGACTATTTCCTTGTGAAGCAAGGCAAGCCCTCACATCTCCATTTAACTATTTCTCCCTGGAGATGCACAGCAGTATGCTAAGCATTTGAGCTGCCTCCTTCTTCCCTTACCCATCACTGGGTTGACTGGGAGCTGTGTAAAAATCTCTTTTGCTCATAAGAAGTCCCTGCTTGGGCCCAGTAATCTAATCTATCCAGGGTGGGAGCAGAGCTGAAAATAATGAGTGGCCCTTGCTTTTCTTATCACATCATTAATGAAATGCTTATCAGAACTGCAGATAATTTTTGTTCAGTGGGTGTAACTGCTCTGACTTCTATTTCTGTACTCTGCACCCTTCCAGTAAAGAATAAAAAGGAGTATGGATCATCCACCCTTCAGGTTCAGGGACATTCATGGGTTTGCACACCCCTTTCAAGCACACCAGCATCCTTGGTGTGTCAGTGATCCTCTTTCCCCTTCCAACAAAAAAGCCTGACTCCTCCTCCCCTTCCATTACAAGGAAGCTGCAGATACAAGAGACTGATAGCAGACTGGAGGAAAAAGGAAAAAATCCAAGGAAACAAGATAAAAACCCACTTACATAAAAAAGAGCAGATAAAATCTTGTCTGATAATTCCCAGATTCCTGAGGTCTGGAGTGCTGATAGCCTCAGTGTGATTTTCTCCTGAGGCTGCCACACCACCTCCTGTAGGTGTTCAAGGACATGGATGCTGGCCTGTCCTGTTCTGGTGGGATGTGTCCTGCATCTTGAGGTTTAACCCTCAGACACTTCAGGTGACAAAACATTTCCCTCTGAGCCTGCTGGGGTGGCATGGATAACTTGGTCTGCACCACATTTCTGTGGTGTAATCCTCTCTCCATGGACACCTGCTCCCAACAGGTTCCCCTCTGGCTGCAGCTCCACTAAAGGCAGCAGGATACATTCTGTCACTTCATGATGAGAGAGGAGCACAGTGATGAAAGAAAATACCTGTCCAGAAGGAAAATATTCTCAATTTTAAAAGACAGAAGAAGAAAACGATTTTTTTCCAGCTAGAAAAAAAATCCATGGGTGGTTTTCTAAATGTGACCTACTGCTTAGGTGAGAAGCAGTCAAAAATACACGTGGGTATAGTTGCAATCCAAGGCAATCCACATTCTTGCTAGGAGCACAACAACATTCCAATTACAACAAGTGCTAGAGGAAAAAAATAACATTTTCTTTTGTTGGTTTCACTTTAAAAGAAAACCTAAAAAAAAAAAAACAAACAAAAAGACCAGAACAAGGCAGCTTCTTGAAAGAAGGCCAGCTTTCACAGGAGGCACCTTCCAGAATTTCATGCAAAAATTATCAAGCAAGCCACTGTGAGGCGATATTATATTGAAAAAGTACAAATAGGAAAAAAAAAAAAAGAAAGCAGTAGCAGGAAGGGAAATTAAGAATTTTTCACACAAATATACCACTGTTATCAGCTCAGGACTGTGCATAAGCAAAAAGGGACACAAGAAAAGGAAAAGTCAAAGAACACTCCCAGTTTCTACAACAATTTTTCATTGTTCTGTTTGGACATCTCCTAGTAAAGCTTTTTCTTTTTGGGGGGGCGTAATGTGAAAGTCACCAAATGTGCGTTTTGACTTTTAACTCAATAATTAAGCTCATGTTGGGCTTCCCTGTGTGACTTATGTACTTGGTTAAAACAAGTGAGCTTTTAAATCAGGTGAGCACTTAGTGCTCCCACAAAGGTCAGGGCAGAGGCCAAGGCACACTCCTTGGCTGGAAGATCAGCAGGGATTGTTTCCAGATAAACAGATAATTAATGTTCATTACAGACTGGAGATTTGAAATAAATTGTCCTTCACCCAAGACACAACCACATTGCAGGTCAGACCAAGAATCACCTGTGCAGCCAAAGTGATTGACTAAATTTTGGGCATGGGAGCAAAAGATGAAGCAGAAAAGCTTGGTGACAAGAGGGAAAACACTGGCCCAAGAAATAGCTCTTTAGGCCAGCTATTAGCTGGCAGAGGCCTGGAGCCATGAGCAGGAAAACACTTCCCAGTTTAAAACTGGAACACTGGGGAAAAAAAAAGGGGGGGAACTTGGTGCATCCCTGCTAAAAAACCACCTGTGACAGTGACCATCCCCAGACTTCCTCCCAGTGACCAGGACAAGCTCTAACAAGAAGAAATACTATGAGAAGGTGTGTGTTGCACATCCATGGCCTTCGTATCCATGTGACAGTGTAACTGTGCCTCAGTTTCCCACACACAGAACGAGGCTACAGCCTTGGCTTCGTCCAGTTGCTCTCTGAGGCAGAGCCCCTTTCACTGCGGGCTGTGGCACCCGGTGCCAGAGCAGGGGAGGTGCTACAGTGCCCCAGTAAATGGAGAACACTGGCTGAACTCCCTGCCTTGTGGTACAGCAGGGCTTGTGACCACAGCCACGTGGACACCATGCCATGAGGAAGAGTTTTCAGAGGAAGAGACACATTTATGCAAGAGCCCTGGAGGCAGGAGGAAGGGGCTGCTTCCCCAAGCACCAGGCTCCTCTCCAGAAGCCCCGCTGCGTCCCGCTGGACTGCCAGCGGCAGACAATTAATAATGTAGTGGCTGTCTGCTCCTGCCAGGGACCCGGGGGAGGCAGGCCAGCAGCTGCCTGCTGCTCCATTATTGAACAGATCTGAGAACAAACGTAATCTGTTTTCCATTTACTCTTCAGGGATTACTGCATGCCGCCTTTGTCTAGAAACTGTCTCCACTTTGCAAGCCTTTTTCCATCCATTTGCACAGCCCTGGTCAGCCTCTGGCTTCAGAGGGGCTCCTGATTTCATGGCACATCTCCAGACCTCTGAACTTTCTAACTAAGGCAGGCTGCAGAATTAGACCACGAACAACCAAGAACTGGAAGAGGAGGACCCAGCTTCGTAGGGGTCCTCTGCAGAGCATGTGAAGAGGAGTTGTAGGTGTAAAATTTGGGAAAGGTTTGAAGATGTAGTCTTACATCCTTTAGTTTAAAAATCAAATAACCTAAAAGACACAGATTTGGATTTATCATTAGAGCAAGCCACCTCTCCCACTATCAGCATCAGCTGGCAGGAGATGGTCCCACACTCAGGACATGGGCATGGCTCCAGGCAGACAGGGACAGGTCTGTCACTTCACCTGCTCCTGCTTGCTTTGCCTTCCAGTAGCAATAACTGAGTCACCAAGGAAAGAGGGACATTTGTCTTCTGATTTACCCATCACCACAAGCTGTATCAGAGGTTCTCTAACAACTCTCAGATCACAACTGCAAAGTAAATCTCATCTCTACATGGATCCCAGAGGACTGAGTGGAAGAAGATAGGATCTAACAGGATCCCTCTGAAGTGGCTCGGACTATATCTCTGGCACCAAGAGCAACAATCATCTTCCCAGCAGATCATCTCCATCTGGATCCCTGGGGCTGCCCACTACAGAGCAGTGCCACTCCTGCAGTTTACAAACAAGGCTGGTCAGAGCAAGGCTCTGATTTGTTATGGCACTAAGGACAGATGGATGATAAGGGCAGCTAATCCCTGATCACCACCCAAAAGTTTTTCTGCAAGATCTGGAGCAGAAATATAAAATTTCTATTCCCCAGGCTATTTCTACACAGTTGCCATTTGCATCTGTCAGCAGGTGGCACAGGAAAGAGAATCTCAGCTCTGCTGCCGGAGGCAAGGAGACCATGGATGACTCCTACAGACCCGAGCTTTTCTGAAAGCTATCTAACTTTTGGGTTCACTGTTTTTGCCTCAGTCCCTCCAGCACTCAGAATTCCTTTTCTACATGAAGAAACAGCTTCAAGTGCTGTCATGAGCTAACAGACAAATATTAATTGGTCTTCACATCACCGCCCAACCTGCAGGCAAATTTTCTCTGCGTGGAGGCAGGGCTGTGAAAGGAAGGACATCCTTTGGAGTATTTCTGGCACTTCTCACACTAGTTAATGCTTTCCCTGCAGAGAGATGAAAATTTGAGAGGAGAGGAAAAAGAACAAGATAAGAATGAAGAGAAGAAAAATAGGTGGAGTCTGCCAGTGCTGCAAGACATGCTGGCAAGCGGGCAGCCAACTTCTCTCTGCTCGAGAAAGGACATACTACTACAGGTTGAGGCTCAAGAACTTGGCTGCCGTGAGTGGTAAGCACACATTCACTTTCCTGAGTTACCTGGCTTCTCTGCAATCACTGCTGGCTGCCAGCATTTCACTAACTGCAGAGTGAAGCCCCCACCTCAGGACATGCTGCCCATAACAGGACCCCAGCATTATCATGAGGTGCTGTTACTTTCGGGTCTGACCTCAGAGCTGAAGCAGTCAGAAGAGCTTGTTTGCCAACAAGATATAAGAGACCATTTGAGAGCTACTCAAAGAGGCTTCCTAAAGTCCAGGGCTGAGAACAAAAGCCCTTTTGGTACAAATCCATGACAACACTAACGTTTATTAACCCATGGCACATAAATCCTTTAAACAGCATGAAGAAACCATTAAGCAAAACCCATCAAACCCATATAAAAATCATGCTTGCAGAGCAGGAAAGGGGTGGAAGAAACATTCAGTGCTTTCTGAATGTCTGGGTGAGGAGGAAATGTTTGCAGAAAGAGTGCAAAGACCCCAAGGAATCCATTAAATTCAGCATCGCCACAATGCACTGCCAGTGTGGAAGGCCTCATTACTCTCAAATCACAGCCTCTAACTCAAAGCACAGAGCTGCTTCCCTGAGATTTGTACCTGCAGAGGATAGGCAGTACTTCCTTCCAGAGACACTTGCTGTCTACAACCTCTTGCTCAGACACAAGAGGATATTTGATGTCCACATGCACTGCAGTGAACCAGAACACTCTCCCATCTCAGCATCTTGAAATAATTGAGAGTCCTTGGAGCCAAACACAGAAGTGGCTTAGCAGCTGTAAGGCAGCAGCACTTCATTCCCATGCTGTGTGTTCATAGAAAGATCTCAAAGCTCTTTGAGAACATCACAGTGTCATAAGGGCCTTGCTGGAGCCATTACTAAACTCATTTAGCTGGTGTGTAAATGGAGGCCCAGACAGGATAAACAATCTGTCTGCTGAAAACTGATCACCTCTGAAATGGCAGCCCAAAATGATTAAAACTCTCATTTTCTTTGCTTATCCCAAGCATTTTTCCATTTCACTGGTGGGGCAAGGGAACATAATTGCAAATGTTTCCCTCCCCATCCTAATTCACTCTTCATCCCTGTCTGTTTTGAGACAGCAGAAGCAAAAGAGGTACCATGTGTGGGGAAGGAAGCACCTCCTTCCCCTTTTGGGTGGGTCAGCACACCATGGCTGCTTTTACTTCTGTGCTCCTGCACAAATGCAGTCACAACTGGAAATCTCAACCCTCAGCCTGCAATTGCCATGGGCACACCAGTCTGTAGATAAAAACAGGTTTTGGTAAGCAGGCGTGCTTGCCACACGCCAAAGTGCTTGGCTGGCCAGGCTGGATACACAGAAGCCATGGAAAAATAGAGCCATCCTTCTGCCACATTAAGAACATTGATCAATGAAAATGCTGCATCAAACAGCCTAATAGTGTTGTTAAAAGATCATTGCTGCTTCTTTAGCTAACAAGTCAGCTTGTGAAAAATCATTTTTTATGGAACCCAAGAAGACAGATCAACACTGGCTGAGGTCGCCAGCAGGTGTAAATTGTTGTAGTTCCACAGATGGCGATGGAATTGCCTTGATTTAAAATCAGCTTATAACTTAAGCATGTAGTATTTTGCAGCAGTAAATAATACCCATGAAAATTAGACAAGGGGTAAGGGGTCAGACAGGCTAAAGCTATTTTCTGTCTGTAGTCTCCATGCTATTTCCACGCTGTGGAATTCTTTCAATAGTGCCAAGATACTCAGGGTCACCTGTAGGGTCCTGGCTGGTCTGTGACACTGTCATCAATCAAGCTGTTTCCTTCAGACTGAAAACCAGGGAGGGGGGTGGTGGCAAAAAGAAAATGTGGGACTCCTTCTCTTGCCATAGCTACTGGTGTAACTCCAAACGATTTGAACCACAAGTGCTGCTCCAAAAAGGGCTTTATTTAAAAAAATGTGGCCTCCATTAAGAGAGAGAAATAGGGTTTGCTTTCATGACTCTTCACGCTTCAGAATTATCACCCTGATCCCAGAAGGTCCTCTGAAGAAGGAAGAACCTTCACCAAGATAGCAGCCCCTCAGGGACCATGCACTGGGGCAGGGTGGGTGCAGGTTCAAAAAGCAGGGGTAGTTTGTGAAGGAAGCCCCTGCTGTGCACACAGCACCACAATCTAGACAAACCCTAATCCCATCAGCTCTGGTTAAACCCACTGAGACCATGAAGATTAGCAGGATTCCAAGGCACAGTATCCAGCTGACTTCCCACGGAATTAGCCAGCTCTGCCCTTGATATCTTCCCCTCAGGCTCAGGTACTGTGTTTCTTGCCACAAGCAAACAACACTAGAGAGAATACAATCAACACAGCAAAAAATAAGTCAAAGAATGGAACAATTTCCTGCATAAGTGCCCTGTGTGCTTTGTCTGGAAGTGGATTCTGAGGACATGAGTAATGCCAGTCCCAGAAGAATAAAAAGCAATGCGACTGCAGCCCAGGGAAGGAAGCATCTCCTGTGAAACACTGGAAGCAGACCAGCATCCCACAGAGAAGAGAGCTGCTTGTGCCAGCACAATCCATGAATGCCAGCAGCTCTGCCCAGCAGCAGCCAGGCCTGTACCACCCTCCCAGGCTTTGGTATCAGTCCAGAGGTGAGAGCTTGAGCCGATTCCTGCCCTTGACCTGGGCCACCTGAGCTGTGCAGGCAAGGCTGGGCAGCAGGCTCAGGAGCTAAACCTGCCCTCATTGCTCCTTCTGGCACCACTGGCTCTCAGTTATTGTCATGTTTTTAACTCCATGAGCCCCAGAGCTCAAAAAAAGGCTTTGTCATCTTCCAAAGTAGGAAACAGCCTCACCGAGAGGGCAAGAGATCAGAGGGGTATTTATGAGGGCCTGATCCTTTATAAAAAAACAACAGGTAAGTGGAGGGAAAGCAGTTCCATCTTTGCTGTCTCTTTGCTTCTCTAACCACCACAGACACATGCTCAGACTCTCCCGTGGCTGGTGCCACTGAGCAGAGCAGAGCAGACGAGCTGCACGCTGCCTTTGCTGGCACTGTTTGCTCTGCTGCCTTCCGGACGCCTGGCAGGCAGAAACTTCCCCAGCTCATAAATCCCACAGGACTCAAAATTAAGTCTCCTGCCTCCACTCCTGGTTTATTAACCCCACAAGGCATTAGGAGACCTTTTTAGAACCAGAATGGCAGATAAAGGGAAAGGTAATAAAGCAGAATTGGCTCTCAAACAACCAAGCTTTAGTCCCCAGGAAGATGCTTCCGGTCATATCTTTGAAACATTTATTCCACCTCCACCAGCAATAGCAATGCATTCAGATACCGGCAGCTGACGATTTTCTAAAGACTCCAGCATAAATATGAGACAGCAAGAAGCAACACACCATGTTGTATGCAGCGAGATATTTCATGAGCATTTGTGCCTTGCCAGATCAACTCTCTATGATCCAACACCTTGGAACACCTCACCAGGAGCTGGGCTGCTGAAGAAACCCCTTTCCTTGACTCTTAGGAGGAAAACCTCCAACAACTTCAAAGGCAACAACATTTGCACCTTATGTGATGAGCAGGTGCAAGCCAAAGATGTTTTTATCACCTCATATCACTTGGCATAAAGGATGGCACATGGGAGGATCTGGTGTCACTTCTGTCTCATTCCAGCTCTGGTCTCCAGGCACAGAAAGCACCAAGACACCCAGCCCAGGGCTTACCCACCTTCCCAGCACCAGAGCCCTGTCAGCACAACAGTGACAAGGGATGTAATGGTGATCTGTATCTCTAATAAGCTGCCAGATCTCGGTGTCGCTTCACCTTGCTGCCCCTGTCCAGTGAGATGCATCTCACTAACCTGCTTATTTCACCTGCCTCTGTCTGAAGATTCCTGCCAACAGCAACAAAACCCCTTCTGTGTAACAAGTACACCTCACCAGCACCCAGCCCCCTGTGACATCGTGCTCTCTGGAGAGGAGAGCCTGCCGTGTTTTCCAATCCCACGCCCCAGTCTCTTCAGACAGGTTTCACAGTAATTGCAGAGCCGAGCCGCCCAGCATTGATTCAATGTTTATCCAAGGTGCCGCGGATTTCCAGCTGTGATCTGTCAGCGATTATTTCCATACCCTTCACTTCACCCCTGTATGCAGGCATGTACCGAGGAGAGAGCAGTAATTAGAAGAATTGGGGTCTATTTAATTACCTTCTGACACGATAACACAACGGCTGCCTTCAAAGCAGGGAGGCTCCCAGCAAATCAGATGGAACAGCAGTGGAGCAGCAGCGTGGGACCTGCATCACATTAGCACAGGTTGCCTCTGCTGGCAGGGGGAATGGAGCATTTGGTCCTGGCTGGCTCAGCAGGAGGCAGGCTGGGCTTAGAAAGGAAGGGGGGGTTGCCCAAATCCACCCTCAAGGGCCAGAAAGAGTTGGTTTCACACAGATTGACAACACCTCATCCCTCAAGCAGAGGAAAGGTCTCCTCCCACACAACTTTCCCCTCTCTCCTTAGCAGTGGTGCCTGCTTTCAAGAACACAAGAGAAGCCTGGGAAGGCCATGGGTAGTGGAGGTTAAACCTGCACCTTCTGCAGCCCAGAGACCCTCAGAGGACCCTGGGGAAATATCTGGACTGTTCACCCATAGCCTCTTTCCACGGGAGAGCTGAACAGTGAATGCCAACCACCACACAGCCTCAGGAGAGGAGTGAGCACCGTGGGGTGAGTGGTCCTCAGAGAAAATGTGAGTGGCCTGGAAGTCCCAGGGTGAACTCAGCACTGGAATATAGGCACTGAGCCTCTCACATTTGTTACTGTGTCAGGATGTAATTGCTTCTCCTCATCACCCTTTCACCCCGGATCCCATGGGCTGGATCTATATAAGTTTGTATTTGTGAAGGTCATGGCTCTGCTAAAGGCATCCTTTTTTTTTGTCTCCAGCTCAGGCAGAGGGCACAAAGCTGTGGGGAAGGATGCCCCACTGCCCTGCCTCCCAGCAGGTGACCTCAGCCCTCCTGCTGCAGGAGATGACTTTTAGCAGCTCTTCTTCCTTAACAAGTCTCACCTCCGAGCTGTACCCTCGATCCTTTTGGGCACCTCCTACCTTAGGGGAACACAATTATCCTCAGGGATGTTTGGAAATGAACAAAGCCTGGGTGATGGCTGGAACACATCTGTGCCAGGACCACCACAGCCGCCTCAGGCTCGCTCAGTCCCGCCTTTGGGGATGCTGGCTCCCCACACCAATCTGTTACAAACCTGCGGTGAAGAGGCAGGATGCAGAACCCACAAACTGTTCCTCTGCAGAAAGGAAATGAAAACCAAGCAGCAAAATCTAACCACACACTCCCAAGTTCGTCAGGAGACGACCAGAAAGAAGCAAAGAAAGGAGATCCCTCAAGATGACAGCAGACTCTGTGCCACCAGCCTGATTCACACTGACTCCAGGAGGAGCTGCAGGTGCAGAGCACCTCTGAAGACAACAGAAAAAAACTAAAAAACTGAACTGTTTTTAGCTTTGTAAGTCACCTAGGAGCTCACAAGAAAGACACCCTACCATTTCCTCCTAAACAGAAAGCCCTTTCACAATCTGTCACTGAATTGAGTGTTTTTCATGGAGTTATGTGAAAGTCTCTTCCCCAGAGATGATTCAATGAATTCTGTCTACACTTCTCTTTTGGTTTTACTGGTGCAAAACAAGAGAAGATACCCATCTTCTCCTAAGCTGTTTGCTTATTCAAAATACAGGGTATTCTGGCTGATTTTGGATGTAGGAATCAGTGTCACATCTCTGTTCTGCAGAGGGTGGTTTCTCTCAGACCCCAGTGAGAATATGCACATTTATGACTTGAAATTCATTCTCTGGAAAAGTCCTCCATGCTTTTTTTAAAATTCATTGTTTCCTGTAAAGCCATTTGCTAGAATATTAATAGAAGGAAAATATATAAAAGGAAGAAATGCAGCTGACAGGAATTTGGTTAAAAATTTAAACCAATGTTCACAGTACTTTTCAATTTCTGAGCTCTGGATTGCATAATTTTCAGTGCACAGGCCCTGAAACAGGCCTGACTTCTAATGCTACTTTGAAAAGAAAAGAGATGATGAATGTTTTGTCAGATTCTTGATTTCCTTTTCAGCTCACTGTGAAAATATGATTGAAAATGCAAAGATGCCATAAAAAAAAAGAAAGGAGATAAAGGACAGAACATTACACAAGCGAAAAGAGCTTGCATAGCCAAAGAGGTCAAAAACTGGATTTCCCTTAATAAAAGACTTGGCAGTGCTAGGTTAACAGCGGGGCTTGTTGATCTTACATAAATGATTCTGTGGTTCTAAGTTTGGATCCAAAGCAACTGAAATAAGACCAAGAGGTGCACAAACCCACTTTCCTTTGGTGGTTCTCCAGAGGGGTGAAGAGAGCAATTGATAAGACCAGTGGCTTGGAAAACACCTGCAGCTCCTCTCCCCAGGCACCATTTGACTCCACAGTGCAGGGGTGAATGATGCCTGTCCCAGTGACCAACCCATTACAGCATTCAGGTGCCTGAATTTCCATACCACCGCATGTATTTCCATTAGACAAAATAAATATATATGATTCTATGAGTAATATCATTCTAAGTTGCAGAAGAAAAGAAACTGGTGGGGAAGGCAGGAGGGAGAAATGAGTGAAGCAGTTATTAACGAGAAACTACCCTGTAATTACACAGATTACCATTACCCCATCAAAAGGCAGCAAAACCACACTGAATTAACACCCAAACACTCCCCACAGGCACAAACTATTTCATAGCAGAGCTCTCCTTACCACAGACCCTGCAAGTAGCAGAAGACTTGGCCTCACAGATGGCATCTGCTCTCTATCCACCCCCTGTTTATCTCCAACCATAATTAAGAAAAACTCCAGCAATCAGAGGCCATCAGCTGCTCCCACTCCATATTGGAACGGGGCTGGAACAGCTGTGTCACAGCTTTGTACCATGATCCTTCCTCCACCTCTCTAACCAGTCACAGCTTCATGAAGAACAGACCTTGCTACACCTGAAATACTTCAAAATAAAGGAATGGTCTGGCTGTGCTTCAGAAGCAGCAAAGAGGGGACAGCACCACAGCGAGCTGCCTTACTGGATCTGTTCAGTCACTACTACTGGTATTAAAAAGTGCAAAGGCTTGATGTGACTGTGTCACACCAAATAAAGCAAAGATTTCTCTTAGCCTCTAATCCAAGGACAAACAGTTAACCGAGATCACTGCAACCCTTCTGCAGCTGGAACATGACCCACAGTAATCAAACTCACCAGTATAGGCCAGAGGAGGGAATTACCCTCATGGGAACTGCAGCTGCAATTTCAAATGAACAGAACACAACCATCTGCATTGGAGTCTGGCTGTGACAGCTGTTCTTCAAGACTTCTTCAGACTTCCAACATCCTTTCAGCTATCTTTCATCTGCTGTGCAAATCCTCTCCCTTGTAAGAACATCAGGAAAAATGAACTGTTGAATGCTGAGTTAATGCAAGGAAAGAGCAGAGCCAAATTCCATACCATCCTCCACAAAGGGCATGACCAGGGAAGAGCAGGTCAAGAGCACTGGGGTCCCAGTCCAGCAGTGCTTTTTCCCCACCTGAGAGCAAAGCTGAGGACTGCTGCAGCCCTCTTCCTTCCTAGCTCTGGGCCCTTCTGACCTGTGAGCTATGGCACCTCCTGTCACCCATGGCCTGGCACTCCCTCCCTGCTGGTAGCACAAGATGGGCACAAAGCAGCAGCACGAAGGAGCTCATCCACAGAGCACTGGGCCACTCTGTTGGGCAGACAAGGCTGGCACAAGGCTGGCTGAACTCCCAGTCCTCAGAGTTCGAACAGGGGCTCACAGGGAGAGCTAGCACCACGCCACAGTGCAATGTGCAGGTCCTAACTGCAAAAGGAGGGCTCAGCAGTGAGTAGTGCCACCCTGAGAGATGCTTGGTGGTGTCACTACATGAATTTCCAATGCCATTGCCTTGGTACCTGCCCACGACACCCCAAAATCCTCCCTGCTGGGCTGGGAGCTGTGTGAGTGGGTGCCAGGAAAATCCTCTCCCCAGACACGGGGCTGAACCGAATCCAGATCACCCCCTCTCCCACTCCAACCACACACTCTTGTGCAGAAGGCAAAACACTGTCCATGGAAAACCCAGAAACAGCTATTGCTTTATTTGTGAGCTTGGAGGGAATTCTCCACTGGTGAGAAGTACTGGCAGAGACTTTTCCCAGTATGAGGCCTTGCCAGGACAGAGCCCATCCTGCCCAGCAGGGCACAGACAGGATGGGCCCCCAGGTGTGTCTGCATCGGCACAGCCAAGTCTGCTCAAACCACAGAGCCATTATCAGCGGTAAAATTAGCTCCTGTTACTGACAGCATCTATCACTCATTCCTACTCTAATCTCTACCTAGGGAAGGATTTACAAGCAACAGTGATGAAAGAGAAAAGGGAAGGGGGGAAAAAAAATCAAAGCAATACAGAGGGGAGAAGAAAAAAAAAATCAAAGCAAAGATAACAAAAGCATTTGTGAGGCTGGAAGAAACAAACTACATTGTATTACAGGGACCAAGGGATCCTTATCATGCCCAGATAAGATTTCCATTCACCGTGTTGGGAATTATTTTTTTTAACTGCTTAAGAAGATTCAAATACACTGCCAGGTACCTCCAGCTCTATAAGGATTTTCTTTTAGCCATGCAGCATTGCAGCAGCTCGTCCTAATAAAAATTCTAGGGAAACACACACAATGGGAAGCACATCAAAGGGACACAGATGCTGTAAGCATCCTACTGAACAGGTGTAAGAACTTAAGGTGGGGAAAAGATAAAGATCAGATTTTATGTCAGTGTTATTCTTTGAGAGGTTTAGTCAACCTTTAAAAAAAGGATTTCTTAAAAACCTATTATTCACAGAACAACCAGTTTTGATGAACCTAACCATTAGATCAATGGCTAGTACACTACTAGATAATGTATATTAGTAAATGATTATGTAATGCAGACATTAATGAGCCATCATGAAAATTATTCTTAAAATATGACCAAAAGAAGAAAGCAAACCACCAGTGCTGCTTGTTAGCCCCCAAAACACATTTGCTTTGCTTGCCCTTAACAAATCCCTTCCGTTATTGGCAGAATTAATCACCACTAACAAACGTAACCTGTGGATGCACTATTCTGTAAGATGCCCACAGGACAGAGCCTTCCTTTCCTGAAAGGACACACCCCATGCCAACTCCACTGGAGTCAAAGGCACCTCAGTGACCTGCACCAACACCACCCACAAAAACAATCTGATTAAAATGTGCTTTTAATGCACAGGCCTCAGGATACCTGACCAGTGATTATTAATGGAGCTATTCAGTAAACCTATCCTGTCCTGCTCCTGTGGCCACAGCTGTGCCAAGGGAGAGCCAGCCGTGAGTTTCCAAGCTGACTTTGTGTCACACAGCCAGCTGGAGCTGCCTGGGGCCTGTCTGAATCAAATAAAGGAGAAACAAAACAGAGTGAAGGGCCTGCCTTGTCCTTACAGCTCCCCACAGGCCAGTCTCCCGCAAGGTTTCTCCAGCATTGTACAGACTTGTGCTCCTGAGCACCCATCTGGGTGGAGTGCCTGTAGGACACGGGCTAGTGAGAGCTGGGAGGTAGGAAGCCACGGGCTCACAGAACAAATCTGCTGGAGATGCTGCCATGCACGGCCTCAGTGAAGACTAAAGAGAATGTGGGGCTGTCTCACCACCCAGCAGCGTCCCCCTCATCCCTCTCCCTTCCCTCCTGGCACAGGGAAGGCATCAACATCTCTCTTGTAACAACATTGAAATAAATGTGAGGAAATTACCCATTTGTGAAGAGAGGCGATATGTATGCATATGTGTGTTGGGAAGACTTATTTGCATTTCTGGGCCTCAGAGTGCCCCTAATAGAATTTACAGTGGGTTGTGAAGATTGCCATCCCAGCTAATCAAATATAATAAATAGCTCTGACTGAGCAGATGACTCTCCTACAGCACTGTGGTTATCAGAGGGATCGGTCTTAATTTGAGACTCCATTCATCAGCCCTGCTAACAGGATTGTGCAGAGAGTGATATTTGACAGAAGTGTTTTCGAAATTCCTAAATGGAGAGCGTGCATTGAGGGAGACAAGATGGATGTTTCCATTACAGTGACCGTGCAGGATGTCACAGCAGCCCTGGCTTCCCACCCAGCAACAAATAACTGACAGACACATGCCATTAAGGTGAATGCAGTGGCCACAGATTCCTTCTTGTTTTCTTTATCTAAAGAAAAATAATGAATTAATTCTAGGGATTAAGTGTGGCAGCAGCTTGTGCTCCTGGCTGTACATCACAGTGACAAGCAGCTCTGAAGCTCTGCCTGGGGACAAGTGAAGGCAGGGGAGAGCTGAAGAACACAGGCACACTTGTGCAAGGAGTCAGCCATGAGCTGCTGCAGTACCCCCACAGCCCTGGGCAAAGGGGTTGTTAAGGATCAAAGGGCAGAAAGGACCTCCTGACTTAATGATCCATGTACTCTGCAGGTGGAAACATCATAGAGCCCCTTTCGGAAAGTTATCACGTCTCCTTAAAACCAGTTGGGTTTTTAGACCTCACTGCTCCCACTGGGCACTCACCACTGTGCTCTGTCATGATTGTGACCTGCAAGGATGGCTCTCCACCCTATGTACAAGGAGCAGCAGGAACCCCTCTCAACCTTTGCTTTGCTAGCCTGAATGTCCCTTTAGCCTCCACCCACAACATAAACTGCATTTTGCATCCATGCCAAACTGAGCTCACCTTCCTTGAGCTCACCTGGGGCAACATCCCACTACAGGTGAGCTTTTGCTTGCCCTATCCCCAGCCTTGTCAGGATCCTCCAGACCACGGGAGCTGTCTCCAGTTTGCTACCACTCCATAGGGAAAAGTGCAGGGAGACTCATTCAAGCTGGGAAGAGCTGTGATGAAACCAGAGCTGTTTGCTTTGAGAAGCTCTCCCACAGCAGATTGGGCCATTGATAAGGGTTTAATGAATGACGTGTTAATTATCACCACCACCACAGACTTGCACGGTTTTTGAGACATGGTTGATAGCAATTTTCAGCACAGAAACATCCTCTTCCATTTCCTAGGAGGAGGATAATGCAAAGCCTTTTTCTCTGTCTGTCAACAGCAGGGGCTGAGGGCAGATGAGATACAGCAAGCTGATGAAGGGCAGCATGCCAAACACCATTCCTGGCCCAGCTGTGCAGCAGGCAGGCACCCAAAGGCCCCACAGAGCATCTCAGGGGCTGTGAAGGTTGGTTGCTCCTGAAAGAACAGGGCAGAGGAGCAGAAAGGAGCTATAAAACCGAAGAATGACAAAGTTGTTTCAGACCCATTCATCGAGGCAGCACATTTTGCCCCAGATTTTGTAAACAACATGGTAGAAAATGGTAAATCACAGTTAAAGTGACACCCAGTATTCTTCCCATCTTCCTTCTCTTCATCTGGAGCCATTCCTTTTGGTGGAAACAAAGGGAACATGAAACATGCTGGAAAAGGCTTCTCAGCTCATGCCTGCTTGTTCCACCTCGAATAGCCACAGAGCTGAGAGCTGCTGTCCCAGTGTGAAACAAGAACCACAGTGAATCCTCTTCAGAGACAACCCCATGCTCAAGGGACAGAGGGGAGCAGGGGCAGGTCAGTAAGGAATGGAAGAAATATATATAAAAATATGTTTTTTCTCTATATAAAAAAATAAAAGATAAAAGGAGAGAGGGAAGCTTTTTCTGCAAGTCAAAAACAGTTTGGCATTTCCAAGTTAAATAAAAGTGAAGCCTCTGTCCGCATGCTTCATTGTAACACTGTTGCTCTAAATCCCCTTTTATCCCTTTAATTATGCATGGAAAAACCACACGACCTCCCTGCTCGTATGCTCAGCCGAGCAGTGGCTCACAGTGCAGAAGGCTCATTATACAGCTTTAGCGGGGCTGAGTGCTCTGAATTATTTAAATCTCCATTAAGCCTCCACTATGGCATATCTGTGTGATAAACGGATCAGGTGCTGCTGGATTTCTCCCCTGGCCAACCCGCTCTCCCTTCTCCTTCCCTCTCCCCCTCTCCTTCCTCCTGCAAAACTCAGTAGGAAGGGAGATAATTGCCAAGAGGGAAAGAGTTTGCACTCGTGCTATCAAGTGTTTCGTTGTCATTTAAAAAAGGCCAACTGAGCCAAGTAATAAAGACACTTAATCAGGATTAGCACTAGAGGGCATGGTAAGGTGGTCAATGCATAACTTGTTTAATGGCCATTTTATTGTTTAAATTAAATAAAACTTAAATCATTATGTTTTATTTAAGCAGTGTGAATGCCCTGTCCCTGTTCCCGCAGCATCACTTCAGCGGCACAGAGAAGAAATGGTGTATGGCCAGAGAGGGGGCAGTGGAGATGAGGAGGATCAAAGTAGCCAGAGTGGGGATGATCTAATTTATCCTCTCCGTTCCTTTTTCACATGCCCACTGTTCTACAGACCTTGGGTCATCAGGAGAGTAATGACCCAAGGAAAAGTGAGGAGAGGTGGACTGAGGGATCTTGGAGCACAGAGGGTGAGGGGTTTGTGGAACAGCCTTCTGGATCCATAAATGAGGGAAGAAAAAGAATAATAATCACAGTGAAACACAGCAGTCCCTGCAGCTTCCTTGGCAGCAAGGGAGTTCATTCCAGACCAAGGAGAGGCCCTTAATCCCTGTGAAGGGCAAGATCAGTCCTCCTTAGAGACAATTTCCTGCTGCCACAGAGCTCTTCAAGCATGAAACGATGGGGGAACAGGAGAAAAACTCCTCATACTGCCATGAAAAACACCTCCTCAAGGCATGGGCAGACCTATCCAACAGCATCCCAAGGGCCATGGCAGGAAAGCTTCAGGTTAACACTTTTGTTTTCCTTGATTTCCTACCACTAGGGACAAGTGTGCACGGGTGATACCAAGTCTGGGCACGCAGCAGCCACAAAGTCTGGAAAAGAATTTAGAGAAGTCTTAGGTAGAAACACTTTCAGAATGCTTTTGGGTTTGGAGGAAAAAATCCCTTTCAATAAAAAACTGCCAGCGCCAAATACACCTCTTTGGTTATCTCAACAGCAGGGAAGGGGAAGGATTCTTCTTGGACCCCACCACTGAGGACCAGGACAAGTCACTGAGAGCTCCTCACCACAGCACACTTGGCTTAGCAAGAGCTGTGCTGCACTGTCACAAGCCACAGGCACCTGTCCCCTGAGGTACACACAGCCCCACAAACACACCCCAGTGAAACAAACCTCCACAGTCAGCCAGTCCACAACAGCTGTAAGGGAAGCCACTACCCAAAAAACAGTTGTTGCTATGTCCAAGTCACAATTCCCTACCTCCCAAAAAAGGGAACAGGATTTAGCTCCTGACCAACCACAGGTTTCCTGAGTGAGCATGAATAAGTCCCAGATCTCCCCAGGCTTTGGCTCCTGGGCTGCAAGATGGAGATAAGGGTCCATCTGTTCCCCCCTCACGCTGTGGAAAGGCTGGAGGATCTGAGGAGCTGTTGGAGGCTGAGATAACTGCCTGGCTCTCCCCACGGCCTCAGGAAGCACCCGCTGAATGGGGCAGGAAGCAGGTGGAGACAAGGAGGTGCATTAAGTTATTTATTTATGAAACCAACTGGAAAATGTGCTGAGGAAAGGGGAAAAAAAATCTTTTGTGTTAAAAAATAACCTCGGCCTTAAAAAATATTTAAAGTCACCTTATTTTAGAAGTTTCCCTCCATATTTATTTGAGATAAATGGAAGCAGCACAGTGGCAGTGTTTTCTTAAGACCTGAGACATAGATGGCAGGACTCTAGAGACAGGTTTCGCTCATATATATCATTCCCTTCCCCTCCCAATCTCTGGGGGACACGTGTTGCTGTGACAGCTTTTATTAAGATTTACAGAGCAGTCATCCTGTCAGGGATGTGAAGGCAGCCTTGCTGCCACAAAGCTGCTGCCAAACTTGCCCCATGTTCAGGAGGCAGCAGCTAACCTTGTTTTCAAGCCACAGTTTCTATATATGGAGGCAGCAGAGACAAAGAAAGAGCCCAGTCTGCCCCACTTCTTCTGCAAGGGGACTACTAGCTGTCTACTTACAGCACCAGATTTTTAAACTGGTATTTATTGTGCTGCCCTGGCAGTGCTTATTTCTTCAAGATGCAGGAAAGCGATTAGAGCTGGGCATCCTGTCCGTGGCTCTGCTCCTGGCTCCCTCTGGGTTACCTTTGGGGAGGGTGTGGGGGAAGCCTGACCTCAGTGGCAGTGCTGGGGCTGCCTTTGCTCTCCCTCCATGCCTCAGTTTATCACACTCTTGCCAACTCCCATCTGTATTTTCAAAAACAGCATGAGTCAGGCATGAGTCAAAGTCTTAAAATGCAAGGAACTGGCTTTAAAATCAGGCTGCATTTTAAGGAGGAAGGTGCCAAATTTTGTGTTTGTGAAATCTCCAGCAATGACCTCGAGGTGCTTCTTTTAAAAGTCTGAGATTGATAGCAACTATATAATATTTACAAGCATGGATCGTCTCAATTTGCACAATGTTTTCACTTTTGCTGACAACTCTCAGACTAACTTGACTATATCAGGACAACCTTTCCCAGGCAAAAAAAAAATAAGGCACTGTCTCCCATGAACAATAAAGCCAGCATAAGATTAGGCCAGGAAGGGAACTCAGGCCTCAGGGATTCAGTGGGTGCCTCCAGTGACTGTCCAGACCAAAGCTCAGGGGCTCATCCAAGGGGAGGGAATGCCTCAGCAGCCCCCAGTGCCCCATCCATCCTCCTGGGCAGCCACTGTGCCAATGTGCTGCTCCCAACTTCCAGAGACTCATCACAAGCAGCTGCCTTCGAGATGGATACCCAGAGAAAGTTCAGTATTAAAAGAAAACCACTATCAGTTTCTAACGCAATTAACAGCCCCCTGCCAAGAGAGCCAGTAAGAGCACTTCATCAGACCATTATAACCCTGGAGGGTATAGAGAGGCTGCCACGGTAACTCCTTTAATTGCCCTTAATGTTTCATTAAACACAATTACATTTAAGCCTAAACTGTGCCATTTGTTGTGGTTTTAATTAGACAAAGGGCAAGATAAAGGGATTGGATTAACCCTCCTTTTCCCTCCCTCCCGTCTACCAGGGACTGGCCACAGTCAAACTGGATTGAAATAAGAAGAAAAGGAAAAAGGATGGAAGCACAAAGCACATCCACAGACCTGTGCACATGGCGGAGAACAGCTGGACCTGAACTCATCAGAACCTGATGGGGAAGGCAAAGCAGTGGCTGTGCCTCTCCTCAGACCTTGCAATCCCCATCCTCGGGCTGCCAGCCCCCTGCCTGCAAGGTGTGTGCCACTCCTGAGCCCTGAGATCCCTCCTGGCCCTGCCCAGTCTGTGCTGAAGTTATCCATCAGTGATAATTTGCTTCAGTTAGGCATGTGGAATCTCAAGGATGTGAGTCCTCAGTACAGCCACACCTGAGCAGGACAGTCCCAGCACAAGTGGGTGGACGCTGGCCTGAAGGAAAGGCATCCTCGACCTACATAATCCCACTGCTGATAGCAACAGCACTCCCTGAGCCTGTGCACATCACACTGACCCATTTCATCCATCTGAAATCAGTGATTTCCCTGGAATACACCCCCAGTTACAGCCCTCACTGACTAAGGTGTCTCCAAGGTCACCAGCTGGTTTCCATGACCTGCTCCAGCAGCCTCTGCAAGGAGAGCTGGCAGCATCCTCTGCTCTGAGCCTTTCTTCCAAGTCCAGCAGCCCTTGCTATAGTTCCAGACCTCTTTTTTTAAAATCCATATGTGCAGTTTCTTTGGCACAATGAGTGATTCCCATGGCCATCACTGTTACTGATGCCTTTCCTCTGCTAAAAGATGCATCAGCCTAACTCTTCTGATGAGAGGCTACTGTCCTGGATGTGCTCTCAGTCCTATAAAGCCTTTTAAGCCATTCTTGAAACACACACTGAAAGAGAGCATGCAAACACTTATTTCAGCCTAATAAAAAGAAAAACCATACAGAATTTATTCAGTACTGCTTTAAGTATTGCTTCCAAATTAGGTGTAAGGCTTAAATGCTGAGAGACTGTGCAGCCCTATTTGACGCTGCAAACAGCTTTGGCAAACCAGGCTGTCTCCTCCATCTTTTCTGAGCCTTTCAGTGACTTACAGGAAAAAGAAAAGCAGATTTAGCTGCAGTGACGCACACCCAAATCAGAATAAACTGCTGAAATGCTGCTCTGTTCGGAGATTTATGATACAATTAACATTTTCGTTGGTTTCTAATGACTTCTTTCTTCCTTTCTGAAGCTGACAAGAGAGTAGGAATAGCCACGGGGTATAATCAGACTGTCTGCAAGGTGGAAGGGAAACGAAGCAGAGCAGAAAGGTACTCTCTGAAGCAGCCGGGTATCATTATTATCTCTTTGTGGGAGCATTAGCACCATTGGAGGGCACTCGGGCACCACTGGAACAAGAGCAGCATAAGAACTTGAATAGAACCGAAGAGAAGATGAAAAGAATGAAACAGACACTCAGTGACAGGTCTGAATAGTCTCCTTTGTGCCACAAGACTTGCTGAGATTTTGCTATCGCTTGACAAGTGCCAAAACTCCACAGGTCTGATCCAAAGACTACATGTGTCAACAGGAAGCCTCCCATTAACTTCAGGGAAACTTAGCCCCAGCCAAGGTGTAATAGATCATGTACCACCATTACAGGGAAATAAGGGAAATCCATCTTCGAATTCTCACTACTAATTTTCAGCAATTTTTCACAATATATCTCATCATCACAGTGTCTACTCACACAATAAATCAATGGTTCTGCAGAGCAGCGAGTAAAATGAGGGGATGGGGCGGGTGGGAAAAGTGGAAGGGGAAACGTGTGCCATTGCTGAGCAGGGAGTAACTGCAGCAAGAACAAGCCTCCCTTTGGCCCATTAACACAGCTGACTAATTGCTGCCGAGGGGCACCGTGGCCTCACCAACTGAAGAGACACAGCTTTAACACCTCTGCTTGAGAGGGAACTGAGGCACGGACCAGGAGATTCCTCTGCCAAGGTGCTGAGCAAGCAACAGCTCTTTTGAGACTGCTGTGGCCATGGCTTGGTGCTCTATTTGGAAAAAGCTGCCAGAGCGGGGCTCTCCCCCATCAGTGCCGGCTGCCTGTCTCCAGAAAAGCTCCAGGTGCTGCTGGAAGAGCACGTGCACATCCCTGCTCCTGCCTCCGGGATTAAGAGGTGACCCTTAGGTTTGAGCTTTGGGGAGCCAGAGGGAGTGAGGGGCAGAGGGGTACGAGGGAGTGGGGAGAACAGCTGTTAAGCTGTTAGAGATAATAAATTGAATAGCTCTGAAATTGGACCCACAAGGATAAAAGTGATTTTAGTGCCTATAAGACCGACTATAAACTCAATCTGTCAGACAGCAGCAGCTGTTAAAGATAATGGTCCTGGTAAATTTAACTTCCAAACTGCCACAAAGGGACTAGTGTGATGTTAAGTTTCTCCCTTCTTTGAAAGGGGGTGGGGAGAAAAAGAAAGGCATCAAAAAAACCACAAGATCTTAAACATGCATCTCACGTCAGCTGATCAAAAAATCTGCTTTGAAGGGCCAGGATGGGCAGTACCCCCATGAGGGAGAGAGATCTCCCAGAGGCTTTTAAGCAGATGAATACCTCTGGGCTGCTTTGATAGGATTCTACAAATAATACCAAATATTTGCTAATCAGCCAAGGTCAGCGGGGAAAGAAGTGACTCTCTGCTCCAAAGCCAGGCATCTCCTAATTATTGAAGTCCACGCTGTGACTTTATCATCAGCTCTGGGCAGAGAAAAGCATCTAGCTGGACTGCTCCTGAGCAGATGGTGACTCGGAAGCGTTCCCTGTCCCTCAGCCCTCCCCTGTCCTGGAAGGGCACAGGGACTGCTGATCCCTGCCCCAGGAGCTGCCCAGCACAGAGAGCCATGGGGCAGCGAGGGGGCAGCCCCAGCCCAGCAGGTTTTTTAATTCTGTCCAGCTGCTACTCCCTGCCGTGGGTGCACCTGCCCGCTCACAGAAAGTTGTTGCTCGTACCAAATGTCCCACCAAAAAAACAGGGAATTTTACCACTGAGCCCAGCAGTGTCAAGGTGTGGCTGCAGAGGAAAGCTCTGAGGGACAAGTTATTCTTCAAAGGCTGTCTTCCCTGCCGAGCAGGTGATACAGTGTGGCTAAGGACACATTTTACACGGACCACTGCTCCAAAAAAGCCATTTGCAGCAAGTGGTTTTAACGTGACAACCAGAACTATTTAGGTAATTTTGGAAAGGCAGCAGGATTTGACCACAGAAACTGAACACAGCCCAGTTAACTTCACCTAACAAAGCAACTATTGCAACTACAGAACCATCATCAATTTCTTACAGAATAAAGCAAACAAGACCCGAATGGCCAGGGTGAGAAAGGAGGGCTGGTCTCCCTGTACTGCCTCCTCATCCCTGCTTGGCTCCACAGCTCCGGCATGGTTTGCAGCATGTCCACTTCTCCAGCCCTTCCCAGGGCATGTCACACGGACATGAACCTTTCCTTAGCACATATTCTCAATATCCTGCTTGCTTCAGGATCAGAGGAGGGTTTCATCTCAAGAGGATTTCTACACAGCTCATTTTTCAACTGGCTGAGTGGTACTCTTGGCCTTTTGCCACTCTAAGGGAAGTGGTTCCTTTGGAAATGTTTTTATCCCAATGGAGATGAGATTTCTCATGTGCTTAGCATAACATCTGTGCCTTGGTGGATTTGGATTTCACTGGAGTGAAGGATTTGGTGTCAAATGCAGCAATGCTTCCAATCAAGGTCTTGGGAGAGGACCATGCAACTGCTTTGAAGCAAGATCCTAGAGTTACTTCCCAAGCCTAGGGTATTTTTTAAAGGGTTGGAGGAATCACTTTTGGATGCACTTCAGCAGTACTCATAATTTCTAACCAGTAGTTAAAAAGTGTTGAAGGTCTCAAGTCAGAAGCAGAGCAATGTAAAATAGCTTTGGGCTACTTTGAGTTAAAAACTCCTGATTTTTTTCAACACTATGGTTATTTATCACTGTTGCTATCACCCAAGGACACAAGAAGAGTCCAGTCAAACTTAAAATACATAGAATACCTAGGGGGGCATTTACAGATATGCTAATAACAGAGAGAGCAACCCCAAACCCCAGTGATTTACACATTTCATTGTCACTGGAAAGCCCTGATTCAAGAGCAGCTCCTCCAGCCTTTTCTATATCAGTGGTATGTAAGGACAGTCTGGAAAGGATGGAGGGTTAATCCCTGTGAAATGATTTGTCACTGCAACCATGTACAATACAGCTTCTGTCACAGTTGTCTGTCACTTCCCAGCAATGAACCAGGGAACATTATTCTCAGGAACATCCAAGTTTGGAACTGAAGTTCCCCTAAAGCGATTCCCCAGATATGAGCAGCCCCATGCACATGGCACACACTGGTTATCTCCCTCCCATCACATTTCTTTGTGCTCTCAGAGGGGGAAAAAATAGAAAAAAATGGCGAGGGAGAGGAGGAGTAGAAAAAAAAAATAGCCTCTGCAGGCCTCCGGGTTAAACTGTGACCTACTTCAATCCACACTGCTGCCCATTATTACCAATCCAATTATTCCAGACAGGTTAACTCAGCTTTAATTTATGTCAATCCAATTACTTTTTTTTATTATTTATTAAATAAAAAGATCACTTCATGCTTCAAATGATTTATGAATACTGGGTCAGCATCCCAGGGAAAGGACTTGGGAATGCTCAAGGTCAAGGCTGGCCTCATGCAGGAAATCCCTCCCAGAATTTGTGGGGAGAACTTTACTCACCTCATCTCTCTTTTTGTATTTTAATTGGATCTCTCACACAAAAGCCTGTGGCTTCCAGGACTCTGCTCAGTGAGCAGGAATGGTATTCCAATTGCAAATATGTTTCAGCTGAAGTAAGAGGCACTTAAATTAACTGGATCTCTGTGTCTGCTGCAGTGTAATGGGACAGTCTAGCACACAGCTTTCCCCTTCAGGGGGAAAATGAATCCAGGATGGACATTTTTCAGACACAAAGGGGAGTCAAGTATCCAATTCCTGCAAATGTCCACTTCACCCCCCTTTGGTGACCTTCAGAAGGCAACAGCAGAGCTGTTTTAAACAACCCCATCCCTGCTTTCGCTCCTCCCTTCAGTCACTGCCAGGATTCTGGCAAGCTTCCCTGAGAACCAAGTGCCTTGTATCAGGGTGCTGTTAAAACATGCTCATCAGCTCCTCCTCAGCCGGGCACAAAGCCTCAGGCTCCTCTGTACCTCCAGAGCCAGGACTGAGGCACCACCAGATACTGTGTCTGCTTTCTGACACCTCTGGAACTGAGTCCACCTCCCTAAAAAAAAAGAGCTCCAGATGACTCAGGCCAACTTCTGCCACTAACCCATCCTCTGATCTTGGCAAGCTCCTTTTGACTTGGGTGCCCTGGTTTCGTGTCCTACAGAGCCACTCACCCACTCTGCCTCCTGCCCCTGCTCACTACAGCCCCTGCCAGGAGCAAGAGAATCTGAGACTGCCTTCTGACTGAATATCTCCCTGACTCCCAGGCCATGAGCAGAGCTGGTTACGTTTTTAACACATATTCCTCAATTCTTTTTTCCCCGGTGTTTCTAATTAGGACCAAAATAGTTTTGCTCTCTTTTTTTTTTTTTTTTTTTAATTCTGTCCAGCTAAACTTTCCAGCTGATCTCAGCTGCCATGGCAGCAGAGTCAGTTCTGGAGACACCTTGGATGCCAGACCATTTCCAAGGCTTTGAGCTAAAACCTTGAGAGGTACCTTGAAGATAAATAGAGTTGCTGAAGTCGGTGAGACCCAGTTTCCCAAGCCAAATTGCAGCAGCCAGGAAGCCACACTCTACAGGGGATGGTGCTTCTAAGAGAGCCCTGGAGCAAAGCCTTGGAGGCTGAGGCCACAGAGGCATGCTGAGTCACAGGGAAGAGGATGTAAAGCCTAGCTGCATCCAGATGGGGAAATACAGGGAAGAGAGATTTCAAGGATAAGCATAAAATCACTTCCAAAAAAGCATCTTCCTTTTGGAAAAAGAAAAGGGAAGAAAAAGCATCTCAAACCAAGAATGTGATTTTAACAGCCTCCTCAAAATACTTCCTTCACCTCTTTACATGAACAAAACAAGGACTGCCTACACCTTGGCCTTAACCAGACAGCTGGACAATAGAGTCATCCAAAATCATCTCAGTCATGGACAACGCAGCAAATCCTCTGCCTGAAACCATGTCCAGACATCCAAACACTGAGTCACTTCAGGATCCCAGCCAGTGTGTCCTTGAAGGAGAAAAGCCAGACACTCAGCTGGGACACCCTGCAATGCCAGACACCCTCCTGGGGCAGAGCCCCTTGGGAGCAACACCAGCCAGAGTGAGGATCTGTGATAAGAGGTGGGTGTTGCATCACCCTTTCTCAATCTCACCTGCCTTTTCATCCTCACACTACCCAGCACCTCCAGCAGCCTGGGCAGCAACCCTTTCCCATCCCTCCCACACTGCTTTGGGAACAGGGCATGGCTGTTTTTCTCTGACATCCTGAGAATAATCATCAGTGTGCACAGATTGCTTGTAGCTGACTGGGTATTGCCATCCTACCCCAATTTTAGAGAACACCAGAAGTCAGTAGGCTACTAATAGGGTACTCAGTTCCCAAAGGCACCTCATTAAGGGGTGAAGGACTTTAGAACTTATTTAGTACAAAGTTAAATGCTGGATAAGGAAAGCATTAACATGCACAAGCCTATTATATTATTCCTTTCCTTATCCTCAGGCTGTGCCATTAGGAAAGTACATGAGAAACTGGAATTTTGCTGTATTGCTTCAATAGATCTCCACGTGCTTCTCAAGGACTTTTTGGATACAGCTTTGTGGAATGCACAGCCCAAGTCATTATGTTCTGAAGCATGAGTTGAGTCGTCTGAAAGCAGACAAATGGAAACAGAACCCTAACCAAAAATACTAACTTTTGCAAAGAGGGATTTTTGAAATTCAGGAAATGCATTACTAAAGCCAGAGAACTTAAAACTCACATTCTGCATGCCACCAAAGAAATGTGGATGGGCCTTCTTGGAGAGAAAAAAAAAAAAAAAACAACAAAAAACTACACACATACACACACAAAAAAAGAAAAAAAATCCACCACCAAAAAAAAGTCAACTAAAAAGAAAAAGTACATGTTCAAGTGGCTTTGAAATTTCCAGCCCAACACCAAGATGGCCCCTTGGGCTGGGACAGCGTTGTTTCAATTAGAGCAGCTCTGCCCAGCCTAATTGTAAGAGGTGGGAACAGCCAACATTCCCAAAGGGCCATGAGCTCTTCCCCCTATTGTTTTAGGCTCAGTATCCAGAGGGCAAGTGGAGGAATACCAGAGACAAGCAGGAGGGAAGCAGCTGTATTCACTTTCCCTAGGGCTATTTCTGCCAAGTCTTAAAATAATATTAAGATCCTTCACCCTCCTGCCTCTACATTTTCTACCACAGACACCGGGTTTGTCCCAAGTTGTCTGTGACTGGCACTGCATCTCCTGAATGGAAGCCCCACTTTTGAGGGCAAAATCTAATGTGGGCAGGTGAAAGAAAAAGCCTCAAAGCTCCTGCCTTTGGGTAAGTCCAGGGGAGAGTTTGCTCTCTGCAGACAAGGGCTGAAAACACTTCCAGTTCCAGGCTGGGATGCCCTTCATTTAAAATTAAGTCCCTCAGCAGGCTCCAGCTCAGCATGTACTGTCAGTTCACTCATGACACGTGCTCGTGTTGCTTTTCTGCCAACCCTCTTCAAAAGCAAAAAGGAGGAGACAAAAAAAGAAAAAAGTACAGCAAAAAAATGATGCCACTCTCAAGAAAAGGCACTTTAGGCAGTCTCCACTACATCAGTAATGACAGTCAATAGTGCCTCCAAGGACTTGCTTTCTTCAAGTCAATACTACATTCTGACAGCCAGTTTCTTCCTGGGATCCATGAGCCTCTCTTCCAGATTCAATCTTGCTCAGACAATCATTCCTCCAAGGCTTTTACCAGCTTACAGATAGCGCAGAGATGCAAGAGCCAAACTGTGAGGAAATCTTTCTGCTGCTCTGCAGAAATGCACTTCTTTACTAAGTGGCTTTTCTTACCCACCAGGGTCACACACCACACTAAGCAAGTCAAGGGTCATGAGAAATACAGCAGAGATGCTTAAACAAATACCTCATCCTGGATTCCACACAGCTCAGGCCTCAGGTGATCCCCTCCTACAGCTTTCTCTCTGGGGGATTTACCACAGTACTGGCTTGCAAATACAAGAGGAAAACAAGCTAGAGAACAGGACCTTCCAAGCAGACATCACAACTTAAAGTCTACAAAGCTCATTTCCCTGACTTGGCTGCCTAAGCTAAAGCCGATGTGGTACCCACCAAAATCTGCCACCATTTTTAGTGTCTCAGCAAGGAAGGTCCCATCTTGTTAAAGAACTATTCACCTCCATCATTAAAAACATCTTTAGCAGACAGTCCTTTTCCTCAGGCACCAAGGATGAAATACACAGTCATCTTTAAAGAAGGCTTGGAGAAGAGAAATCATGTACTAATATAATTAAGTTCAGTGCAACAAGCCCTTGGCCTTCACCTGCAAAGACACGAGTGTAATTGCAATATTAAACAGACACATGAAAGGCCTCCAGGGCATAACAGGTTTTGCAGAGATCAACAGCAAGTCCTGTGCCTTGGCAAGCACAGCCTTAGCAGCTTCCACACCAAAAGGGAGGTGCTTTCTGATCTTCTCCATTGATGTCCCTATTTTACTCACAGCCTGTATTTCAGGAAAGCCATATTTGCTATAAACCTTGGACAGAGCCTTGTTTTTAAGGTACATTCAGTAAGAGGCTGTTCCTGCTTCTGCAGGAGCCTGGTTTTGATGTACCTGCCTGTTGTGTGCTGCCAGGAGGAGCAGAGGGGTTCCCTGCCAGATGGTGAGCAGCACGGGGAAGGACAGCCACTGTAAATTAACCTGCTGCTCCCAGCTTTGGAAGGCCACAGCAGGAAAGCCATGTTGCAGTGGTGTCCTTGAGGTGCTCCTCCTTTCCTACATGTCAAAAGCCTTTTATGACATGAAAGCTGTCTATCAAAGAAGATCTCATCAGCTAAACTGGGCTCTGCCTTATCCCTCACCAGAGCCTCTGCCCTCCTCCCTGCACACCTGATACCTGGAGCAAAGGAGTGGGCACCAAGCCCCGCAGCTGATGTTGTTCAGTGAGCAGATGAGGGCAAGCCTGAGAAACAAGGAATGAGATTTTTTTTCCCAGCACCTTACACCTGCCTCTGCAGCACCAGTAAGAGCATTCCACACCCACAGGCAAGACTTCCTGGTGTCACAGAAAGTTCACCATCTCAGTGTGAGAATGGTGGTGACTGATGGGGTCCAAGGAGGGAAGGATTACTGCTGTTTGTACAGCTTTATGGAGGGAGCTGTAAGAGTGTTCTGCAGATGAAATCAGCACATATTTGCACATTAATGTAATTTAACCTGAACTCATTCTTGCTTTTAAACCTCAGGAGTGGCAGGGAAGACCCATGAGCAAATAGGCAAAGAACATCTTTATTAGGGAAAGGCTAAGGTGACAGTCTGTAATGTGTCAGGCAGTTAAGGCTAGCAGGAGGCTGCAGATCCATGGAAGAACAAAGACTGCAGCAAAAAAATGTCTCAAAAGTGCTCTCCAGTACCCACACAGAACAGAGAATTTTACCTGGCAAATGTAGTTAAAGCAGTGTCATCCTACACACTGAGGAATAGCTTGTTTGCATGACTGTTCTCTTAGAAGGAGCTGCTTTACCCAAACCAGATGTTCACACAAAATCCCCAGAGGCTTCTGAAAATCCCCTGCAGTTAGGAGCTGTCATGATCAGTATTTTGTACAAAATAATGCCAAGGATTGCTCACTTCCCCAGAGGGCAAGGTAGCTCTTTAGAGATTTTGTTACTTCAGCCCTCCTCCCCTCATTCTGCTGATCCAGGACAAACTCACCTTGGTGGCCCAGAGCAGTGAAGACAGGCTGCCTGTGCTGCTTGGCTTTGTCCCAGCTCAGCCTGTCCTCCCACAGATGGTGCAGGAGCACAAGAAGTCACCTCGGGTGCTGCAGCTAATTCAGCAAATATGAACATAGACTGGTTTAGCTTGTCACACACACAGCCTCGGATATTATTTTTGGTCCCACTGACCTCTCTCTCACAACACCTCTGTGGAGATGACCCTTCCAGTGCTGTGCAGACCTGCACCTGCAGAGCAGCCACGGCCCCCAAGCAGCACAGCCACACCCTGAGCTGGGACACCCACCAGCAGCAGGAGGGGGTGTCTGTAAGGCTCTCCCTGCAGCTCAGGCAGGTGTTCCCTGTCATGCTGAGCTCCTCGCTGGCACTGCTGGGCAGATCCCAATGCCTGGCACAGGTTCCCACCCCGCTGTATTCATAGCCCGGGCAACATGACTCCAAAGCTGCCAGCTTTGTCCAGCTGGAACTAAAGGTCTCTTCCAGTAACAATGATCACAGCATTCCCAGGAAGGGACTGACTCAGAACAGACCAAGTCATGGATAGAGCTGAGTCCGTTGGGATAAATTCTTAGCACAACCCACTTAGAAGAAAGCTACCTCCTCAGCATGAAGAGAAAAGGAAGGAAAAAGGTAATATCCTGGGAAGTGATTAGGGATATTGCTACAGAAAATGTCCTCAGCGAGTTGTAGGATTTCCCATCACAGCTTCAGGGTGAGGCTGCAGAGACAGGACACAGAGCTCTCTCCCACACACAGTCCCTGCCATTCTGTGCTGCAGCCTGCAATCAGGAAAAGCATTCCAGCACTCCTCCAGCCTCAGCAGCCACAGGACTGCTGTTACCCAGCCCTCTGACCACAGCTCCTCCAGCCAGGGAGTCCAGAAATTGTCTGCACTACAAGCAGGACGTTTTGCCTGGGCCCCCTCAGACTCAGATGTGCAGCATATCCCAAGTGCCTGTGATCCTGAGCTGCTGCCCCTGTCCCAGAAACAGTGGCTGAAGCACAGGACAGTGCCCAGCTGACCTCCCAAATCGAGGGAAGCACGTTGCTTCCTGCCAGGTTGGCTGCACTAAAATTACACAAAGAGCTTCAGTGCCTCTGGTAAATACTGCACAGACTTGTTTAGCCTGTGGCTCTTTACACGCACCCACCAGACTTTTTAGATGTTCCAACACAGCATTTCTTATGGAGGACAGAGTTAGGAAAGGCTGAGCAATGAAAGCAGAGATTGTTACCAGCTTTAACAGGTTTTGGATCATGCCAAGAACAAGTTTCACTGTTTTAGTTGCTTCAGTATGATAATCCCACATCTTTTCTATAATAATCAGATGCTCCTACACTGCAGTCGGCAGCAGAAGACAAAATGAGTAGTAAAGAGACAAGCAGCAATCTCTTTAAAGAGCTGAGAGGACTGCCAAGAATATTTGTAATCTGATTTCCTCCCTGCCTCCTTGCCTTCCCTGACCCGTCTCTGGAACTCAGGGTGATGCACACAGTGGGTTTCAGGTTGTGCTACACAGATCCCTTCTGAGCAAACCAAGGGAAGCCAGTTGATGGGCAGGCTGAGATTCATCACACGCCTACATCACTGACCTACACCGACCCATTAGCTCATTTATGAAGGACTTTCACTTTATTACCATTGATGAAGGAGTTTTACTTTATTACAGGTCACTGAAAAAAGATTAGTCTAGATGGGTGATCTATTTAGTTTAGGGAAAAGATCCACTTAGTAAACTATGACCTGAACATCAATTCCTCACTATCTACAGTGACAAAGACATAGTTGAGATTGAAACAAATTTCTAATAATTTTTTTAAAGAGACTTCCATTGAACAATATTGGAGGTGCAGTCCCTCATGGGGAAAGAAAAAATAATTTACCATTTGCTCTCTGTCACAGAAGAGATGAATTGTAAGAGACCAGGGTGACCCTCTCTGTGCAGGACAGCGAGAACTGCAGCCACTTGTCACCTTCTCCCTCCAAGTCCAAAATGACAGAGGGAGATGATCTTTTTGAGGCATGTAATACAACACACACAAAAAAGCAAAAAAGCCACACTGTGATTCAGTGGCAGCACAACTGTCTTGCCTTGCACAGGATTGCTCTGCTCAGCCAGGGACCTTTTCTGCAGAATGCATAGTAAAACAGCTGCAACAAGCAGCTCGATGCCTTCAGAGGGATAATAATCTTGACAGTAAAAATACGAACCCAGCACAACTACTTGTGCTCATTTACAAACAAGACGCTGCACTAACTTATGCTCATTTGCACGTGAAAATTGCTGGAGTATTTACTGTACATTGGGGTGATCAGAACAGCCTCGGAGCTGCTGTCCTGTGAGCATCACAGCGCACAATTAAATCTATTTCATTACTCATTTCAGGAAAGGCATCCACAGCTACAAGGGGGAGGCTGAAGTGGATGACAGGAGTGTTACATAAACATTATTGATTTCATTTCTCCAAACATTCACAATAAACACACCAACTAGTTTTGCTGAACAATGCAATGCATCATTCAGCTTTCACATAGAACATATCAGACATCAGCTAGACACAGTGTGTTCACTGGATGCTGCCATGAAGGACTGAGGAAGGGTGAAGTGGTGATCAGATAAAGGATGCACATTCACTCCTCTGGCAGGAGCAGCTAAATTTCCCAGAGGCAGCAGAAATATAGTGGTACTTCTCAGGCAGAACTTACATTCTAAAATATATCTTAAATCAGCGTCTTCCTTGGCAACATCTGTAGTGACACAGGAGTCCTGTTCATCAACACAGCAAAAAAAATCTCCACCCTAGTGCTGTAATCAGAAGTAGGCACAACAAAGGAGGAGGGAGAAGATATCTTGTTCTTCCCCCATGGGAAGAAAAGATCCAAGTGCTTAATGTGGCCACACACCAAAGAAAAGCAAACAAAAAACATTACATTTTTGTGTTAGAGGCAGGAAAAACAATGCTGAGGGGAAAAATACCACCAAAAAGCGCAACAGATACTTATGGGCAGATCATCTGCAAGAGAGGGTGTTCCAAAAAACAAACCAACCCATGTGGCCAAGCACAAGGATAATGTTGTCCTTGTTTCACCCACACCTTCTTTCCCAATATGTCTCTTTCTTCATCAGCTAGAGATCTGGTAAAAAACTTACATTTAAAAAAAAAGAAAAAAAGGAAAATTATGTAACTCACAATTCTCCCATATGCTCAGTGCCTGTTAGCTCACAAACCATGGAACTGTGTTAACTGCCATGGCAAGGGGTAGATGGACACACAAAAAAGCAACAAGGACTGGTTTTGGTCTGTAGATTTCTTCATCACCCAAAGGCTCTATCTCTACACATGTTTTTAACACATAATGGTTTATTTTTCCTTACTGAACAGAGGGAGAAAAAGAGGGTGCTGAAGATGTGAAACACTAGCCACTTTTATCTTTCAAGGGTTTGGGAACAGAATTTGTGTTTTGATGCATCGAGTTCCATAAATCTCAAGACACAAGGACAGAAAAATCAATGGGTAAGAGAGATGGATCACTCACTGGGACAGAGAGAAACGAGTCAGCTTGTATCCAATCGGCCAGTGAGGCCTGGGCAATCTGTCAAAATGCATTTTGCAGGGCAATAATCCCCTTAAACCAAGGGGGAGAAGCCACAAGTTCCAAGGAGGTGAAAACTTAATGAAGGAAGGTAAGAATTCTCAAACCATTTTGGATAATTTTTTATATTTTACCTCTGAAGCATTGTTCTGAACTCTTTCAGTCCATTCAAGAAGGATGGGACGGCACAGACTGGTTGCAGCTTCACTGCTGTATCACTTCAAATGGAACCCTTGTGGTTAACCAGAAGAACACCCTACATGTCATTTGCTATAAAACTCAGAACCAGAACACGCAAACAGGCTGAACCCTTGCCCTGCTAGGAAGGGGGAGAATGGCATGGAAAATCCAGCCAGCTGCCTGCCTGCAGCACCCAGCTCCGTGGGCAGGGACTGGATGGCATGTCCCTCAGTGCTGCCATCACTTGCACACCCCAGCTGGTACCTGCCCGCAGAGAAAGAAATCAGCAAATGCCTTGGCAAGCCACACTCAAACCATTTACAGGCTTCAGTGGTTCAAGTTTCCCCTCTAGTAACTCAGCTACCCCACCCTGGTGTATTTTTAGCATGCTTAGGTAAGACTTTTCTGTATTTCTTCACATCAGAATTTCACCTGTTGCATCTTGCAATCAGCCCAGGTGGGGCTTTTTTCTCATTCATTTTCCTCCCAGAGCATTTTGTGGGCAAGCACCTACTTAGGTGTTGGATGGGGGCCACAAAGAGGAAGGGGAAGCAGGTGGTAAAGAACTGGAGATGCTTTTCCTTCTGTTTTTCTGTGCTGGCAACAATAACAGAAATGCCACACCAAAGCCACCCTCTCTGAGAAACTTGAGCGGGTACAAACGCAGAGGCCCATCTGCTTAGCAACACATGGTGCCAGCAAACAGTTTCCAAGCCTCAGGCTGAGGCTCACAGATATGGCAGAGGCACGTTGGGCTCCCAGCTCCACAGACAGGCATCCAGAGAGGGGCCAGGCCGAGAGTGGCCTTCCCGCAGCAGGCAGGTGCCACCAGCAGGGCACACCTCATTTTCTTTTGGCAGCTTCACACAGCAGCAATCTGCTTTAGGATCTCCTGTCTTGTGAAATCCTATTCAGATGCACCCTCTTCCTCTGCTCCTTCAGTACAAGGATCCTCTGTGCAAGAACACCTTTCCTCGAGCACAGGAGCAACATCTCCAGTCAGACACCAGCTTCTCTCCCCTCTCTCCTCATCCAAAACACGTCTTCAAATTTTCCCAAATGCACTCTGACACCTGACCTTGCTCTCCAAAGCTTGTAAGAAATGAGTCTCTACAGCATGAGCTACACTTTACAAATGTCCCATTACAGGGGTGCTCCCTGATTTCCTGCTCTTCTTCTCATGTCCCACTGAGCCCCTTCACCATTCTTTAGTGTCAGCCTGTCCCAAGGGCTCAGCTCACAGCTTCACCTCTTTCCTGGAGCCTCTCTGCTGTGCTGGGCAAGGACTGAGGCTCACTTGTTTTGTGTCACCCCCGTCCCTGCTGCCCTGACACAGCCCAGGCTGACAGCCCTGCAGGGGAGAGGCTGTGTGGGATGTGACTGCGGGACTTCTGATGCATGGCACCCTTGGTGACAGCAGCTGCAAGAACTGCCCACATTGGCAAAGCACAATGAAAGCCCGTGGGTCACCCCACAGGCCAGGGAATGGGAGCTGCCCTGTGTAATGTGAGTCAAAGCACTACCAGGGAAGGCTAGCAGATTGGCTTTGTCTGAGAATAAAATCTTTGGTTAAACAAATGAAATCCCAGCCAAGAGAAAGCATCTGAATGCTCTGCTCAGAAGTCCTCCCCAGGACAGACATCCCAAACACAGCATCCCACAACCCTGCTTTGGCCTGGGAAAATGCAGAACAGGTGGAGCACTTGACCAAGAGAAATCCTGATTTTTGACATCCAAGAGCAGACAGGGATCAGTCCACAAATCAGAACAAATAATGCAGCTAAAGTCAACAGGGCTATGGCTGTTCATGCCAATCCAGGTTGCTCTACAGGGTGACAAAGTTGTGGCACTTGAAAAACTCTGTGGATCAAGTGGGACTTCAGAGGGGTTTATAATAGAGAAGAACACACTTGATGGAAAGTTTACCAAAAAACCTGTGCCAAACATTAAAAACTGGCACAGAAGCCACAGAGAATCAAGAGTGGACAGAAAAAAGGAAAAAAACCCACAGTTAGAAATGCCTGAGTGATCATAAGGAAATGATGTTTTGTTGCGTGATCCCAAGCCCTCTGTCAGAGGTGTCATATAAATAATTATTAATTATGTTGTTGATTATCTGTGTGAGCAATAGAACTAATGAGCTGGTTCTTACAGGATATAAATACAGCTTCTAAAGAGCAGGGCAGTCGTTCTGCCAACGGCAAGCAATTAGAATTATTTCTTCTCTGCTGAGAGTTTGCTTTTTTTTTTTTTTTAACCTGAGGACAACCAATACACACTGTAGATATTTGCTATTAAAAAATCTACTCCCTTCACAGTCCCAGTAGACATAAACTGAATTTCCTTTAATGACTGGGCCCAATTAACTGGAACCTGGAGCTCCACTTTGAAAGCAGCAGGGTTTCTCTTTGGAGGCTTGGCCCCGATGGGCAGGAGACATCCAAAGGTTGAGGATTAAAGTTGCTTTGTTTCACTGAGCGTGTACACCATATTGCAGGATGGTTGGCATGGGAACACAGCTATGGAGCAGCCTGTAGTGCACAATAAACAGTCTCCATAAAACACAGAAGCAAATAACTGGAGAGATGAAGGGTAAACCCTTCACCTATCATTGGGAAAGCTCAGCAGATGGAGGAGGAAGGAGCAGCCCTTCCAATTCACAGCCCTTCACCCACACCTGCTTCCAGGATTTTTGTTTTAACATTAGTGCTTTAAGTGCACATGTGTACTCGACCCATTTCACCATCTGGTGTCCAAACCACGGGGTCCAAAAGGAAATTCCACTTTAGCTGCTGTCAGCCTTGAACTGCCACATCTCTCAAGGTGCTGGTAAATCCCAGGACAGAATCTGAGAAGAGGGTTGGCCAGCAGGGGCCTGAACATCCATCAACAAAAGGAAAAGGGCAAGTTTCCTCTACAGAAAAATACTTTTTTCTCAGAGTCATAGATATAGGTTAAAAGAGGTTGGACCCTAAGTCTAACTGACAGAAAGTGCAGTAGCAAATCAGGAATAAAACTCAGAATCCTGCTTCTGCATAAGAGGGGAAGTGCAGGAAAGGAAGAGCAGGAAGATGGAGAACCTTGGGAAACCTGTAACATCTCTACTAACACTTGGCTTTGCTTCTTCTTTTACAACAACAGAGTTAGCAGATGAAACACCAAAAGCATCTTCTGGAAGTTCCTTTTCTCTCTGATCTCACCCATGGCTGTTGTTCCAGCATGCTGACCTTCAATCTGTAGAAATTTCCTGATCCTGATCGACGCACTAGATAAAACTTGCAAAACACTGACCCTGGGGATTTGCTCAAGAGACAGGAATGCAAAGATTCAAACAGGAAAAGCTGGAATTTATGGGCTTGCTGGCAGTCTGGCTACAGTGAGGACATTAGTCTTCTGCAAGGGCTGAGAAAAGTCATTCTTTGTTACCAGCAAGACAGTCCAGAACAGACAGCATCCTCTGTAGACCCAAAATTATGAATTCTAAATACCATTCAACCCCTCCACCAGTAAAAGCAGAGACATATTTTAGACCAACTTGCCCTGAAGGCCTTCTGATGCAGCTTTGTCCATGGTTTTTAAGAGTGCAGTAAGAAATCAGTACATTTTCAGGCCTTTGAGCCTACTACAATTGTTTTCTTTAAGAAGAAAGCCCATGGTGCACTGACACAGGAACTTTAAAAATGCAGCTTTAAAAGGAGCACCCTGGGCAGTAACCTACACAAGCTGCTCCACTCAGCCAAGCCATCCACTTCTTTAATAGACACGATCCAGAGTGCTTTACGTATTCCCCTGCATTTGAAAGGGGTCAGAAAAGAGCTCCCAAACAGGCTTAGAGCTGCCAAGGAGCCCTTGCTTTTTCCTCCCTCTTTTGTTCTTCAGTAGCCATGTGCTGGGAGCAGAGCTCTGCATCCTGAGGTTATTACACATTTCTCTAATGGATCTCCATGCATAATAAATTAGCTCATTAATGAATTGATTTGAGGGAAGAGTTCACTGCAGGGGCTAGGAACCCAAAGACACACGCCTATGACTGAACAAATAAGTCACTTCTGCAGCATCACATCATGCATCCTGCTGGTGAAGGCCCCATTAAATCACCTGGCACTTCTGCTGCCTGTTCTCTATCCTCACCATTATAAAAGATAGATGGGAACTGCTTTTACCTCACAACTGCTTATTTGTGGAGGTCTGGGCTCATTCCTTACAGGCCTTTTCCATTTGGGACTGTCAGGTTTGTCGTTCACGTTGAGGGAGTCTGTGATTCCAGCACCAGCTTTTGCAGTGTTTGAATTATTTGGATTGCAGCTCATCTGGATCTCAGCAAGGGACTGCAGGTCCACCCTGAGGGCTGTTACCAGCCTGAAAAATCTCAAGGCTGTGGTGTTTGCCTGCTACTGCTGCCCAAAATGAGGGGATCGAGCCTGAAAACAGCTGCCCTGAGCTGCTAACTGAATATTTCCAGATGATCCCAGGAACCTACCTCCATGCTCCGGCACCGAGCACTACCTTGTAAACAAACGCCCTTATATAGGTCTGTGTGGGCAAAGTTAATTATCTCCAAATAGCTTCCAGAAGCCTCAAATCAATTTATGAAAACAAAAATTAACTTTCCATATAAACATAATTACAGTGAGACAACAGTATCCAGCCTGGTGCTACTGCTGTTTTTGGAAGCTGGGCAGAAAGCCAAATGAGTTCATTAGGCAGTGTAATTAATAATGGTTTTTTCCTGCTTTAGGAAGCCATTTATGGTCCTTCGAGGCAAAGGTACTGGGGAAAAAACCCACAGCTGACAAGTTTTAAAAGGTGCTTCTGCAACAACAATTTATTTTAAAGCTTCCATGAGAATATATATAATTTAATGAACAGAAAAAGAGCAGGAAAAAAATTACACTGCAGCAAGATCCATTCACTCCACTCACAAAGATGCCTTGGAATAACTTTCTTGAGAAGGAACCACCCAGTTTCTGCTCCAGGAATGAGCATCTCCCACTTCATAACCCAAGAGGCACAGACAGCACCACACAACCAGCTTCCCCTGTTCATTGTGCCACGGCCCTCGAACAGCACAAGATCCTGCAAATGCGAGAGGAGTCCACAAACAAACACCATTCCATGGCTCTGATCCCAGCAAAACCCTGGGAAGTTTCTTAGGTTGCTAAGCCTATCTGATTATTATTTATCAGCTCTGAATTGCATTCACTCAGGTTACAGAGACGTGCACTTTGCCAACACAGATCACTTTGTCTCTCTCAAAATGGCAACACACAATCTGAAGTGGAGCTTGTCCGTGTGTGAGAAAGCCACATCTGTAATCCTCTGTCCCACTAGGCCAGAAGTGTGTGTTGAAGCCACCAAAGAAGTGCCAGCCAGTGCTGATGGACACTGCACAGGATGGTCAAGGCAGAAGAGCACAGGAGCTGAGCCACTTTGCACTGTGCACTCATTCTGGGGAAGCAGAGGGTCAGAACTGTGCAAGTCACCAAACATCCATGTAACAGGACAAACTAAAAGCAGATAAAGACAGCAGCCATCTCATCATCCATATCTAAATATCTGTGTGGCTCCGAGCCACATAAAGGGAATATTTGGGTGTGCATGCCCCAAAGCCAGGAAAGTTGACAATCCCTGCCCTCTACCACCCCAACTCAACTTCCTGCTCAGCTGCTTTACCTCCCCACAGCAGAGGGTAAATCCCCCTGCCATGGATTGCCTGGTGGAATACACAAACCCTGGCTCAGCCCTGCAGCACAGCAGCATAATCTATTTATGAATGGCAGCGGAACTCCGAGATTGAATTACGAGGCAGGTATTCAATCAGGCAGGATGTGTAGCTGCTTTCTAACAGACTGGAGGATTAAGAGAGCCATAGAATACATCTTTTCCTTCCACATGACAGCATCTCCCTCTTTTCCCCGCTCCAATCAAGAAACTAGTAGAGTCTGTACTTGAAGAGAAGAGGATTTGCAATGCTCAGGACCCACAAAAAGGATCAGAGAAAGGTTAAAGAGAACATGCATACAAAAGACAACTCTCCTGTATCATCCCCAGCAGAAGAATTTTTTAAAAACAGTCTGTGCAAACAAACCTGAGCTACCAGAAGAGGAGGTGCAGCTGGAGGAGCTGCCAGCTGCTCCATTTGCACTGTGTCTGGGGTAAAACCACAGTACCTGTTTTTAGCAGAGCTCGAAGATGAGCTTCACAGTTTTTAAGAGGCCTGAACAGTGCAGGGAATTGCAAGCAAGAGAGCCAGCAGTCAACTGGTTTGTATATTCCCCTAGCACCCAGGGCTCATTGCCTCTAACCACTCTAGATCCTGCACAAGCACAAGACAGGAGAAGTCCCTGCTCAAAAAAACACATCACATGCAATGTAGAAATTCCCATTTTACCCACTGCCACCATTCCCAGAGACATGGAATGTCTGTGCTGTAGCAGAGCATGACAAGGAAATATGGGAATTTATGGCTTAGAGCCTAGAGAAGAACCACAATGCATGGATGTGAAAATCACCTGATGGGAAAAGGCTGCAGTCTGGTGTAAGAAGACAGAGGACAGAGTTTCAGATGGTACAGGGAAGAAATTCTCTATCTGATGCAGCAGGATTACATCATGTCTGACAGCAGAGGCCCATTGTGCTCTCTCTTGTTAAGGAGGATTACTGTATATCTGATCTGCAAGAAGGATTATTGTGTGTGAAGCGGGCTCACTACAGTCAGGATGAACTGAAAAGCAGTACAATATGCTGGTGGAAGGTTTCACTGGATTTGTGGCTGGGCAGATGCAGAGCTGTGTATCCCCCTGGCACTAACAACAATGCATTCACACATTGGAGGAAGGCCCCAGGCCTCCTCGAGATGATTGCAGCATGTGGCACAGCCCCATTTCACTGCCAGCCCCCAATTCCCTTGACAGCCACTGAACAAAACTCATGCCTGAGTCTACAGAAGAAGTCCATGTAGTTCTGGGAAGAAATGCCAAACTCTTGATTTCAGTCTCTTTTCAGTCCAATCTGACCCAGAATCTATGCTTAGCCCTTCCTTGATGATAATTTCCCATGCTTGATTGGCCAATTCTTCTTATTTATAATTAAAACCTTAACTGGATTTGACAGTGATAAACATGCAATGTATTCTTTAATGTCTTACAGTACATGAACTCTGGGACATGTATCTATTGCATTCTCCATTATCAATAGTTCAATAAACTTTCTGTTAAACCTTGTTACAAGAAAATTGAATTTTCATCGAAATCACAGCCCTATTATAGCAGGAACCATATCAGGGAAGACATCACAGCCTCCCTCACGCAACACAAGCCAGACAGCTCTTAACACACCGGGTGGCATTTACCAGGATATTGACTATAAATGATTGCAAATGGAACTGCAGGGGAAGGCAAGGCCTAGGGGCCTGCTGGGATCATGCAGGCTTTATTTTATTTTATTCTGGGTCATCCCTAGGTTTGTCTTCAATAATTTTCTTAGTTCTTTTTAAATACCATCCCATCAGCAGGAGAAACCCTGTGCCTCACCACCTGAGCTGAAGGTTCTGCATTAAACTCCACGTTCAGCTGAGGTGAAACAGCCACGGGAACTTGGCAAGACTTGTGCCAGAGAGAAGAAGGAGCCTATAGACTGCAGATAATCCTCCCAGCTCCTCATCTGAGCTGCTAGGAGGTTCATCCACAGGTTTGGCACAAAAAGAAACCTCTTTATTAATATTCACCCACAAACACATTTCATTCTTCCGTCCTTCTTGCCAAATCCTCCCGCTAGAATCCATCCTTCAGGGGAAAAAAAAAACCAAAAAAACAGTAAAACTCTTCAGCAAAGCAGGCAGACTTGCTGCACTCGTATCTGACAGAAGGGAGAACAGATTGGGACTCCATGAAGAGTGACTCATTATCAGCAAATAGTTTTAAGTGATGATTGTTTCATCACCACCCACCCAGCTCTTCCCTCTGTCTGCAGGCTAGTGCAAAAACTCACTGCGAGAGGATGACAAAAAAGAAGAATTAGGCAGACGACCTTACCTCTGGCTTCCTCTCCCAGGATCGTGAGCAGAACTGTCTAAAAAGGGATCTGTAACCTTGGGTTACAGACTGAGAGCTTAAGGGTTTTCTTTTCTTCCCAAAGCAGTGTGTAATACTGTCTCCCTTCTTAACCTACCCAAGAAAACCCTGAAAAACATTTTCAGATAGCTGCCCTTTTCCTGTGCAAACATATGCTGAGCCTAACCCTTAGGGACACTAACACCCTTGCAGTCATTTAGCAGATAAGCCCTTACTGTAGGATCAAAGCTCCGTTGCAATGTGCCAATTGATGTTGCTGTAAATGAGCATTAGCACATTTGGGATCCAGCAGGACTGGTGCCTGAAGGTGAAGAATCCCATACTTGGAGTCAAACACATCAAAACTCCATCAATAGCAGGGTACAGAAGGTTACAGCAGCAAAAATGAAACTCTGCCTGTATCACGTTGCTCTCAGCAACTACTTCCAGCAGCGAGCTGTGCTCAGAGCAGCTGCAGAGCAAAGGGAGAGAGAGGGAAAGAGCAGAAAATCATCACACTCACTCTACCTAGAGAGGGGCTTTGAATTGAAATGGCCCAAGGGCAACCATGTAAGAAAATGGAGTTGTCTGGCTCCGGGCACAACAGACGAGCTTCTCCTGTCGGAACCAGGAGAAAAGGGAGAAGGCAAGAGAACGGGGCAGCCTCCCATGGTGGTGTTCCCCACCCACACAGCAGGGGCAGCAGGGTCACAGGCTGGGCTTTCCAGAACCCTGACCTCTCCTGTCCACCTCTCCAGACAACAAAAAGCTGTTTCAGGTTCCCAAATGCTTTCAAAAGGATGCTCTGCAGGGAAACCTGCTCACTGAAGAGCTATTCCAGCACCTTCCCAACCCCTGCCAGGCAGAGAGGCACACAGGAGTTCTGTTATCAAAAGATAATCACATCCCTGGGGCATTACTAAGCACAAAATGCAGCTGTGCCTCTGATCCTCTGGGTGCAGTTACCTCCTCATTCACCGTGCTCCCACCTGCCCTCAAGCTGCCTTTAGTTCTATTAGGAAATTGTCTGTACCTCTAGATTGCTATAAATTATTAAGCCCTATCTGAAGCCCCAGAAGGCATTATTTCACCTATATCCAAAATGAGTAAATAAATAAAACTCCTTTTCCATCAGAACATCCACTTAGACCTGAATATTCCAAAATCAAACAAAATTTACACAAAGGCTTGTGATATTAAACACCAACCCACACTATAAGAAATGGCTCACAACTCCTATCATTTCAATATCCAGATATGCTTGCAGCATTTTGCATCTCAGCTCCCAGCGTGGGTTGTATTTTGCAGACTTCACATTGCTACCAAAGCTGGAGACAGCCGTCATTGACTCGTTTGCCAAGCAGTGATACAAACTTAAAATATTCTTCAATTGCTTTTTTTGTACTGAGGGCTATCAGCCTCATCTAGTTTCTAACCAGTGAGATCTATATCTTTTGATTTCTTCTGAGACTCTGAGGAATATAAAACCAGGTACAGTGAAAGGAAGAATCATGCACAGTTTCTCCTCCAGAATTTAGTGATGGGAAGGATTCAGAGCCAGATGAGTTTGAGATAATGCCAGCTATCTGTTGTCAGGGAGGGGCAGAGCAGGTGGTTACCTCCCCACCCTGCCATGACCTTCTTCAGGATATGACCAGAAAAAACCACACTGCCTTGCTGGCAGCTGCCACCACTTTGTCCAAAGGGACTTTAGAGGAGAACTGAAGTTTTAATGACTTTCTGTTCTTAGTTCTCTGCCACTGTCCCTTAAAACATCTCTACAACATGGAGGTAGGGAGCGAGGAGAGAGAAAAACTGCAGTCAAAGTGACACAGCTGACCTCCCTGCCTGACAGAGGTAGTCTGAAAGTCTCCATTATCCAACAACTCAATCCCCACAGGGTCATGCAAGTCACCCCACAGGCCAAGGTCACCCTTAATCTCCATTAGCATCAGCCCTTGTTTATTTTCCAACCTTTACTCCCAGGAAGCTGAAAGCCCAAAGCAGGGCAAGAAATACAATTCCTTTCCCTGGACCCTTACTGCATTATTAAACATGGATTTAAACAAGGTTTTCTATCTGTATGCTAAAATGCCTTTTTTTTTTTTAAAGACAACTTTGCCTGAGGGAAACCACTCTTTGTTTTGGCTTAACTGAACATCCATTAATTTTATAGGAAGGGCTAGGGGGAAGGGCTTGTGTCTCCACAGATTTATAGTCTTTTCATGCCAACTGGGAAGGAAATTCTCACGTGCTTGTGTAGCATCAGACTTCTCCCACAAAGCTCATATTTACAGAAGAATGCAAAGCTCCCCTAGGGAGTCTAGGAGCTGATGAGACTATGAGGATCTGTTATTTGTATCATAACAGTGCCCAAGATTCTTGGACTTTGCACACATTCACGGGAAGATACAGCCCCTCTCTGACAGGGTTCACACTCATAGCAAATTACTCACTTTCATGGAAATCAGCATGAGTTACACGTGTTTTTCTGGAACAGAGCTATTAGTTCACACAATCAGAGGCAACCTGATGCCTACATCTCCCCACTCCAGCTAACAATGAGCCTACTCATTCAGATCGTGGCTGCTGTGCCCAAACTTGCCAAACAGGATTGTGGTCGAACAACAGAAGAGCCATCCTGTGCCAGATGTACCAACACCCCCTGGGAGCAACTCCACTGGTCACTGGCGCTGATTGTGAAAGGAATTTGTGTGCAATCTGACTGATTTTATGAACTTGCTGAATTCCTGAGAGAGCACTGAATCAACCAGCTGCCGACAGAGCGGGTGTCATCACTTCAACTGATTCATCCCAGTGAACCTAACCTGTTTTCTGTTTTCCACTGGCATGTGCTGGGAGGCACAGGCTGAAGGAAAGCTGCAGCACAGTTTGCCCTAGGGCCAGAGAATCCTTTTCTTTTCTTTCTTTATTTTTTCCCATAAGAAAATCTTTATTGAAGGGAAACAAGACTCAAAGGTACCCATTGAGCTCACAGAGCCTTCCAGTATGCAAAAGGCTGATATGGATATTATCTTGTCTTTAATTCACTTCGACTTTGCCTGGAAGTGCCTGGTGCAGGTACTTTGAGAGCTTTCTAAAATATCTACCTACAATTGAAAAGAAGGGAGGGGGGAAATAGCACAAAGGCTATTTAGGAAAGAACCAGAATGGGTAGGGGAACATGGAAAGGCCCAGGAAGGGTCAAAACCAGACAGACTTTCTCAGGCTGCAAAATCCTTTTCCTATCAATGCATGTGCAGAACACAAGAGTGATGGACTTAAAAACACAGAAAGGAAAATGTGAATTAGAATGAAGAAAGCCATTTCTACCAGAAAGAACAACATTTGTGAAGAAGAGATGCCATGGCACCTCAGCTTTGGAGGTCTGCAAAGAATTGCCCAAGCGCACATGGTCTGAAAAAAGGACCAGTTAGTTACTTGGGGTCCCCTACCAGTCCTACAATCAACAGAGAACTCTGAAAAGAAGTGGTGAAGAAATTCAAAGCATTTCCTGATGGCAGAGTTCTGGCTGAGGCACACGGAGAGTGTCACCACGACGCCCCAATCTCTCAAGCACACAGCAGCCAGGCTGCTTGTGAATGACAGAGCTCCAGGAGGCAGCTGGAGCCTGCTCAGGGACCAGCAGAGCCCTCCCATCCCAACACCAGGTTTGAGTACATCAATGTCATGAACTGAGACCAGAAGCAGCACAAGCAGAAACAACTGTATTTCCCAAATCCTGCCCGGGGCAACTCGACACACGGGATTTAGCCAGAAGTGCTCTCGCTCCCAGAACAAATCTGCAGGCAGCTCAGGTTCTGCTGGAGGTGAGGTGAGCATCCCTGCCCTCAGGGCAGCAGGCGGGTGCCTACCAACTCCCTTTCCACATCAGTTTTTACTTTTTCTCATCACTTTTAACTGCTGATAGGAAGCAAAGCCCATTGTCATACGGAGGTTTGTAAGTGATGATCGTTTGTCTTTCTGCCTACGGAAAGCTGCCAAATCATAAAGCTCCATCCTGTTTGTAAAACAAGCCCTGGGGTATTATTTTTCCTAAAGTCAATGATGTCACAGAAATACTACTTGAAAACAGAATCTAAAATTACACTCTTGAGTGCAGTGCATTCTGGAGTTTTCATTGGCACTGCTAAAATTGTTCTGTTGTGTTTTTCTGGCACAGTCCATAGTCAGATAATTGCTTGGGGCTAATCTTGAGAAGGCAAAATATACACAACCAGCACAATTCCACTTCTGCTCCATCTTCTATTAAGAAACAAATATTCTCCACAGCATGAAGTCAGTTTATCTTTGCCAACAAACTACTAAATGGAGCAGAGTGAATTTGGGGGAGCAGGGGGTGGAGTGTACAATTTTGGCAAGGCAAAATGCTTTTGTGAATTATTGCATGGCCAAACTGTTAGTTTTTTTAAAAAGGGGAGAAGAAAGGCTATAACAAGAGGTCAAAGAGTTTTGTTTAGTCTGAAAGATTTCTGCATTATTTTTCCCTCCAGAAATACATATGAATGAGGGGGGAAAAAGGGACACCTAGGCTATTTACCCTGCCCTGGCTCCAAGCAGAATTTCATGACTGTTCCAGACAAGTTCAATCAGCCATTTGAAGACCTTTCCACCTCCTATATTTACTGTGCTATAAAAGATTTGCTGTGCAGCATTATTCCACCCTATTTCCAGCAGCAGTGCCAAGAGCCAGAGCACATCAAGTCATGTTGGTGAGGTGGTAACAAGCAGTGCCAAGTCCAACTTTCAAGAATATGCTTGCAACACCACCAGCATGATTGAGCCAGGTACTGTGTCATTTAACCAGATATTCACTTTACCTTGTCTGGCAGAAACACTCATCATTCCCAGGTGGTGTTTTCACCTCAGCTTTGCTGTTGGGTGCCTTACAGAGACTTGCTGCTTCTCCTGCAAGCACCCATTCCTTCCCATGAGTACCTCTGTGTGGGTGACCAGCCTTCCTCAGCAAAGCAACACGTGCAATTTGATTTAATACACTCTTTTCAAAGCTCTTGCAGAAGTTATACACCTGTAAAGGCTGCATAATTGTCCTCTACCTGTGAGAAGATATCATGTGAGAAGAACAGAAAAATTCATATGACCACCAAACCAAGATACTGGCCACTGAATTTGAGGACCAGAGCACCTAAGTTGGATCACAGAAAGTCATCTGTAGGATTTAATCTGTCAAAACAATACCAGCTTTCTACAGGAAAGGTCAACCTCTTGGACTTGGAGTGAGAAAACCAAAAAGTCTGGTAAAACCCAGCAACTCATGCTGAACCAGTATTTCTGGTTGTACATGGCAAAGTTCACATTCCTTTTTGAACAGAAAAGCCTGCAGATGAGAAAAGCTGGAGTGAAATACAGGGGCTGTCACCTCCCTTTCATATCCCATATTAGCAGATATTCCTGAATCAGTGCATTTAATACCGACAGGCATTTCAAACATGGGATGCTGACTTGCTCCAATTTCTCCCAAGTGAGAATGCTTAACAGGGCTGAGCCCCAAAGCCCAGCAGCCCCCAGGCCCAAAGCCTGCAGCACAGCCCAGCTTCCCACCTCTGCAGGTGGCAGGGCAAGACACTATTGCTCCACCCCCTATAAATTAGCACAATAATTAATAACATTCTATGGGAGGAAACAGCAGGATGTAAAATCTGCTTATTTAGGTGCACTGCCAATGCTTCCATTGGCATCCCATCTTCCAGCCAGCTAAGATTTCTAATTAGAATATGAGGAAATTCAGCTTCAGCTGACAGTGAAATACTTGAATTAGCCACAAGCCATGGTAATTTGGGATCCTGGTTTCTGTCATCCCTGCAAAGCTGACACAGTATGCAATTTCTGCAAAGGAAAAAAGTCAAGTTTGTTCAAGATAAGGCCCTGACACAGTTTACTTATTTGCAGTCTTTAGAGACTGCTTAGCAAGCTCTAGAAACAGGCAAAATAGAGAGTAATATGATGAATTCCATTTATCTAGTCCATCAAGGAGACTGCACACAAACCCCCCTTCCCAAAACAGCACTCTTCAGGTAACACAAGTCAAGGCACAACCAGGGTGGTGGAGGGGAAGTCTGCTTAAAGCCCAGGAAAAAGGGAGTGGAAAAGCTGAGAGCTCTTTTTAACTCTAAATACTGCACTACAACCAACCAACAAAACAAAGTGAGCTTCCTACCCATCAAGGAAGCTTCCTACCTGCTTTTATAATTTCATTCAGAGAATTAAATTCAGGTTTCACCTGAGCAACATCTCTGTGGGCTGGGACCTTCCTTAGGAGCCACAATGGGTGACATCTCTTTCCAAGCAGAAGGACTCAGTGGCTGTTTCATTGTCTCTCCAGAGACAAGAAGATGGGGAAAAAAAGAAGTCTTACTTTGTGCCTTCCTCAGCAATTTATCTAAGAGGCCAAATGCCTCCAAGACAGAGATTAATATTTCAAATGAAGTCCCCTGATTATCCTCACAAAGCTTCCCAAAGGAGCTGGAAGGAAAAAGATGCTCAGTGCTGATCTGGACGGCTGGATTCCCTCAAGGCAGATTGTTACACAGTGACGTAAGAAAACACTCCAGCTAACAACAGGCCCTCTTACTTTCTTATTTTCTTTGTGAGGCTTGGAAAATCCCAACCCCAGCCACTCCTGCTTTATTCTGGCACCTTTGCTATTGATCCCAGCTGAAGCCAGATACCACAAAGCTGCGGAAACATTAAAGAGAAATGCACCACACTTCATCAAAACTCTAACCCCAAATCCTCACAGTGTGGGCAAGTACACAAGTCAGTTGTATTTCATCCAGAGGTTGATCCTAATTAGAACAAGCAGATATGTAAAGAAAAATATATGCAGAGCCCAAATGTTCAGCTGCTTAGGGAACACAGAGGTCATACTTCAACCACTCAAACCTCCTGATTTCAGGCTGGGATTGGAACACAAAGCTGAAAATAAAAGCAAATACCGGGAGATCAGGCTCAGCACAGGAGAAGTTGTTTTAGGAGCCCCCCAGGAAAGCCAACACTCACATGCTTTGCATTCCCATCCTCCAGGTTCAGATCAGCCTCTGCATTTGATGCCAAACCAAAGCAGAATCCCAGGTTTCTGGGGTTAGATAAGTCTAACTTAGTATTCTGTAGTGCTTATCAGCTGTAATCATACATGCACTCACAGAGGAGTTGCTCTGGTGGAACTCTGTCAATATTTCTCAGACCTGACGTTATTTGGATTACACCAGGGGTAATAAAGAGCACCAAACCAAAGGAGAAAAAGCACCTGGGTGTGGAGCATGAATCTCCTCTCAGCCTCTTAAAGGGTACAACCAGCTCTCGATATAGCATGTGGCACTGTTGTTCCCTTAATGCCAGGGCTAAGGACTCTACTCAGTGCTGAGAACACTGCAGTGCTGTATTTCGATAGCAGCACAAACTGGCAAATCCCTGGATGCTGCAGGTCTCGAGCCACTCCCTGCTGAGCCACATGCTCCCACATGCTGTACAAGGAAGGCTTCCAGACAGGAGGCTGCAGATCTTGAGAGGCCACACATCCCTTTTAGCATGGGGAGCATTCCTTCCATAAGAGGAATACACAGCAGTTTCATGGATGGGAAGCACCCTGGATCCCCCCCTCACCTAATATTCAACAAAACTGAGAAAGTGAGCAGGGTGTCCCTGCACCAGCAGCTCACTGATACCTGAAATGCACAGTGAGTGCCAAAAGTTGGCTCCTGAATTCTCTCGGGGCCAAGGCAGATTTCACAGAGAACAAAGAGCTTCTTGTTGTTGTTGTTTTACTCTCAGACAAATAAAAGTCCTGCCTTTTGCCCGTGGGCTGTGCTGAGAAAAGGGCTGTGCCTGGCAAAGCGAACAAGCTGCCCTGAGGCTGACAGATGCAGGGAACAAGGCAGCTCAGGCTCCTCCCGAGGGGCCTGGAGGACTTGGTACCCTAGTGAGGGAGCAACCTCAGCTGAGGGGTAGCACCTTGTCCCCAGCTTGCATTTACCAGCAAAGGTGGGACCAGCCAGGGCCAGACACAGCTACAGTCAGTGTGGGGGTTATCTTCAGTTGCACTGGGGTTTGTGTGCTTCAAAGAAGCCACAAGGAGCCCTTTAAATGAAGGCAATCTGCTTTCAGGATGAAGCTGACACCTTTTCAAGGCTGGCACACGAGTCCAGCTTCAAAGCCAGGAAAGCTAGAGGCACGAGTTCTAGAGGGTTTCAGCCTTTCACAGGGCAGAGAGCCTGTTACCTGCACATCTCTGTGCTGCAGTCTCATACTCCATTTCCTCCAGCACCACAAGGGATGTCACTGCAGGTGAGCAATGCTTTCAGAAAGACAGATGTGCAGAGAGCCTGGATAAACATGGCAGCCCCACTGGCTAACTCAGTGTTGGCCCAGGGGCACAGATTAAAGAGGCTCACAGCCTTTACTCAGCCCTCACCCCCACAGGTAGCCAGAAGATGACAAACAGCAGGAAAGTCAATGCCTTGTAGTCATACAAGACAAGCAATGGCAACAAGCTCCATGCCCAGCTGCAGCTGGTCAGGAGGCGTGGCCACATGTTTTTTTTTTGCATTGCAGTTTCACTGCATAACAATCAAAACCTGGCAGAACAGTTTGAACAGGTTCTAGAGTTGGCAAAACCTCCCACAGGCAGCCTAACTATCACTTCTGTCAAAACAAGGACTTGAGCCCTATTCTCCTCAATCACTGGCAACTGCTGTACTGTTACGCTTGCTATTCACAATTCAAGTTCATGAGGCTTACAGGGATGTCCTTATTTTGCAGGTGAAAGGCAGTAATTAGAAAATAGGGAGTTGTGTGAAGACCTCCAAAGGGGATGAAAACATGAAGAACCTCAGCCTTGTCAGGAGAAGCATCCAACCCCCTTGTCTCCATCGACTCTCAGCCACTTTCTCCAAGATGAGCACTTTGCTGCAGCCACCAAGTCCCAGCTGAGAGAGCAAGGTGGGGATCAGTGCTCTCCAGGGCTTGCACAGCTGCAGCAGGAGAACTGGAAGCTGCCACCTGAGCTGCAGCCACCATGCCCTGCTGATTCCAGTGGGTTACAGTCACCTCACAGAGTTGGCTCAGCCGAGTCCCAGGAGAGTCTGGTCACAGCCAAGCACCAGCCCTACTGACAGGGGAGGCTGCACTGAACAGGGAGGCCAGGCACAGAGTTTGAATCCAAAATGCTCTGCTTTAGCAGTGCCCAGGGTCCCATGCCATCAGTAAGAGCCCTGTTAAGCCTCAGGCTGTACAAGCACAAGACATATAGGTAGCTCCAAGCCCAGGACAAAGATTATTTCAGTTTAAGATGAAGCAACAGGGGAACAAAGTAAGTAGAAAATGAAAGCGGGTAGCATGAAAGGAGCAGTGTTAGGATAGCAGTGAATAGGTTTAAATCTGAACTCTCACTAGAGAGGCTGGTCTAACTACAGCCCTTGAACAGCTCTAGGGCTTGTGCAGCCACTGACTGTGCAAAAATAAACTCGAACAAAACACCCACTCCCTCTTCCAGCACTCAAGTGGCTGCTAGAGATGGACCAGAAATGCAGAGGCATGAGAGACAGTGGAAAAGCTTCTCTTTTGGTTTTGGTCCTAAGATAATACTGTTGACAAGAGATGTGGTCCTGCAGATATTTAACGGATAACAAGCTTGTGCCTGAACACAAATGGTGAAGACATTCTACTTAAATGTGGCAAACAGGCAGTGAAAGCTGCAGCTCTGACCAACAACAGGGAACAGCAGCACACAGAACAGGGCAATAAGGAAAGCAGTTTGTGAAAGGACTGGAGAAAGCTGAGACAGTCAAAGTGACTACCAGCTTTTTGCAACAACATCTGGGCACACATTTCCTGAATGCACCGGTGACTAGTGTGGAAATCCCTGGAAGATGCAAGAACTGGAGCAGAGATGGAGCCATGACATCTAATCTGGGGTGACATCTGCCTCTGGGCTAGAGCAGTGAGATTGTTTTTGCCACTGCTGGAAAGAGGATTGCTGTAATCAGGCACAGAGCCACTAAGGAGGGGGGTGGGGGGAAGGCAGTAGTGTGAAGAGAAAGCAGAATACAGAAAACTGAGCTAAAAACTGGACATGATCTGTAGAACAAATAAAGAAAATGCAATCCTTGTGGGTCACACATAGTGACTAAGGAAGGAGGGACACAGTCTGGGGGACAGGCCAAGTACCTTCTGTGTATCATTCTGATACTTCAGTTGCGCTAAGAGCCATCTGGCACAGACACCCTCCTGAAGTAGAAGGATGCAGCTGCAAAAATGAAGACGACTTCCAATAACACAACCTGCAAGGTATGAAATCAAGAGAGAAGCAGGATGGGCACAGGCGGAGGAATGGAATAACCAGATCAGATCAATTTGGGCTTAAAATAAAAGACACGTTAGAAAGTCAAAATGAAACGTGTCTGTTTATTGATAGATCTTTGAGACTGAGCTAAATTTAAATCAAGAACACTTGAAAATGAAACATTCTGCAGAGATGTGGTTATTTGTACAGCTTTGGTTAACACCCTTCCTGGCAGTGAAATGCGCTTTAATGTGGTGAAGGCAGTGCAAGAAGAATGTTGCTGTCTTCTTCTCGCCGTGCCTTACACGTTAATCTTTGCACTTTCCTTCCAAAAATCCTTGCCCCGTGTGTCTCTGTGCAGCCCCATCCCCCCAACCAGAGACCCTAGAAGTTTACCCAACTACCAGAAGGTCTAAATCAGCTCCCAGCTCTACATTACATCCCAACCACAAAACAGGGCATCCAGAACAGCCTGCAAAGCATGGAGCTCCCTCAGCATCACCCAAATCTGAAGAAAAGGATTCCCCTTTTCATTAAATCCCAAGTCTCTCATTGCAGAGGGTCAAGGCAGACTCCTCAGAGAGTCACAGGCTTCATGCTGTCACTCATATTAATGATGCAATGCTTTATTAATTGGAGTTTTCCTGAACAGCATGTGTAGTATCAGTGACACTCATAATTAAATAGGCAGGCAGCATTTTTTTTAAATGAGCTGAGAGTTAATTGAATTCTGGAGTCCCTGTGATCAGCTGTGAAATTTATACCTGCAATTTGTGCAGGCAGCAAGAACTAGAGCCTTTGGGGCCTTGTTATTCATCAAAAATAGGTTGATTTATTTGTGCCAAGTATCTCTGTAGGAGGCTCTTGGGCCCGATGTACAGTCACTTTCCTCCAATTAACCTCCCTGGCCTAGAGGGAAAAGAGAATTAGACATCTGTTAAAAGCACAAACCTAGTCTTGAGAAAGTAGGCACATTTCAGTGGAAGCCAGCTCTCAGCTGAGTTAACCTCTGGCCACCACGAGCTGAGGAGTTCCCAGCATGAAATATGTCAAAAAACAGACAACACAAACTATGGAGTTAAAGCAATCACAGATGATAAGAAGTGGAAGGTACCTGGCACAAGTCAGCTGGACCACTCTGCTTAGCAGAGAGCAGACCCCTCTGGCTTAGGGATAGGACCCTTGCTCTGGTTGACAAGCCCTACCATGTAGGAAAGCAGTTCCTCTTCTCCAGTTTCCTATCAGTGCAAAATTCACTTCCCAGAAGACTGGGTGCTTAGCAGCTGCTTTTCATGCCACCCTCCTTTCTCCTACTGCTCAGCATGGATAGTAAGTCTTTGTACAAGGAGTGGAACTGGCTCACTTTTTTAGTTTCCTCAGGTTGGGGCCGAGCACAAAGCAGCTAGCTGTGGTAAAAGCAGGCGTTTCTCAGTAAGAAGTCTGCACACACTTTCAGGAAGTTTTCCAGCCACAGACCACGTTGTGTCAGAATCATAAGGACCAGCCAGAAGCTGAGAAGAGATCTTGAGCTGGAGCTGTATCTCCATTCTGTACAAATCCTTTTGGGATCCCCTCTTAGGGCCAATCATTGCCTAAGAGCACCCATGAAATGGTACAGCAGAGCCAGGAACCAATAATACTCCCCGCTCAATGGATTTTCCAGTCCAAAGTTAACTCTGCCAGCAATATGACAACATTGTTCTTCATCACTGAAGCACGGCACTGAAGCATTAGCTAATCCCTCTCAAGTGTGTGGGAAATAGTTTGGAGTTCTGCAGTTGGCTTTTATAAAACCGTCCATCAGAAATGGCTCCAAGGCACAGACAGATCTGCCATGTGGCCATTCTGGAAAGCCCAAAACGTGACTAGTTTTGCATGGGAGAAATACAGGCCAGCATTTGTTTAATAATGTTTGCTTTCACAGAGAAAGTCTGAGATCAAAATGGCACCTGCTATCCTCAAAAATACACCAGAACAAGCACAGCCAAAATGTCTACCCTGCTCTTGTCCACAGCAGATTGCAGCACCAGGTTTTTATCTTCACCACACTCTTTCTAGCTATGGTACCTGTGACTTTTGGATTAGGATCAGATTGGTTGGGATTTTGCTTGTCTCTTTTTCCAGTGCTGGATTTGCTTTAAAAGGCTGTAATTTCATTTGCAATTTATTTTGGTTGACTTGGGTATAAAGTTTACTCTGTCCACCACCTAAGAAAGCCCACATCCATGTCTGCTGGAAAACATGGGTGCCAAACATGCCTCTCGTGAACAGTTCTTCTCCCCCATCCAGTACCATTAGTTGTTTTTGGACAGTCATTCAGGGGTAAAACAAACAAAACCCAAAGACACAAACCACAACACATACACCATATTGACAGCCTGATCAACTGTTAAAAAGCCTATATTTCCTTATGACTAAAAGTAGCTATTTGAAATCAACAGTAAAGACTTGTTAATGACTCGTGTGAAGATCTTCAGTGATGCCCTATGACATCAACATCACAAGAATCTATGTAAAAATTATTTATAAAGAAAACTAGCCCAACAAGCAAACTATTTTATAAATAGTTAGAAATTCCTTATTTTATTTCAACTGGTATTTGTTTATGAACTAGCTCAAAGTGCAATGCAACTCAAACCTCCAAGCAGCTTAGGTGGTTGATTACAAAAAGAAGGCAAATGGCAGAAGCTGGTCCCAGAAGTCAGCCTGAGAACCTGTTTAGAAGGACATTTCAGTCCCTCAAGACACTCCTCCCACTGCAGCAATGCAGTTACTGCACAGCAACTGTAGCCTGCCAGCATTAGAAGGGATCTTCAGTAGATTAAGAACTGCTCCAGTGATTCTGGACATCTGCAGTTTCTCCCAGAGCACTTCATGGTTGAATCACGCTTTAGGTACGCTGCTTTCAGCAGGGGTCTCAGCAGGTACCTTTGCTCATTAAAGCAGACAACAGCAGCCCAAGATTTCCTGCTGATCCAGGAAATTTCCCTGCTAAACACACACCAATCCTCAGAAACACACAGCTTCACATCCAGCCACTGCCTACAGTGCCAGAGCTCACCGAGCAGCAGAAATGCCACGCTGTATTACCAGGGAAAGACATAACACAAGTATAACTGCAGAGGAGTTACATGATAGGAGTCAAATGCTTAAAAGCATGAGACACACAGGTCCACAGTGAGGTAAAATAAAATCCCACAGGAAACAAGCAGGCTGCCAACCAGGATGATGTAACCAGGACTTACTGAATAGCTCTGGGTACTTTCAGTGTATGCAAAGCTGTATCTTCAGTTTCAGGCATTTTAGCAGGATTTGAATACTTTAAGCTACACAAGCTATTTGCAGCAGAGAACTTGGGTACCAGATATCAGGCTCTGCCAGCCAGGGACAAGGACCATGCCACCCCATGAATGACCCTCCCACCCTGAGCTAGTGTGCCTGGGACAGCAAGCATCACTGCTGGCACTTAGAGCTCTCCTGGATCACCTGGATCCAGGCAACAAGCTGCAAAGAGTTGGGAGCTGCCTTCCAGAAAGTCTCAGACAGTTCATGGATAGCAGGCTGAACTCACAGCTATGTTAGGGAGAGTCACTCAGAGAAATCAGGGTACAGATGCAAAAAGGGCAAAGTTTTCAAGTCATTCATGGCAGAGGATCATCACTGAGATTTTCTGTGTTGTTTTGTTGGGGTTTTTTTTAAGTATATACATACACCTACATGTAAACACATTTACAGTGAAATCAGAACACGTACCTTGAAGTTATTTATGCAATCTCTATAGGTTTAGTCATCACAGACAAAAACATTGCATCCATCTGTCATGCTGGATCAGATAACCGATCCCTCAAACCTAATAACTACTTCTGCAAAGCAGGAAAAAAACCACACTTGCTTAATTCTGCCTCTTAAAGACACAGTCACTTGTCTCACTGTGGGCACACAGGAGCCACCAAGGTCCAAAAGGATTACAGAGCATCAAAAGGTTTGTTTCAGCTCTCTTGAAAAAAACCCTAATCACCAGGAAATCTAGAAGGATAAAGACCAAGGATAAAGACCAAAGAGGCTCTCCTGGTGAGCCATCCAAAAGTCAGCCATCAAGAATTGACCCTAAAAAAGAGGTCATCTCCAGTACAGCTGTTCTTCATCCACCATCATCCCAGCTAACACAGCACCACACTACAAAACCTCCAGCATTCCCTAGGGCACTGGGAGTGAACAGCCCTGACCCCTCATACCTCATGGTGGCGTTCTACAGGCTTCATCCCAACGGAGATCACACAGCAGGCTCTGCATTCCTTCACCCCAACAGGAATCACGCAGCACGCTCTGCAGACCTTCATCCCAATGGGACCACACAGTGGGCTCTGCAGACCTGCATCCCAAAGAACTCACAGTGGGGCTGTGCAGGCTTCATCACAACAGAACCTGCACAGGACACGTTCTGCATGCCTTCATCACAATGGAAACCCTTCTCGAGGGTTCTTCACGCCTTCCCCACCATGGAACTCCCCCAGGCAGGGCTACGTACCCCTTCCTCCCCCACAGGCGGCTACGGGAGCTCTGGGGCCGCCGCACTTCAGCCACCGCTGCCCTGCAAAGCCGCGCAAAACCCCAAATCTGTTCTTTATTGTGA